>JABEVS010000100.1:0-59278 GCA_018290735.1 Coelastrella sp. MACC-549
ACTTGCCATCTGTTCATAACTTGTGTTGTTGTGCATGAGGTGTTGTAGACGCGAGCCCGGTTTGCACCGCGTGTCGCTGTTGCTGGTTGTTTTGGGGTGTGAGGTGTGTAGAAGAGGTAGGTGTGGTGGGGGGTGGGGGGTTTTGTGAGGGGGGGGGGGGGGGGGGGGGGGGGGGGGACGGCGGGGCAGCATCAGCCACAACTGCAGATGAATACTTGGCCTTGAAACATTCACACTCCAGGCTGCCTTTTTATTCCTGCCACTGCCCCTGGGTGCATCCTGTATCGGGACATCTTCGGTCTCTGTTGCACATACGTCAGTACTAGCTATGGCTGGTCGCGTTGCACTTGCCGCTGCGGTTACAGTTTACTGCTTAGGCGCTTTTTTGCAGCTGGCAGCAGGGGGCACACCTGATGTCCCCGTTTAGTTATTTATCTGCATGCATGTACCTGACATCTTCTTATACACTCTGCCACCATGCAGCAACACCCACATCATCATCTGTGCATCCACTCATGCAGGTCTACTGGTACACCTCGCTGATGGCAGCAACACCACAGCCACCAAACGCAGATGCTTTTGCAGGCATGGCACTGGGGGCAACCATTGGGGGCATCATGGCTCAAATGATCTTCCTGCCCCTGCTGGGAGCTGGCAAGCTCTCTGCTCTGGGCTATGGATGCAACCTGCTGCGGCGCTGCTTTATCCGGTTGCTTGCTGCTGAGTTGTGTGGGGCGCGGGGCTACCGGCTGGTGGCTGCTGCAGTGAGGGCAGTCATGCGGGGTCACCGGCAGTGGGGCAGGCGCTTGAGGCAGCAGCTGCTGCGGCTGCGACTTGGGGCCAGGAACAGGCCTGCACTGCCAGCACCTGCAGCAGTTGAGGCTGATCTCTGGCAGGAAGCTCAGCCGGCACCACAGCAGCAGCAGCTTGTAGAGTGATGTAGGTTCTATGGCAGCTGTAGCGCAGCAGTTGCAGGAGGTGTAAGCAGAAGACATCTGTATCACACTAGGTCTGTATCATACTAGGGGTGTGGGTGTACATAAACTCTGCAACATTGTTACTCCAGGTTTTCCAGCAGTTCTCTAGCACAACTGCAGATACAGCTGGCAGATGTAGCAGCTGTATGTATGTCATGCGGTGCTTCCTGTCTTTGACAGCAGGGTCACAAGCATGCTGCCATGGCAAGGAGCAACGCAGTGCAACACAGGCTGACCGGGGGTGGTGGGGGGAGGTGACGGGACATATTGGTGCAGTGGCAGATTGATGCATACAAGCAGATAGTTGCAACACCAATTGAGAGGTCGCTCTCTTGGGAGTTGCTGAATTGCCTGACGGCGCCCAGATGCACTATGTTATGATGCTCCTGCCTCGCGATGCTGCAGTTCATCGCTAGATAATAATGGCTCTTGGCTGCCTACAAGGCATCACCCAACTGCCACTGCACATGATGGGCAGTCTTCGACTTGCAGGGCTGCGGATCGACCCTGGGCCGAATACTCGCAGTAGTTGCTACATGCTGCTGAATATTACATGTTTGTTGCTGCTACTGTTAGCAGGGCAAACAACAAGAGCACCAAACATGGTGCACTCTGGGAACTTAAGCACGCCAGCAAGGGAGACCAACAGACGAGACCACAAGCCACACCACAGCCTCAATCGGTCAACGACGCAATCGAGCGCGTCAGAGGGACTGTCGCCATGCACTGCGCTGGCAGCAGCCTCTGCAACGTCCATGGCAGTGTAACATGCCAGTAGGTGGTGATGTTGTGTTGAATGCCAGTAAACATTAAGCTTGCAGATCTACTCACATGGTGCATGGGCTCTTCATTCAGAGATGGAGATGATCTCTCTGGTGGTAAATTGAGATCAATAACCACTTGCAACTGGTCAGTGCCCTTGAAGGGCAGGAGCTGACAAAGACTTGTGGAAGTTAGGCAACAGTGGTGACATGGTTGCTTGCAGGAAGTGACGGCCAATGTTGGGTTTTCAGTCAGAAGTAAAATAAAGTGAATGTGATTCAAAGTGATTGATCTAATGCAACAACTTGAGATGCTGAGGTAAATGGTAGTAGTCTGGCCCTGTCCCAATCATTGTCTGGCTCGATACAAGTCCCGATGTCGATAAGGAAGCTGGGACATCACGCAACCTGCCAGTGAATGGTCAATTCGAATGTGGTCCAGGAGCAAGTTGCCGCTGCTGCTGCTGCTGCCGCTGCTAATGGCAGTGTACGCATACAGAGCACGTTGAAGCAGCAGCAAAACGGTTTATCAAATACCATTGCAATTTCTCGTTACACAGCCATTGACAGAGCAAGTAGGATGGGCAGAACTGCCGACCACCGGACGCATGTTCCAAGGGTTGCTTGTACTTGTTGAGTCTCAGCACGTGCCGCTGCTTGGCCACCATGTCAGGGCGCACAGCCTTCGAGTAGCCATGTGATTGTCGTTGCCGGTCCCTTGACCTCCCTTCGTAGCTTCAAAGTGATGCTGCGGTTTTACTTCCTGGCCTGTCAGATCCCCTGCTGGGCAATTCACTGGCATACTGTACAATAATCAGCTGTCTGCTTGCCGAGCATGGGTGGCAAGGTAGAGTGGTTCTCTAGCTCTGTGTGCGGACGAACAGATCTCGTCACCACAGCACCCAGAAAGTGTTGAATTGTCGCACGGCTCACTTTCTTAGCTGCCACGTGGGATATATTGTTCTATCATCTGCGCAAATACTGTCCACTTGATGCCGGGCGCACTGGCCACAGGCCTGTTGGCCTTGGCACGTTCCTCTGCAGGTTTGTTTGAGACTTATAGATCATATCTGCCGCTGTTATGCACATGCGAGTACACCGTGGTTGCCAGCTCGCGCTGTACTCACTGGTCGCATTGCACATCAGATGGCAGGAGCATGTAGCTGATATTCCTCTCAGTTGTTGTTGCAGCGGGTGCATCAGTGCTACCAGCGGCTGGTCAGGCCTTAGCTGCACTCGGGGAGGCGCAGAAGCGCTGCCTTCACAGGTAGGTGATGAGAGCAGCCTGCCATCTCATGCAGCAGCAAGCAGAGTACAAACCTTGCCAACAAATGCAGCATGGCATACAACAGGAGCAGCATGGCATAACAGCAACTAATGGCTTTCCGTTCGTGTACACTACGTTGTATTGTGTGACAATCTCCTTGGCTCAGTAAGAGTAGCTCCTGGGATGTTGTCATGGCAAGCCTGTGCAGGGCAGCTGCTCTGGCGTCCACAGATTGCTTTGACTGAAAGTAGCCATGAAGCAGTCAGCTTGTTCACAGCACCGCTGCAAGCACAGCATTACGACCTTTGCATTGATCAGCATGCCATGCGTCCAATAGTATGGTACAACAGTGTACAGTCAGCTTGGCGTCCATGCAGTTGTGTGCATGGATGATGTGCTGCTGCATCTGCCACATAGCAGCAGCAGCGGCATGACTCTGATCCCCACTTTCAGGCTTGCGCCCTAGCATCCCTTTCATCATCCCGTCATCATGTGTACCTTCCCGCCATCAAATGTTCTCTTGCATGCAGTGGCCTGCCATTCTTGAACAACAATAGCAGTGCCACCAGCAGTGCCAGCAGCAGCACCAGCCTACCAGCATTTGGTGAGGCCCCAAGCAGCAGCAACCCCTTCACACCAGGATGGGCCTTTGGCAACCGCAGCGCAACAACACAGCCCCTGGCACCACAGAAGGTGCGCTGCCAGCATTTGGCGGTGCCAACAGCTCACGCATGGGCAGACGAACAGCGTTTTCTGCTGTCAGCCGCGCAGCAGTGGGTGTAGGCCTGAACACACTTCGCCCATGTCGCACTGGCCTGCATGAGTCTCATGGAAGTCACCTGGGTGCACTCAGCTAGGCAGAACTTGCTCAACAAGTACACAGGCGGTCAACTCTGCCAGCATACACGATGTCATGACTGTGCTGCCGCTGCATCACAGCACTGAGAGCTTTATGAGTGGATTTGTCCATGCAGGTGAACAACTTCACCATCAACTTTGGTCCCCAGCATCCTGCTGCTCACGGTGTGCTGCGTCTGGTGTTGGAGATGAAGGGTGAGCAGCCACAGCAGCACCCAGCAGTGCATCTCTGTTCGTCAACAAGCAGCCGCAGCTTGATGCAGTGGCATGTCCACACGATTAATGACAGGCATGTCTCATGTGTGCAATAGCAGCAGGTTTCTACAGCTTCTTTTTGGCTGGGATGCACCGATGAAACATGGATCTAGTAGCAAACCACCACAGCGCTGGTGGCTGTTCCTGATCCTTCATTGTGAGCATGGGTATCTTGATTCTGCGGTCTGCAGGAGAACTTGTTGAGAGAGCTGACCCACACATTGGGCTGCTGCACAGAGGCACAGAGAAGCTTATTGAGTACAAGACATATCTGCAGGTGGGCAGCACAGGCTGTTTCACATGCTGCTTCTCAGCAAGGCATAAAGTTTCGCAGCAAGTAACATGCAATTGCTGATAGACAACATGACAGGTTTTGAGAGGCATCCAGCATCGCTGGTAGTAGAGTAGTACACCAGTGCTTGCTTCAGCGGTCCAGCAACAGTGCGCTGCAGTCTTGTTTGAATTTCATGGGTGGTTGAGCATCCTTTCAGAGCCTTTGCTGTCTGCCAGCAACAGTACACTGCAGCAGCCTCTGGCTGACTAGTTGATGTGTGGTTCTGTGGGCTCTGCTGCACTGCCAAGCTGAAATCTGGCAGTGTGTGTGTGTTTTCTGCAGGGTCTGCCCTACTTTGACCGTTTGGACTACGTGTCAATGATGTGCATGGAGCACTCCTATGTCCTGGCCATTGAGCAGCTGACCAACGTGACAGTCCCAATGCGTGCGCAGTACATCCGTGTGCTGTTCTCAGAAATCACACGTATCCTGAATCACCTGCTGGCAGTCACCTGTCATGCTATGGATGTCGGTGCCTTGACACCTTTCCTGTGGGCCTTCGAGGTATGTGGCGGTGCCGTACCTCCTTACAGAGCCCCCAGGCCCAGTTTGTTATTGCTGGCGCTTCATGCGGCTGACAACCTGTTTCTGTCTGGCTATCTTCATGTTGACAGTGGAGCAGTGATACCAGAGCAGCACTGTTATTGCCTGTCAACAGGCAGCAGCAGCTGCTGCTGCTACAGGACGTTACTTGGTGGGCAAGTTTGTCCCTCTGTGCTCCTGTCTGGGCTGTCTGGGTCTGGGGCTGCTTCCAATGTTCTCATACATCACAGAGCTTGCCGTCTTCACAAATCTCGTGTTTTTGTCATGATGCACAGGAGCGTGAGAAGTTGATGGAGTTCTACGAGCGTGTGAGTGGTGCGCGCATGCATGCCGCTTACTTCAGGCCAGGTGGTGTGTCTCAGGACCTGCCAATCGGACTGCTGAAGGACATCTACGACTTTGCACGACAGGTAGGCAGGGGCAAGCTGCTCCTAACAACAACAGCTACAAAGCTGTACTGTAGTCATGTGATCAGGCCATATACAGCTTATGACTGTCCATTTCTGCTGGTCTTATCGTGCCTGTTTTTGCTGTAGGCTGTCTGCAAGTCAAAACTATTCAGCGTTCTAGCACCAACAGCGTCTGTTACTTCGTTGGGAAGGAATTTGCTGGGATCAGAGCTACTGCTGCAGGGGTCTTGTTGTGCTGTCCAAAGCACTAGTGTGCATGTAGTGTGCATACAGTGCTTGTCGCTCTCCCACATGTCTCATTGCCTGTGTGTTCACTGCAGTTCTCATCCCGCCTTGATGAGTTGGAGGAGCTGCTGTCTGACAACCGAGTGTGGAAGGAGCGCACTGTTGGTGTTGGCATCCTGACCGCACAGAATGCCTGGGACTGGGGATGCTCAGGCCCCATCCTGAGAGCATCAGGTGCGTGCACCTGTTGTCACAAAATCTGTCTGCTTCCAATGCTGTAAAACAAAGTGGGCTGCCCCATACAGTATTGGTGCTGTTGTTGCATGCCTTGGCTGCTTCAGGGTATGGTTGGACGGTGTGCATGCATGGTTTAGAATGCAGAGACCACTTACAGAAGCTGCTGTGGAGTTTGCAATGCTCAGCTTGTTTGCGGCAAGCTGCAGGACGCTTGGTGCGTGCTTTGATTTGAGTGCTGCCTCACTGCCTAGCGTGATCAGCTGGGACATCAACCCAGCATTGTTCTATCTGACTACTGTGCATGCAGGCATTGACTGGGATCTGCGCAAGTCTCAGCCATACGATGCCTATGGCAAGATGGACTTCAACGTGCCTGTGGCTGGCCATGGTGACTGCTTTGATCGCTATCTGGTGCGCATGCATGAGATGCGTGAGAGCTTGCGCATCATCTTCCAGTGCCTGAATGAGATGCCAGAGGGCCCCTACAAGTCCATTGATGGAAAGGTGTCACCACCAAGCAGGTGGGTGGTGGATCGGTTGTGAGCAATCTGTGCTGGGTCAACTGCATCTCAACTGCACATCACCTGCAGCAACCAGAATAGTTGTATCAGAAAGATAGGCGATGTCATGTTATCGACCATCAAGACGTGCCTACAGTTTCTGCATGTGTTTAAGTAAGGCATTATGCGATTGGCGTGTGCGTGAGCTTCAACCTGTAACCCCCAGCATGTCCCTCCTGCTGTCCACAGTCATGTTGTTGTGTTGCTCCAATCACAGCTCATCAAGTGTAGGTCTCAGACTGTAACATGGCGATGCTGCTGTCTCTTCCGCAGAGCCACAATGAAGCAGTCTATGGAAGCCCTGATCCACCACTTCAAGTTGTACACTGAGGGTTTCCATGTGCCAGCTGGCGAGACCTACAAAGGCGTGGAGGCACCAAAGGGAGAGTTTGGCGTCTACCTGGTCAGCAGGGGAGGAAACAGGCCCTACAGGTGGGTTACTGGGCATGCAGATGCATGCAGAATACGTATTGAGCGAGCTTTTGTTTTGTGTTTGTGTTTATTACAAGGGGGTGGTCTCCTGATGACCAGCCAACTCTGCTGCTCAGTTCTCAGTACTGTCAGGCCAGTACTGCCCCGGCCAAAGGTCAACCAGGTTGACCAATGACACTCACTGTCTCACACCCAGCTAGGACAACACTGTCCAACAATTCACCATCCAGCCATGCAGACTGCAATGACCAGTGGGTATTTGGGCTTTGCTGTTGCTGTCCTGGAGTGTGTTGGCCTTCTAAACAGAGTGCTGCGTTGATGGTGCTTTCCTGTTTTCTGGTGCACTGAGCAGTACAGAGGTACTTACGCACATTTGTAGTAGGCACTGATTGGTATATTGCTTCGCCTTTGTAGATGTGACATGGGATGATGCACCTGATGTTGTGCCGTTTGGTGCTGCTGCTGCTGACCCAGGTGCAAGATTCGTTCTCCTGGTTTCGCTCACCTTCAAACCACAGACTTCTTGACCAAGAGGTTCATGTTGGCTGATGTGGTGACAGTCATTGGAACTCTGGATGTGGTGTTTGGAGAAATCGACAGATAGGCAAGGTTCTGCTCACAGATGGAGATGGTAGCTTCGTCCAGTATGGTAGCCGTGTAGCACAAGTAGATGATACCCCCTCCGTCTCTTTTGGTCAGTTCTGTTGGCCAAGCAAGGGAGGGGCATATTGATCATGCAGTACTACATGTAGCACACTTGATGCGCAGTGTTTCATATCAGTATTACATGGCATGCAGCTCACCCAGTGTTGCTTGGGCTCAATTTCTTTCACATGACATGCATCCTGAGGTGCATGTGCAGCTTATGATGCATTGAGTGCATATGTCTTGTAGTAAGTTGCATCATCCAGCTTCTTGACCTCTCTCACCCGCACTAGCTGCAGCCGGTTAGATACCTATTTCCACAGTCACGAATTAGTTGTTGGTATCTTCATTGTTAGGTGACATGCGGAGGCAACCTGCTCACCACCGACAAATGTCCACATGAGTGGGTATTTAGCATATTTAGCATGTACCATCATGGTAACTAGTGCGCCAGCAAGTTGAGGGAGTCGTATTTTGTTGCGTGCGTCGTTGCTGCTTCGTTTTCTGTTGCTCGTGGTTTGTTGATGCCATGTTGGCCTGTGGGCACTGTATCGCATGTCATGTTGGAAGTGCAACATGTAGACTTCTGCAACCGTTCAATGCCCTGCTCGAGTAGGCTTGCTGGTGCCAGCAGCTCGAGGTCTTCAGTAACATCCGAAAGCAGCAGCACTCCCTTCGACTGCCCTGATGGTTTGCGCTGCACTGCGCGGGCCTGTAGGGCACATCAGGGATACTGTGCAACGACGATTCTTGCGAAGGTGGTGTCAGTGACGTGCAGCGGGCAGATATCGCTCTACTGCTGGCTGCGGGTATGACAAGTGTTATAGTGAAAGTGGTGCCGCGTATATTTGCTGATTTGCTTTTCATATCATAGAGTAACAACTGTTGCACTTGATTGTCGTTGTAAGTTGTACCTGCCGGGCGAATTTGGGGCAAGCCGACCAAGTGTTATTTTGTTTATGGTTTGTCAGAACTTCATTGATGCACAGTCTCAGTCGTGAGATGCATATTTTTTGTAATTACATGTTTAATGCGTGGCACAACGGCTGTGAATGTGGCCCTGGAAACAGCGGAAAATCCCGGCCCGGCACGTGCTTTGCCGGCCCGGTTGTTCAGAAGTGGTACTGGTAGCGGAAACAGCTCCCTGGGGTGTCAGAACACCACCGATGCACACTGTCAGTTGTCGAATGCATAGCCTGTCTACTTAGCTATCCATTGCGATGGCAAAACGGCTGTGAAAGTGGCCGGTGAGCCCGGTTCATGAATAAGCGCAAAAATCCCGGCATTGGTGTTGCGAGGTGCCTCTCTATAGGGGGTACCCCCTTCGAATCCATGACCTGTGCCTTTTTGCCCTTGCAGAACTCGCCAAAGTCCTCAACTTGCAATGACTGCTGATGTCACACACCCTGAATGAATGAGGGTACTGGTGAACAGGCCTTGACGGTCAGACACTGCACTTGCTGAATGCCTTTCACTGCAATTGCAAGTGGCGCACCCAAATGGAGCACTGGCCGTCACGACTCACATGCATTGATCAATGATGGCAAGCCGCCTAGCAGGGGCCTCTCATTATGCGCATGTATGGTTGTCACACTATGACGGGCCATAGACACTGTAGCATATGCCGGCTACAGTGTCGTCGTAAGGTCAACTTCAAACTGATACTACTAGTAGTACTGGTCTGATGTGGAGGGCTTCTACTGACGCAGTGCATACGCGTGTCCCTACAGCACTGCTGTGTGGCATGGCAGGTCACAGTAATGCTGCTGTGGTTCCCTGCCAGTCACTAACGGTTACCAAAGCACACACCACAGACCAGGGTGGTGCCCCCAACGCATGTCAGCGCATTTGCCATAGCATTCACCTTGCTGCATGGCTCAATTTCTTCTACACACCCGAGTGCACCTGTGGCTTACAGTATGTCCCAATTGCAAGGCTGGAAGCAAGTTAATCTATTCTACTGGTGAGTGTGACTGCAACAGCTCTGTCGCCGCCTGGCTGATCAGAGTAGGTGCATTTGGCGGTTGTCAACTGGCAAATCTCGTACACAGGCCCTGTACTAGCTAATCATACTGGCTTGGCTGGATAATGTCATCAATCTTCAGGATCATCTTGCAGACCTGTGTCACACCAGAACAGAGAATTATTACAGTAACTCCCACGAACCTTTGGGGGAATCAACTACTGTTGTATCAATATGCTGTTCTCAGACCATGACCTTAACCCTGACTGTTGGACAACCAGGGGTTGAGTCATGGTCTGAAAACAGCAGATTGATTGTGCTTGTTAGCAAAGGTGCAATCCCTTCTACTGTGACCTTGTTGCTGTTCCAATTAATATGCACCCTGGCTGCTTGATTGTGAGAATCACCACACCTGCCCTGGCGGGGATGTGAGAGGGCTATATACAGGTTGCAAGGAACCACAAACAGCAGCAGAAGCCGGCGGAAACGGATATAATAAAACCCACAAAAATTGGAGATTCCAAAGGCAAGCCTTGCGCCACTTTGCTCTGGTTTATTTGCACATGCTTGTTTGTTGCAGAACTCCAACAGCCTCACCTGGGTTGCAAGGAACAGCTGCTGCTTCTTGCCAATAAGTGTTTCAAACACATTCTGCTCCCGCATGTCATTTGTACCCCGATCATTGCAGTCTATGCCCAGATGGGGGTTGTTTTCTGCGAGCTGGCGTGCTTTTACTGCTGTTAGGCTCTCAATGGATGGCAGGCCGCTGTTTTCTGCTAGGGCTAGGGGAACTGCTTCAAGAGCATCTGAAGGTCCATTCAGGCAACACAGCCAAGCAGAGGTGAGCGTGGCTGAAGATTCAGTGAGAACCGGTTTTTACAGCTGTCATTGGGCGCATTGGTTTCTACAAGGGGCTATCAGCCCATATTGGTTGGTTACCAGTAGCCTGATGCTGCGCTCTCAAAATGATACTTATGCGAGATGATAAGGTACATTGAGCATTGAGGTGCTGACTGCTGCTGCAATCATGCACTGTCCACCCTCCCCTCTGTAAGCAGATGGGGTGACCTGACCTGCAAATGCTCTCATGGCATACTGCTCCACGCCCACCACCTTGTCTGCTGCTGCCTCAACTGCTAGACTGCAGCTGATCTCAGCAGAGCCGCCACCATACACAATGCTGTTGTCACGGACCTGGAGTCACAAACAGCATCAGACAATGACTAACGTATTCATCATGCTCAGGCTATGCGAGCGTGGCTGCACACAGAGCTGTGTGTTTGGCAGCAGCACTCCCTTTGCTGCTGCTGACAGCTCATAACAGCAACTACCAAGCTGCACGTATCTCAGCTATACGCGGCGTAGCTGGTGAACCAGAAAATGCAACCAACAGTCCGCTGTCAGCATCATGGACATCACATGTAATCCTGCCACATATATGCTGCATGCAGCCCACACATGCTGTGCTTACTACCTTTGGTTGGCAACTCACCAGGTTCCTGGCCACACAAAGAGCATCATGCAAACTCCTGCGTACTTCATCCAACACCATCTTGTTGCCTCCACGCACCCAGATCGTGACGGCAGACAGGTTTGGGCAGCCCTCAATGATGATGCTGCGGTCCTTGGTTGTCCCAAAGCCAACCTCGCGCACTGATTTGGCAAACCCAAGCTTGTCTGGGGAGAGCTCCTGCAGGATCACATTTCAAGTAGTTCAACAGTGCCGAGCACAGCCCTTTATGGACAGCAGTCAGCATTGCACAGATGCTTTTCTGCTACAGAGGGACTGCCTCAGGTGAATGCAGCAGGTACAACAAGGCATGACATCTCCCATCGTACCTCAAAGCGGGGTACGATGCGTGCTCCTGTTGCCATAGCCAGCAGCTCAATCTCCACTCCTCCTACCCAGCGGATGGCTGGCAGGTTGTGGTGCATGAGCAAATGGTTAGCCTCGTCATCAAAACCCCACTGGCAGATCACAAGACCAGCACCTGCAGGAAGAACAGCATCAGCTTGACAAGCAGCCAACATAGACACAGTCACCACTGACAGTCCAGCTAATTTGCAATGTGGAAAAGGCTGTGTAGACGAGTATGCCTGTTTCTGACTGGCAGCCGGTCCAACATCAGGTGGCGCTATCTGCCAGTAAACAGAAGATAAACTTCTGCCACACATGCATGATGTGATGATTCCACCAAGCACTTTGCAGCATGCTACACGCGTGCAAGCCTGATGACACAAGATTGATATCGTTCTCCTCACCTGCAGCTTTGCACTTGTTGACCATATCAATGAAGTATTGCTGCTCAGCCTTCCGCAACATCTCAAACTTCTCCACAGTGTCAATGTCAACCTTGTGCTTTGTCTTGGGCTTTGGTGGCTCGAAGGGGCACGTAAGAATGGCAACTTTTACGTCCTTGAGCTCCTTGGGCATCTGCGGGTGGCTGAAATCTTTGTCAACGACAATACCTTCAACCAGGCGTGTGTCCTCCATGGCCCCACCAACCTTGCCCTCGACCTGCAAAGAAGGTGTGCGCAATAGATGTTTGCAGCAGGTGGTTCGCAAGTAGGACAGATAGGAAAGCTACAACACCTGCAAAGCTCAAGCTGAGCAGATGCTTGACTGACTTGTGTTGGTCGCGGCTCCCGTTGCTTTTCGTGTCCTAATGTGGTCCTCATGGCGTACTAATGAGCACACCAGACCATGAGAAAGCAACACAGTCAGCGTGAGGTTGGCTGAAAGGGTTTGATGTGTATTAGATTGCTTGCTGTACAAGAAGACCAAGCAGGACAACAGAAGGCAGAATGTCAGCAGCCACAAGCAGTAGCCCACCTTGATGAGGTCCAGGTTGACATCTTTCCTGGGCAGGTCTGCTACTGCCAGCACAGCCTTGACACAGATCTCAGCCATCGGGCGCTTCAACCGGCCAACACTACAGCAGCAGAGGAACAACGGGTGCAACACCTCAACAGCAGTGCCCAACAGATGAAGTTGTGATCAGCTAGTCTGTATCGCTTGGACGTGTTATGCTGCTGCAGCTGGCTGTGATTTAAAGATGCATTTCTATGCAGACACATCCTGCTACAGCAGCATGATGCACCCAAGCATTGACACATACTGCAGGTGCTGGTCACTGGTCACTGTATGTGCACTGTGAGCCAACCAGTGCTGTTGTGGCGGTTTCATCTTCACTGGGCTGTCAGGTCCTTTGTGATGGCCAGCGCCGATGACTGCTCAACATGCAACTGCAACTCAAGCAAGCTGCCAGAGTGTCTTTAGTGCCTCACTTACACTTTGCTGCTCAGGGTTGTCATGCACGTTTGCACAAGCGGTTCTAGGTCATTTAGGGAAAAGTCCCACTTGGTGGCAATGGTGTCGAGGTGTGCAGTGGCAACCTGCAGCATGCAGCACACCACATAAGGGCTATGTGAATTCGGGAGTGTGAGCAGACACTTCCTCACCAGGCATGATCTCACATGACACAACATGAAGCTGCGAGTGGAATACAACTCACACGTTGGGTTCAATGTCAACTGTCAAGTATGCATGCCAGCCCCGTGTTCTAGATACTCCCGTTGGCACACGACAATGTGCTGCTGATCGATGACTGTATGCCTGGTGCTGAGCAACTTATCAAGGTGTTTGCAGACAATATGACAGAGACAACGGCCATGCATGGGGCTAATATGTGTGTTGCTGTGGTTTTACCACTGGGCAAGTCCTTCAAAAGTGCCGCCATTGCAAGCTGCATCAATTACAACACCGTTGCAGCATCAGCGGAGTATTATCTTGAAATACCCCGCATCTCGGTGCTGCCTGATTTCCTCTCTCACCTTGCAGGCCATCTCGTATCCCTCTGCCACACGCAGTGGATGGATGCCCATGTCCAGTAGCGACTCAGCTTGCTCTAACAGCGAGCCAGCTAGCACCACCACTCCTGTTGTTCCATCTCCAATCTCATGATCCTGTGACTTGCTGAGCTCTACTAACAGTCTGCCAATCTGGTTTTGGACCTCCATCTGCTCAAGGATTGTAGCACCATCATTGGCTGCAGAAGTGGAGCAAGGATAACAATACAACATAGTAACAGGCGAAGGCCAGAGGTACAAGTTTGCAGTTTTTTAAAAGACTCCGGCAGTGAGGTTGTGTCGCACGGCCTGCTGAACAGATACTGCTGTCTATAACCAACTGTCCATGGTGGTATTTGCCGATGTACTACTGTGCCACTGCTGCCTCTTCTGCATAGATGCCTGTTTGCTGGGACACTCCTGCCCTTCCTGCTCATGGCTATCAAAAGTTCAACGGGGCAGGCACTCTGTGGACAGCTAGCCTGTTGCTGGCCTGACAGTGGAGGACCTACTTATCGTGACGTCACCGTCAGGACTCTGCAGCATCTTGTCCATTCCTTTGGGACCCAAAGACGACCTGAGCGTCCTTGCTACAGTCTTTGCAGCCAATATGTTGGCCTTTACTGCCTCTATGCCACGCAGCCGGGATTTGCTGCCTTGTTCCTGCAGCAAACAGCATGTATGCAAACTGTATAGGCCAGATCAGAAGATCACAGTACACAAACAGAGGACTTCAGGGTCCTGCGAAGCGGGTTCCGTCGGTTGCACGCTTCACCGCCAAAAAGAGTGAAACAGCACATGCACACCGATCAAAGCCCTGCGCAGCTCACCCTTAGAATGATAAAGGGCCTGCCATACTCGTCGAATGCGAGAGACATGGCGAAGGCTTCAATGCAGTCGTTCTACTGCCTTCTTCCCAGCAGAGTGCTGCCCAGTGCACAGCTGTGATCTACAGAAGAAGACTATCACACTGAAATACGGTCTACAAAGAGTAGGTAGCCTCGATGACTGCTAAGGAACAGCGAAGAGGACCGAATAACAGCGATCCACGGGTCTTCCAAAGCTTGCCCGCCTTTTCGTGCAGGATTCAACACCACCGCACTGTACGGCTTACGACATCAAAACTGACAAGCCAAAAGCTTACTCCCACCCGCAGCACATACAGCAAACCACAATTCCCTCCAAGTCTCTGGGCCCTACACCCTACGATCGATGGTGGCAGGCTTAAGGCTACACTGAATCGAATGCATTTTGATTCATTGGTATGTACGTGTAAGGGGTCTTACAACACAACTGCTTGCTGCCTCTTGCTGCCTGGCTGTACCAAAGTAGTCACCGGCCTGCTTACGAACAGCACGCTGTAGGCATTCTCAAGTAATACAGAATGCTTCTAAGAGCCAATTTTGTTTCTGGTGCTAGTATAGCTAGTAAGCAGCCTACCAGATCCGTATGTATAGTGGCTGGGACGCAGCATGTACAGTTCTCTAGCAGATTGCCGCAGCAAGAGGCAGCAACAAGCCTTTGCAGCAAGCCTCCAAAGCAGCACCAGGAACAACGTTGCAATGTAGCAGTGCAATCAGTGGCCACAGCCTCGGTAGATGCAGAGGAGATAGTGGGTCCATCCGCGCTTGAGCCAGAAGTCTTTGAGATCATTACATACGCCCTCAAGCTGGCTTGGACGGCAGAAACGTACAACGTACACTCTTGGATGGTTCTACTGGGCCTTCTCAAGAAGGAATCATACACAGCATGCCAAGTACTGAAGGAGCTAGGTCTAGTTGATCTGTATGGGGCTTGGAATGAAGTGCTGTGGGCACTCAATGCAGCAGACGGCATGGAACCACGAGCATTCACGCCACGCATCCAGTGGGGTGAGCGTGCAGCACTGATCGTACAGGGAGCTGTGCGTTTTGGAATGTGGGCCGGCAGAGAGAAGGTAGCAACAGAGGACTTGCTGATGGCGTTTGCAGCATCAGATGTCCTCAGCAGCTTGTTCCCTGACGTGGACCTTAGCTTAGACCGGGTCAAGCATGCCATTGAGAAGCGCACAGGGGTGAAGTATGATCTGCCAGGGTATGAGGGCACAGCCTTAGACAGCCAGGACAACTTCTTGTAAGTTGGCAGCAGCAGCAGCAGCAGCAGTGGTGGCGGCAGTGATGGGTCAATGCACGAGCCGGCAGTGAAGCACACTTCCCAATGCTCAACTATGCCAGCTGCTGAGGAGCCATCTGCACACCTCAGCATGGGTCATTACTAATGACCACGGTGGCAGCTGTGTTATTCGCTGCAGCAGTTCTTGCAACAGAAAGCCATTCAATGTGGTCCAGTCTGTGATTGTGGCAGCTGCATCAGGCCATCCTTCTCAGAGGAGCGCTGCTATTGCTGGTGGTATGCCGGCCATCGGTGCGATGTCTGAACCGGTGGTCTGCAGCAAGCCCTGAGCAGCCAGTGCCACCTGGGCCAAACTCGTGATGTAACAAGAATTGTACCGTGCAGCCAGTTGGTATGACATGGCAAATGCGCTAACATGCGTTGGCTGATGTGATGCTTGTGCCTGCCTGTTTGCACTTGAGCCTGAGATTTGCTTGGCAGAAGCAGCAGCATGCATACTGATTGCCGATTTATTTTACCAGGTAATTAGTTGAGAAGTATACTGCTGGTATCATCAGCAGCACATGGTAGTTAGGGGTTCTCAGACTGGATTAAGAATACAAAAAAACCTCATGGTAGTCCAGAGCTCATTGCTCAGCCAGAACTGAGTGCAGATTGCTTACAGTCCTGGTCCAGAGTATGGTATTCTAGTAAGTTTGGTTGGAAGTTTCAGTTCTGGCAGTAATGATTATCAAATGCAGCGCATCTTGTGTTTTGAAGAAGACAACGGGTTGTGCAATGGTGCCACTGACGGTCACCACGGCTTGAAGGCTTTCAAAGCTGCTGAGCAGCTGGCAGTCGCATTTCTACGTATGCCACTGAATGCTTATCTGATGTTGATTAGAGTTCCTATGAACGGATTCCGTGCAAAAGATCGTCACATGTTGCCCGTTCAATGATCAACAATCAGTGGTTAGTCAACCGACACTGTTACTGGTTCCTGTCACAGGATTCAAGCTCTTTTCTCACCATCATCAGCAAAAGCAAGAGCAGACGACAGTTTATGCTGCTCTGTTGTTCTATTGCATTCTCATGTAGTGAACCAAGCCAGTTCGTCGCCTGCTATCTCAGCTCTTGTAAACAAGATGGGGGCGGTTTCCAGGTTCAAAGCGGTTGATATGTATAAAAAGATCCCAAAGTAAGGGAGGGCCGCAGAAGCCTGCATCTTATATAAGCAGCTCGGGACTCTGCTCAGCTTCGACAAGGACACGGTGTTGCACAAAACGCTGCAGTACTTACCGCACCTGCGAATTCTTGTGTGATAGATTAATATCATATGCGTTGCCGCAGCTTGAGCAGCAATATGTTCCAACAGTCCTGGGGTGTGCCGGGTCTGTTGGTGGGCTGAACTTCCCAGGCGCCATCACACTCGTGAATCTGCCCACTTCCATCGCTCGAGATCAATGGTGTCATAGCTACTTCGGATGCCGTGCTGCTGTAGGGACCTCACAGAAGCCACATTATCAGGTGCAGCCATTTCAATCAGTGCTGCTGCTATCATGACAATTCTGTTGATCCTGGTAAGCAGCGGCTGACGGGCGCACACTTCAATAAGCCGTAAGTTCGCAGTTGATGACTGTGGCACCCCTCATCACAACAGCAAACAGCTCTGGCAATGTTAATGAGCAAGTCTTGACTGATGAAAGGGCCAATCTTGCATAGTGTGAGGTTGACACCCGGTAGCGTGCAACCATCACACCTGCAAAAGGCTTATTACACCACTGCACTGTCTATTTATTGATAGCCTCTGCTGAAAACACACAACAGCAACACCTTGAGCAATGTGGCTGCAGGAGCTGTCGGCATTTCTGAGGACCCAAACTGTCTCAGAGCTTGTTGTGGATATGAGCCCTCAAGACGAACTGCTAAAAATAACATTCAACATCAGGTGACATACCTTGCGTGCACTGTGAGCAGTGACTGCTATCGGGTGTGGCATCAGCAGCCAAAGCACCTGTCAATGATTTGTATAGCTGTCACAAAGAGAGTATCCAGCAGCCTGAAGTGCCTGGACACTTGTGCACAACCTGTGACTATCGCATCTTGCTCAATCATCAGCTGGTGGGGCTACCTCAATGAGCTGCCCATGTTTTATGTGCATGACAAGTGCAAGATGCTTCATTGTCAAGGGGTTATTGGTGCTTTGTACCAGAAACCCTTCATATGCAGCAAAGCCCAATGCTTGTCCGCAACCTGATCCGAGTCGATGGTATGAATGTCTGACATTATAGCGTGTGTATTTCTGTGTGTGTGTGCATGCAGTTTTCCTGCCTTATCTTGTGAGTTTGCTACACTGGATGTCAGCGATGCGTTGGGGAAGGTGAGCAGCAGCAGCAGCAGCAAGACTCACAACTGCGGCAGCAACAATTTCTCAGCAGTGGCAGCAACAGTCCCAAAAAGCATAGACCGTGTGCTGAGTGGGTCTGTGGCCTCCAAGACACTACACTCTAGCAACGCCAGCAGTCACGGACATACCTGTTGGCAGCAGCAGCAGCGTGCTCGCCGCAATGCAGGCAGCAATAGCAGCTGTTTGACAGAAGGCTATCTACCAATGCCTTTATCACTATGCGCACGTGCTACACACGCTCTGCTTCAACACGTGGTGCTTCAGCGGGTCGGACAGTGCTGTAACGTCTGATGAGGCTGCTGCTGTTTGCTGTCATTTCTGGTCTGCAGAAGCGCATGAACCTCACCAAGACCATCCGCAAGTCCCCTGTAGATGTGAACCTGGATCTGGCTGGCCCAGTGTATCTAGAGGACAGCCACACAAATAAAGCAGCACCAAAGTATGATGAAGAGCACCTCTGGGTAAGCATGTGCATTGCATACCATCTGGTCAGATGGTGTTGTTTAGTAACAGCCCCAGGCTTTGTGCTTCTTGTCACCATCTGGCAGATTGCTTTCCTCCTGCATTATCCTTGTCGTTTTTTCTGCTTACTGCATGCTCACCTTCTGTCTGCTCATCATCTTTCTCCTGCAGTGGGAGCATCTTGACTTGACTCAGCCCCTCAGTCGTGCCAACTTCATGTCGACCCTCAACCACTACCCCATAGTTGTGGTTAACTTCTACGCCCCCTGGTGCCACTGGTGTCAGAGACTGGAGCCCGCTTGGGAGGCAGCAACAGCAGCAGTTCATGAGAAATATCCAGAGGACAAGGACGGCAGAATAAGGTTTGCCAAGGTAAGGGTGTGGTGATTGCTGGGATTGCAGGGTTTAGGCCTGCATGTCAAGGAGGCTCGTTTTGTGAAACTCTTGGCTTTGTTGCTTGAGCTGCAAGGTGACTAGTGATGATTGATACTGCTGCTTGTCATGGCCACATATGTAATCTGCCACCAGGCTGCATCAGAGCATCCAACATGCAGTCATATACCTCTTGATATAAGTGCCCTTGCAGGACCAGACTGCGACATGGTGTGCTGCTGTTTCAAACAACTGTGCTGGCTGCAGGTTGACTGTACTGCAGAGCCAGATCTGTGCAAAGAACATTTCATCACCGGGTTCCCTTCACTACGCGTGTTCAGACGGGCCCATGATGACATCTATGTGGAGGTGAGCAGCAGTAGACTGAGCACGCACTCCTGCTGTTGACCAACAGCAAGTGACAATCCACGAGCTACTGCCAAGTTTGCTCTGATCATTGGCTGCTAACCTCTCTGCCCCAAGATATGCTCAGCAGGCTGCCAAGCTACAGCACCAACATGCATGAATGGTTCATTTTCTGTCACCTTTTTGCACAGATGTCTACTTGTGGTGGAGAGTGCCATCAGTGGCAGTCCAAGCACCCGCTACTTGTACTCTTCTTCCCCTCAAGATTCAGTCAGCTTCTCAGCAAACTGGTTCTTTCCAACTAATCTGCTGTGTGTCCTGCAGGGTCGTCATCAACATGAAGCCTACACTGGGGACAGGACCAAGGAGGCACTTGAGAAGTTTGGTGACACGTTGGTGCTGAGTGCAGGTCAGCCGCACGTCCCGCATAACAACCTGACTGCTGCACCCAGAGTGGCAGGATGCAATATCGCAGGTGAGGGGCCCAGCAGCAGACTGTAACTTGCACACATCAGTAATGTGTTTGTTTCACTGTGTGCTTACGCTGGGTCAGTGGTCATGACGTTTAACAAGGGGCAGGAGGCTTCATGTTACTAAGCCTGTTGCTTCTTTAGCATTGACAAAAAGAGGGCTGTGGTTGCTCCAGTTTGACGATCGTATGGTGACGCCTGGGGGCATTGCTTGGAAGCTGCTCTGTGTGTGCACTGCATTTATGGGTTTTTGCACTGAATGTATGTAAAAGAGATAGAGCCATGCAGCATTGGATGAGCTGGCAGATGAACTGACATGCAAGGGGGCCGCCATCCAGGGATGATGCTGCCACATCGGTGCTGCTGATCTCGAGCCTGAGAGTCATTACAAACAAACCATTACTAATTGTATCTTATCTGACAGCGTTTTGAATACAGAACACTGCAGGAGACCGTGGTATCTCCCAGCTAGTAGCTTGTTACTGAAGGCACCAGTGCCGCACCGGTGCCCTCAGACTAACAAGCTACTAGCTTGAAGATACCACAGTCTAGGTATCAAGGTTTGAGGTAGTCATGACGGTCAGTGGGACAACGGCTACATCGCATGCAGTCTAAGTCGGTCTGAGGAACTGTTGGTCTTCTTGGATTATTCACCCATATAGCACCACCTATGTTGCAGGTTTTGTGCTGGTCAAGAAGGTGCCCGGCACTCTGCACTTCACTGCCAGAGATGAGCACCATTCCTTTGACCATGACTGGATGAACATGACCCATGTGGTCCACGCCTTCCACTTTGGGTCAGTGCCATCAGCACACAAGTACAGGATGCTGCAGAGGCTGCACCCCTTGGGCCTGAGCAGCGACTGGTTGGATAAGCTGAAGGAGCAGCGGTTCTATAGCTTGAATACTCAACATACCCATGAGCATTACTTACGGGTGTGTGGTGCGGATGTTGTGACTGCAGCAGCTGCAAATGTAACTGCATAGGGCATCTGCCAGTGAGCAACTCGTAGCTGTATGCTGCTTGAAGTGGGGTGAGCCTTGGCAGTTGGCACAAGACGCATCACTGGTTGGTCAGCAAGCAACTTGTTGCCTGTCAGTGTTTCTTGATCCAAAATGACAGGCTGCCAACATGCTTCGTTCTTCCTTTTTCCACTGAGTGCACACCATTGAGTGCACACCAATGCCCAAATGCTGCTGATATGCTGCCAACGTAACATTCTGCAGGCTCCATAGTATGCAGAAGTTATTGGCTGCCATTCTGAACTACCATGCTTCTGCTGCTGTTAAGCTGCATAACCTCAAGTGCTCTATGTTGCTGTGGCTTACTTCAGGTTGTCCGTACTACCGTGCAACCACTGCACAGTGCACCTGGCAGCTCATATGATGCATATGAGTATGTGGTGCACAGCCACACCTATGTCAGTGATCAGCAACCCACAGCAAAGTTCTCATATGGATTATCTTCACTGCAGGTAATCATGGAGTAAACAACACAGTTTTGCTGCATGCTGTGTATGCGTCTGACCTCTTGAGATTCCTCTCTGGTTGTCATGCTTGCCATTCACCACCTGCATGCGATAGCATGTGCAAGCAGTCCTCCCTCAGCAGCGTTCCTGGCATTGGCTGAATGAGGGATGCACCAGCCTTCCATCACACGCCGACAGCTGTGGCAGCCCCATGATGCTAGGTACCGTCAGTCATATCCGTACCAACCACTTGAAGTTGTTGAGTGTCAGAGTCCTGATGTCTAACCCAAAACTCAGGTTGCGATGCTTGGCTGCCTGATGTGTGTTGCTGCAGGTGGTAGTCAGGGAGCAGCGAAAGCATTGGTACAAGTTCCTGACAACTACATGTGCTGTCGTTGGGGGTGTATTCACAGTCGCTGGGATACTAGATACTATGCTGTACTCCACGTTAAGTATGGCTAGGAAGGTTGAACTGGGTAAACATGGCTGAGGTGTGAAGGGCATGTCTAGAAGCTGTCTGTTCTGTATAGTAGCACTGCAGGCTAACCTATTGGTGTATTGAGTGTTGCATGTCTCTCTGTTGGTGGTTGTGTGATCAGCAAGTTGAGGTGAACGCAGTATCAGTGGCTCCCCATGACTGGGACAAGATCTGTAACCTTTTCAGCACACCAGCTGCAGCGAAGTGCGTGCGGAAGTAAAATTGCTGCACCAATCTTATTGCTGTCGCCAACCTTCCCAGCTGGCAACCGGGAGCTATGACTAATAACAGACCGCACTAACAGCCTTCAGTGAGCGACTCCAACGTGGTGACTATCTTTCAACGACTGCCACTTGGCCTGGCTAGTCGAATTCCGTGCTTTTTGGGCTCTCATGCGATGTCTCCTATTGATCACAATAGGTGGTAAGGGGGTAATCGCATCAACAGTGTACAACTGCCGCTCTGCTGGGCTACTCGGACTGCTTCAGGATAACAAGAAGCTTGAGAAGCAAGATCAGGTGCATTAAACAGGATAGTGACTACTCAGGCATAGGGAGATCAAAGTCCTGCGCATTTCGAGGACGTACAGGACAGGGGTGAATGCGGACGCGATGGCAGATGGAACGTTACAAAAGCACCATAAACGACATAAACATCATGGAAAGGCAGCGCTGCACGTGCGGGCCTTCTTGCAGCAACACCTGCAACCTGCTCTGCAGTTTACTGTTGCAGTAGCTCTCTGCAGCATACTCGTATTCGTAAGGTAAGAAAAGGAGTCTCATACGTTTTCATCACACATTTAGTACATGTTACAGAGTATGCTGGGCCGTTCATGAGCACACTGAGCCGTCCAGCAGTATCAAGCAAGCTTGGGGCCTCAGTGACAAATTCATGTGACGCATCTGCCATGGCATTTTGGATTGCTGCATGGCTCATTTTCCTTCACAGTGTCCTGACAGAAGCACTGTCCAAACAACGGCTCATCAGGAGCTGCCTGAGCTTCTCCCTGCATCGTTGAGATCTGCTTGCAGCATTGCACATAAACCAATGCCCAGCTGCTGCGTCATTTATGTCATGCATCAAGCGGCTGCATTAATCACTGTGGCCTGAGCAGCTGACAGCTGCTTTTGCGGTAGAGTGTGACAGTCAACAACATGATGCAGTATTCATTGACAGCAGGTGCTGCTAGTCACACTTTCATGGTCATTGTACAAGCTCACTTAGCAGTCTCTCTAGCCAGAATGGATTTGTGCTTTAATTGAGTTAGCAGTCACAGCTGATTGTCAGCACGCACGTGCACAACGTCACAACTTGCCATTGCACCAGCGACGGCTTCATGGCTTGCCGGACATATGTAGTGCAGACATGGTTTTACTCGCACCATCATGTCACACAATGTCCACAAACCACGCAACTACCAATAGCTGGGCATCTGCAAGCAGGCTGTCCCTGGCACTGACATCAGCGGTCATGATTGCTGTGTTTGCGCACTCGGTCGTCACCCTGCAAGTGTATACAGTGCAGATTGTGGCAGACCAGCATTGCCTTGCGAAACCCATGCAGCAGTTCCTGTTCACCTGCAAGCAACTCAGCCCTGGTGATCGGTTTTTGCTGGTCTGCAGGTCCATTACTTTTCCCCTGGCCTGCCTGGCTGGTGTGTTTGTGGTTGTGCTTCACGTGCTGCTGGTGAGGGACCACCATGTTGGCACACTGCTGCTGTCGTCCAGCGGGCTGTTGGGAGCAGTCTGGCTGGGGGTTATATCAGCTGGGATACTGGTGAGTCGCTGGCAGCGCTGGGCTATAACAGACTCATACAACACAGCAGAAGGCAGTACAGCTACAACAGCAGAGACTCAGGTGCCAAAGGGATCACCAGATTGTTGGCATTGATATTGAGTTGATACTCATAGTTGCTATGAATATCAACTGAATATCAATGCCAACAATCTGGTGATCCCTTTGGCACCTGAGTCTCTGCTGTGTTGTATAAGCTAAAAGGCACAAGCGCAGGTGCAGCGGAGACCTACGTCTGCACTTGACCTGCCACCATCATCATCTTCCAAAGCCGCTGATGGGGCCACTAGATTTAGTGGCGGAAGTATCTCATATGTGGTTGTCTAATGGTGCATGGTTGCTGAATACCTTGTCCATCTTTTACTCCTGTTTCTCCCCCTCCTGGCGGTGATGGTATGTAATGGCACTGCTGTTACCTCTGCTGCAGGTCACCATTACATTGCAAGCCCAAAGCAAAGCCGTTCACCTTGCTGTGCTTACCATCCTTGCATCCATCCTTTTTGGAGTGTATGGCATCGTGAAAGTGACTCCGCTGCCGTTCCGGCTGATGCTGCAAGGGACGAACCTCATGATGACATTCGGCATGAGCGTCGTACTCTCCTTGTTCGCACCTACAGTGCCATTTCTCTGGTCGTACTTCATTAGTCACATGCTGCTGGCATTTGCAGCGGCCGCGCTGGCGAGTTGCGTAGCGGGTATGATGGTGCTGCCCAGCTTCGCAACGGAGGCGGCGATCAGTAACGTCATCACTGCGCTCCGCAAGACGGGACAGACGGGTACTATGTGCGTCAGCATACTACTGCGACCAGGCGACGACAGCAGGGGAATAACAGGGTCTAACAGCCAGCAGATCTTGGACCAGCAGCAGCAGTACCTGCCTGATGGTAACGGTCGACAAGTGGTGGCAGCAGCAGCAAATGGTTACGGTACAGTTGGCAGATCAACAATGGACAGGCGTGGCAGTCTCCAAGTGGAAGATTTCAGCCAGTTGGTGGCCCATCCCTCACAAGAATTGGACATGATGGTGCACTACACAACACCTGGCCAGTGGGGTATCAAGAGCTTCATATCTGCACAGTCCATGATTTCTGCCAGATCAGCCACAGCAGCAGCAGGTAACAGGACAGCATCAACGACAGCTCCTGCAGGTGACGATACAGTGCTGATGATCGGTCAAAAAGTAGCAGCAGCAGATCGGGAGAGTGTTGCAGGCCACGCAGCAGCAGCAGCTGTAGCAGCAGTAGACGAAACAGACCCCAGCACTGCAGAGGTGGCGGCAGCAGTTGTGGCCGCTGTTGATGAAGATGTGAAGATCAATCTGCACAAACAGTCAACCAGCAGCAGCAGCGATCATCATGATCATGCCGGTGATGATGATCAAGATCATGATGATGAAGATGATGATCACTTTGATTCTGCAGACCATGGTACAGTTTATGATGCAGCAGCAGCAGCCAACAGCGGGGAAAAGAAGAAGCGCCATCTTGGATTCAACTTGCTGAAGAAGCTTTCCCACAAACACTACCACCACCACCATCACAAGCAGCAGCAGCAATCTATAGTTGCCCAGCAGCAGCACTTGTTTGTGAAGCTGGGTAGAGGAGTAGATCTCATCCGGCCTCACTTGTTAGAGACCCGCCTGCTACACGACTCGGTGGCGGTTGAGCAGGCATGGTGGGTGAGGTGTCTGGTGGGTGGACTGTCCCCACCCAGCAGCATCTGCATTGCAGACTGGCAAGTTCTGGTGAATGCACTTGAGGCACTGCTTGATCGGTGAGTGTTGGTGAGGGTTTAGGCGTGTGAAGCTACACCTCATCATGGATCTGCCTGTCATTGTGCAGCTGGCGCATCAAGTCAAACATTAGGTGGTCTATTCCATTGTTGTTGTGTGAAGCCAGGTTGTTCCAGAACATGCTGTGAGTGCAGGTCTGGCCCAGACCACAGCCATCAGAATGACCATCACCAGACATGCAAGTGCTGCAGCATATTGTCTGATATTGATTACAACAACCCTATGCGCTGAGGTCCAATACCTACCAGCTCAAAAGAAGTTCAAACCAGAAACTGCTTGTTTTCAGAAGTCTCAGTGCCTGCAGCAGCACAATTTGCACAGTTTGGGCGCAGGCAATTTCAACACAGTCTGTGGGAGCACGTGTACTGAGCATATAATGATAGAAGGGCACAGAACTTGTTGGTTGTCTATACCTGTAACTTGTGTATAAGTGATACTCGTTGTTGAAGTCCACAAGGCACAGCCATTGAGATCTGCTGCCGCTGCTGCTGTTTTGCAGTATTGCCGCGCTGGAGGGCATGTTAGAAGGCGGCCCAGACCGGACTTCCCTCTCATCCTTGGCCAGCTATTCAACACTCAGAGCAACATGTGGACACATTTTTGCTCAAGCAGCAGCACTCTGTGGAAGCTTATCCATTGCCTTGCAAGACAAACTGCAGCGGCGTCAGCAGCAGCACGGCCTGATCAGCAACATCCTGGACTGCTGCCATCCTGGCAGCAGCAGCAGAGGTTTTGACTCACCTTGTCCGATGTTGGGTGTCTGCTGGGCGGCCTCAAGGCAGCAGCTGCTGGATGTGATGCACTCTGAGACACAGCAGTACTTTGGCAGGCTTGCAGCAGCAGATCAAAGTAGACCGTTCACGATTGAGCCGGCCAGGGCCGTCATCGGTGTGACATTTCTGACCACACTGAGTCTGGCAGTCATAGAAGCTGCACAGAAGCTGCAGACAGCAGGGCAAACTGTCTTGTATGGCAGGCAAGGTGAGGCTCCAATTGCAGGGAAGCCTAGGGGAGATGCTCGTGCTACCGCTGCTACTGCTGTGGTTGTGGAGATGCAACCCACACCAAGACAAGCGGCAGTGATTGAAGCAGCAGCACCAACCCCAGGTGCAGCAGCAGACACCCACTCAGCTAGGACGGATCCGGCTGCTGCTGCTGCTGCCAACAGCGGCCGTGGCCGTGCAGCCAAGAGATCTGGCAGCAGCAGCACTGGTGGTGGTGGTGGTGCTAGTAACGGCAGTACAGCTGTACTGCTGGATGCGCTGCTGTGTTTGAGTGTGTTCAGGAGGTTGAAGAATGCACTGCTGCAGCAGCTGCCAACTGCTTTCAAATCTAAAAACGGTGAGTGTGAGCCATAGGGTGTCTTATTGATGTCGTTGCTTTGAATCATCTGAAGTAATGTTACTAAATTATTCCAATGTTGTGCTTGCAAAATGGGGAGTAACAGATTGACACTGGGCAGTCTAGAAGACCTGCAGCCCTGCTGCTTCATCTCATAAGCATGCCTCATCCACTAGCAGCAATACTGCAGACGATATCCAGCTAGACGTTTTGGTTCTTGGCCTTTGGGGTGTGGATACGAGCATTTGCAGCAACTGGAGTGCTGCAGACGTGCCTCGTTTCTAAACGAGGAAATTGTCAGAGTCAGTTTGAGGTTGTGTGACATCTAAGCCAAAGATATGAACAAGCACACTTTTTTCCTGCTCTTTGGTCTCAAAAGAGCAGGAAGGTGCAGCTGTTCATATCCTTGGCTGAGATGTCACACAACCTCAAACCTGGCCTCCGCTTTCCAACTGTGCCTCCCACCAGAAAATAACATGTCCATGACATCACTGACAACACAACATCATTGCTGCTCCTCCTGCTGCTGCTGCTGCTGGTGGTGGTGGTGGCTGCAGCCTTCTCCAGCATGCTGCACAAGCGCCGCTTCCAAGCCGGCTTCAAGCTGTGGCTGGTGTCCAGTGTTGCCCTGGCGTGTGTGGTGATCATATCAGTGGTGTGGCCCACACTGCCGCCCAATGTCATGATGTTTGGATTTATGGCAATTGTTTTCACCATGAAGGAAAGGGTGGAATCAAGCACTGAGATGGTGAGTCTCATTCACAGCCATACGCAAGTCACAGAATTACAATACCGTGTGACATGCTAACAGTGTTTCAAGCGGATACTCTACCACAATCTTACGCCATACGTATGTTTTAGAATGTTTACAGTTCTATAACTTTCTTAGATAAGCCTAATATCTTAGCATATGTTTATATTTCTTAGATAAGGCTAACATCTTAGCATCTGTGAACTGTCTTTTGCTGAGGCGTGAACACATCACACTGTTATGTACTGTTGCTGCTGCTGTTGTTGCTGCTGCTGCTGCCAGGTCATCATCCGTGTTGGCAGCACTATAGTTGGCGCCTGCCTGGGTCACCTCCTCATGTTCAACCCCAAATCAGCAGAACAACCCTGGGGGCTGGCCTGCACCCTCCTGTTCTTTGCATTCATACTGCCCCCATTCACAGGCGGACAGTTCCGACTCATGCTCTGCTTAGGCCTCATCACACTCAACAGCATGATACTGTGCCAGTATATCGGCTGCTGCGGCAAAGCTGGCAGTCTGATCTACTTCCTGGGGCGAATCATTGCAACAGGTGGCGGGACGTTATTTGCTATGTTAGTTAACAGGTTACTGCTGCCCTGGGAGAGGGACAGGTGGGCTATGGAGGAGATGAGTGAGGTGTTAGGGTTGGCAGTTTCAGCAGCTGAGCTGATGTACAAGCGGGAATTTGCTTTTGTGGCGGAGCTCACTGGGCATGATTCAGCAGGATACACCGCTGCTGATGGCAGCATTTGCAATGGTAAGGCTGCAGCAGCAACAGCTGATGGGGTTGAACCAAGGGACCATGTCTCTATTGCTGTCAGACAGCTACAGCAGCAGCAGCAGCAGCAGGATAATGGCATACAGCCTGGGATTCTCAGGACCCATGTGCCAGCAGCAGCAGCACCAGCAGCAGGAGGTAGTAAGGAAGGGGCATCACCGGCAACAGCTGAAGACATCACTGGCGAACCACACCACCATCACCATCACCACCAGCAGCAGCAGCCGCAGCCTGGACAGCAGCAGCAGGAGGAGGGTGTTGAAGTTCAGCGTCAGCTGGGCATGATGCAGGGTTTACTTGCTCCTGTGTCACTGGCAGTTCAGCGTGACACCTGGATGAAGTGGAAGTGGGCAGAGCTGGCAATACCCCCAGTGAGTGGCGCAGCCTGACTGGGAACTGCTGATGGTCGTGAACACATCTCATTGTGTGGTGTGTGGCAGTGGAGTGTGAAACAGTACACGAGAAGTACGATGCCTCAGCAACACTTCACCAACAGCTGCAGCAATGTACCCTTGACATTGCCGTGATGTCCATTGTTGCAACTGCTTACTTACCCTGGTGCATAACTGCATGAGTTGCTGCTGCTGCTGCTGCAGGTTGTTCCAGTGATGCTGGCAGCAGTCCAGCAGCTGTCAGATGCACTTGCAGCCCTTAAAGTTACACTTGCACAGATCAGTGACATATCACAGCAGCAGCAGCAGCAGCAGCAGGAACGGCGGCAGCAGGTGCCCAATGGGGACCAGGCCCCAGCAGCAGCAGCAGCAGCACCAGTCCGCTTGCTTAGCAGCAGTGGCAGCAGTGTGATCACTGTTGCTGGTCACACTCATGAGGCATCAGAGTGGGGCAGTGTGCTGCTGTTTGATGAGTTTGCCAGTCTGGTGCATGGCAGTGTTATGGATCTGTTCCGGGAGTTGAGGTGCCTTGTGTTGCTGGTACAGCAGCAAGTGAGGAGCCCTACAGAGGACAGAAAGGAGGCGCTGAAGCAAAAGGTGTGTCATGTGAAAGAAAAGAGACATAAACTATGTTGATATGCATTGTCAAATGCGCTGACATGTGTTGGGGTGCCACCCGGGTGTGATGCTTGTGCCCCGCCTCTGCTGCTGTCCAGCTGATCCTGAGCCTGCCAGTCCTTCTACACCACAGTACTACCTGTACAGAAGAAGAACACCATGTAGTATGTTGTATGTGTTTGAATAATGTATGTAAGTCGTGCTGCAGATGAGATGTGTTATGCTGGCAGAGCACATTTAATCCAAGGGGGCCGGCCGACCAGCACAGTTTATCAATTGTGTTGGGTGGCTGGTGTGTCTGAATCACACAGCAATGGTATTGGCAGTGTTTATTTTGCTAAGTCCATGTGCAGTATGTTGTGTGTTTGTGCTGCTGCCATTCGACCACCTCTGTTGCTGCCGCATCCGTAACCGCTGCCGCTGCTGCTGCTGCAGGTGGCTGAGATTCATCAACTGCGTGTGGCCCTCAGCATCAAGTTTGTGAAGCTCAGGAACGCACGACACAGGAACTTCAGGCAGAGGTTTGCAGCACAGCAGCAGCAGCAGCAGCAGCAAAGCAGTGGGACAGTGCCACAGTGTGCAGAAGAATTGGACACTACCACACAGGCAGCAGAAAGTGGCCTGAGTTCGTCACACGCTTCAGCTGCCAGCATAGTAAATGGCCAATCAACAGATGCCGCAGCACACAGCAGCACAGATCCACAGCAGCAGCAGCAGGGCGAGCTGCTGTTTAGTGACCCCAGGTCTCTTCAGGTTGACCTTGGCAGTGTTCAGTACATGGCATTTGTGTATGCATTGAGACGGGTGTTTAACAGGGCTCTAGCAGTAGCCAGGTGTGTGGCGGATGATTGGAAGTAGCACAAACACTCAGCAGCAGCAGCAACAGCAGTGGCCAGGGGTGTGGCAGATGAGTAAAAGGTTTGCCGACCTGGGGGAGTTGATAGTTTACAAACTGCAAATTCTGCACTCAGTCCATGCTTAGAGGTGTTAACAGCAGCCTGCACCATGGGTCCTGTCAGCCAAGTACTGCAAGTGCCTGCAACAGACCCTTCACTTAAGCTGAGCGGACCATAATGCGTCAAAAGAAGTACAGCATCACATGACATGGGTATCAGTAGTGAAGTGTGAACTGATCTCCTAAAGAATTTTGCAAGTGCGAACCGGCAGAGCGGGACAATGCAGCAGGTGCACTCGCTGTCGAGCATGGTAGCGGATGCCGGTTCTTTAGCAACTCACATGTCGTACCAGCCTTTCTGGCTTGCTATGGCATCGCATCTTGCTCTGGCCAGCGTCCTTCAGGCGCGTGTCCTGCGGGTGCGTCACCTAACATCATGATTCAAGCCAGTCGATCTAACGACACTCGACACCGCCCGTTTGCTACGCACGGTACTTCGCATACTGCTGCACAGCGAAACACTTTCAAACTTATGTCCACGTGAAGTTATCCAAGTTGCTCGCCCCTCTGTATACGCATTGCCTGTGTAAAACAATCTGAAAATCTATTGTTCTACTGTATTTCATTCCCATGCTGAAATGCCTCCGCGATCGCTGGCACACCTGATGCCTGCATTGTAAAGATACCACAGAGCGCCTGGTGGCTGTGAGGTTTCGCTATGGGGCTACAATCGCGGGATAGCGCTGAGATACCTCTCTTAGGTGCTTATGAGGCAAGTCAAGCTCAGCAGCTGCAAACCTGCGCTGTTATTGTGATAACAGCACACATGCTGCTGTCCTTGAAGTTTGCCATTGCGCTGCCCCCAGCTGCCTGCATGCCGCCCTATACAGCAGGATCAAGTCATCATCACACCTTCTATTATTGATTTTCTTCTGCTGTTATGATTCAATAGACCGAAAGTACGGTGGATTGCAGTGTTGTGTTGTGCCTCTTGGAATGGCCTTCAGTAAACTCCTGCATTTATTGAGGGCCTATCAAGCAGACACGCACTTCTTGATTGCCATTACTTACTCACAACCTGCAGGTATCATTCAGCACCCGTAGATTTGTCAAATTCATCGGCCCTGGGCTGCTGATGTCCATCGCGTACGTGGTGAGTACTCATCTCAGGGAAACCCCCACAAGGCCAGATATCAGCAATGACATATTATTGGTAACACAGCCTTCAACGGCTTCAGAATAATCCATGAGCAGCGAACGAAGAGTGCCTGCACCAGGGCAGTCGTCACCTGATTCCACTCACCTGTGTCTCTAGACCAAGGGCAATTTGCACCCCAGTAGCATGCTGTGAACACTGCTGGTTTTGGGGGAAGGTTGCTTTGGAACAGCTGCGAATTCTTTGCACCAGCCAGCAGCATGTATTGCTGTTGCCTCTCACACAGAAGCATGATATTTTATGCAGCCTTGTGGCCAGCACATATGTGCTTGCCTTCAACCACAACTATGAAACAGCCACCCTACGTTCAAGCCACATGCAGCCCCATTTGATTTCCTGAAATTGCCTGCTGCCTTGCAGGACCCCGGTAACCTTGAAAGTGATCTACAAGTCGGCGCCAATGCCGGTTATGCGCTGCTGTGGGTGCTGCTCTGGTCAACAGTGTTGGGCTACATCATACAGATGCAGGCAGCAAAGCTGGGGGTTGTCACTCGTAAACATCTGGCACAACATTGCAGGTATGCCTATGTCAGTATAGTGAGTGAGTTCCGGGGCTTGCAGCTGACCACTAGATAGGCACTTGCCCAGCAGCCAGCAGCAGAAGTCATTCAGCGGCAGCAAGTGAACGCAGTGCTGGCTGGCAAAGTTCAAGGTATTGTTTCAACAGCTAAGCTGAGCACTCTCTGAGGCAGCAGTCAATGCAGTGCTGAACGTATGAGCACTGCTGTGGAGTTTGATTGAGCCTGCTTGCGGTGGCATCAGCATCGGCAGTGATCAGCAGCGGGGACACCAAGACCTCGGGACCACACCAGTAGTAGTACCTACCGACAACAGCAATAAATGCAGCCAGTGCTGGCGCTTTTGCTGCGCTTAAGGTTGTGTAGTTGCTCCTCAGAACTCTGAATGCAGTAGAGCTCTATGCCGCATTCCTTATACTCATAATCATATGATCTGCTTTCTGCTGGTGCTGCAGGGAGCAGTTCAGTCCGATGTTGCGCTACTTTCTGTGGATTATGGCGGAGATAGCAATCATTGGCAGTGATATCCAGGAGGTGTGCTAGGCTTGATGATAGCAGCGCTACCAACTTCACTACTCAGCTGCCTCCAGCTCACAGCAGCTGTCTCAGCAGCATCTGCCATTGGGTCACCTGCGTAGGCCAGCAAGTGCATCGTACTCTCTATCTTACACCTCTGCCTGCTTTGATTTACTTGATCACATCAAAAGCACTCAATTCAAATTGCATGCCTACCGAACAGACAGGTTTCAGGCAGGTCAAGTCAGCGCTGACTCACGACACCCGTGTTCCTGCAGGTCATTGGTTCTGCCATTGCTCTGCTGCTGCTGAGTCGTGGTGCCATCCCCCTCTGGGCTGGTGTGTTGTTGTCGGTGTGTGTGAGTTTTCTGATGCTGCTGGTGGAGAGGTGGGGGATCACAACACTGGAGGGGCTGTTTGGGGTGCTCATCAGCGTCATGGTTGGAAGCTTTGCGGTGAGTTTTGCGGCGAGTTGAAACTCACACTCATGCTGAACTGTGGGCTTCATGCGCTGCGTAAAAATGTTTTACCTAAGGATACTGCAATCACATTCTGCAGCAACAGCAAGTCTGTTTAACCGTGTGGCCAGGCTGCTTGCTTGCCAGTTGATGCTTGCAAGGCTTAGTGCTCTGGTCAGGCAGGTACTTGCTGGACCGGCCACGGTGTGGGCCTGTTGCCATGGCGCGTGTGTCTAGGGGATTGCTGGCTAGTGCTGGAGTAACTGATCTGCTGTCTGTTTGCACCAGCATCACAGAACGACCTGTATGGGTTGGGCCATTTGCCCTCTGCGCAATGTGAGAAGGCTGCTTTGTAGGATCGCAGGTCCCTGACCGAACAGTGCATCGAAGCATTCTATGTATCTTGTTGACTGCTATTTCGCGCAGGTTATGTTTGTCAAGGCGCACGTGCCCATTGCTGCAGTGGCTGAAGGTTTCATCAAGCCAACAGTCCCCAGACCAAACATAGCACAAGCAGTTGCACTTGTAGGCAGCCTCATCATGCCGCACAACATCTACCTGGTGAGCTGCTTGAGCAGCATCCTGCGCTTACTCAGCAACCTTGTGGGCTGCTGTGCCGATTCTGTAGTGCTTAGTCTTGAAACTGACACCTGTCATTATATCATCGTGTGGTGTTTTGTGTGCATGCTGGGTAAATCAATCACAGCACATGGTAGCGGTGTAGAAACTGTCAGATTGTGTAATTGTGTGTTATTCTCAGACGGCACACCGCCTTTGAGAATCTCACGCCAGTGCGCACCAGATATCTCCGGCACCAGGGACCATATGCCTCCAGAACATCCCTCTGCTGCTGCTCAACATGTCCACACGCCCTCTGTAACACTGCATCAGTTTATGGTCAGTTTGTGATCTGGGATCAACACCGAGTGGACTCACTGCAATCATTCCACCTGCTTGCTGGTGCCCGCAGCACAGCGCCCTCGTGCAAACCCGTGCGCTGCGCAATGAAGATGAGCATCACAAGAGAGAGGCTCTTGTGTATTATGGCATTGAGTCAGCACTATCATTGCTGGTGAGCCATCAGCATTGCGCCTGGACTGGTCAGTTGCCAGCATAAGTACGCTTGCTATGATCGGGGCTGATGTCAGGTGTGCCCTGGAATAGCCAGATCTCCTGAATGTCTTTTCTCAAGATTGTTACATTGTTATAATAGAAGGTTGACCTTGCTGCTTGCCGACAGCATAGAATATACCTTTGCCAACCTTTTGTGCTGCTGCTGCTGCTGCTTCTGCTGCTGGCCCTGTGCAGGTCTCAGTGTTCATCAACATGTTTGTCACCGGGGTTTTTGCAGCTGGGTTTTATGGCCAGGCCCTGCAGGTAGGACATGGAAACATATGCCAGGTTGCTCAAGCACCAGTTGGCAGACAATGCCCAACTCCCTACCAGCTGTCTGTTCAGCAAGGCCACAACGTCTGTTCATTTCCTCTGCAACAACCAGTAGAAGTGAGGCAGGGCCACATGCAGTGCAGACTGATCTATTTTGGAGCTGTGGATCGCACCTGCCAGGCAGCTCGCTGCAGCCACACGTTTTCCCCCTTCACAGCGAAGCATCCAAGCTATTGAACCACAGAGCCAGTGTGCTGAGCTACTGCACCTTGTGCTGCTGTCTCCAGCAGGATATTGGCCTGGAGAATGCAGGCGTGTACCTTGGTGACACGTATGGCCCCGCGATGGTATACATCTGGGCTCTGGGGCTGCTGGCAGCGGGCCAGAGCAGCACAATGACCGGAACATACACTGGACAGTTTGTCATGGAGGGCTACATCAGACTCAAGGTAAGCGGGATTGTTGGCAGCCGTGCAGTAGATGAGGGGATATCACAGGGGGACTTGGGATCACTAATCGGTCTCGCAGACACAGTGTCCTGCTTTGGTCAGCAGATCCTCACTATGATGCAGCTTTGTGCATTAATTGCTTGACCGCAGCCGTCATTGGCAATCCTGATTTTGTGGTACGGGTGTTTTTGTTGCTTGCAGATAAGTCCCTGGGCTCGTATTCTCATTACCCGGTCTGTTGCTCTGGTGCCGGCCCTGTTGGTGGCGCTGCTCACTCGCAGCAACAGCAGCAGCACAGCTCTGGACAGCCTTAACCAGTGGCTGAACCTCCTGCAGAGCGTACAGCTGCCTTTCGCTCTCATTCCTGTGCTGGCATTCAACGCCAGCAACACTTTGATGGGCAAATTTGCAAACAGCCGGGCAATGGTGGCTGGCACGGTGGCAATCAGTCTGTTGGTCATGTTGGTCAATGTATCTGGGGTCTTTGCTTTTGCAGAGTCTGCGCTCACGGGTGCAAATGCTTCTGCATGGATGGCTGTGGCGGGTATAATGGTCGTGTATCTGATTGCTGTTGGATATCTATTTGTACACGCCACCGCTGCAGCTGGTTTGCTGCCGCCATACTTGGGTGGGTTAGCAGATGAGCCTGGTGGTCAGAATATTGACAGTGTGGGTGGTGGGCGGTTTGAACGGGTTTCAACAGTTGCAGGAACCGGGGGTTTACTGGTGGTTGATGATGAAGAGGGTGGCATTGGCTCCTTTGATCGGGACAGCAGGTCATCAGTGGCCAGGGACTGTATGGCACCAGGGGGGTCACTAGCAGAGAGTGATACTGCAGAAGATGAGGGGGGTGTAGGAGTAGTGGTGGCAACTCAACAGCCACAGCGCCAGCAGTTGCGGCAGCCTCTGCTGCCCAAACCTGCTGCAGCATGGCAGGCTGATCCATAGGGCTCCTTATAAACTTTGGCAGCAGTGAAGTGCAGGGTTGTGACGCAGGAGAGCGAGCTTGTGCAATTCCTTGTTCAATAATGTGTCACAAAGCTGTCGCTGATCATGTTGACTGGGTTTACAACACATCAGTTGTGTATAAAGTGTCATCACACGGCATTGCAAGTCCACTTGCAGTTGAATGCAAGTGGTAGTGGCCAGACATAAGTTATTTTCTAATGATCACATGGGCTTGCTGTGAATGAGAGCCAGGAGTGATGTATGCATTGCAAATTGGTGCAGTTGTGGATCCACACGTTGTGCACAGTTATTGCCGGCTGGAATATTCTCTGTAGGATGTTATTGGCTGCCATGGCAGCAGCAGTCCTCAGGCCCAGATGCTGCATGTCCCTTGGTGGATGGCTGCACCAGAAACATGTCCAGGCAGCAGCAACTCGCTGTCGGACAGCAGCTACCCAGTATCTCTGCATTACCTCAGGGTGTTGTTGCTGCAGGGTTGAATAGATGTCGCGCTTGGAAAGTGACTGGACAACAGAAGGCTCCGTGTTCATCATAAGCAGTGTCTCCTTCATGCCATTGTAGCATGATTGTGCCACCTGGTGGATCAAGGCAATCAGACTATTGTAAGCCTCGGGAGCAACTTACCAAGCTGGTATGTCACTGTATGCTATCATCACAGCTGTGTCCCATCACCCATATTGATTTGGCTCAACATATTGGCACATATTGCCAAATGCAGCTGCTGGTCATGCTCGTTTGTCTGTCCTTGCAGCAGGCACCGCCATTTCAGTGATGATCAGCTGAGTCTGCACGACTGCCAGCCTTTGCAAACAATTTTCCCGCAACAGCAGTATTTGCGCAGTTGTGTGCTACACAGCAGTATGATGTCCTTGCACAAATACTGCCACTTGACGTGGTGCCATGCGCCTGGAGATTGATCTGCTAGGATTACACTTGTTGCTTGAGGCTGGGTCTGCGCGTGTCAGCTGGAGAGGAAAGTGTAACGTGTAAAAGCAATCTAGCCATGCAACAAGTTGAGATGCTGTAACATGTGTGTAGTGCTGCTGCATGGCTTTTGCGTCCTGCTTGGGCTGCCGAGGATAATAGGCGGCAGCCGAAGGTTCAGCTGGTTGGAGTTGGAATTTCTCTTTTTCAGCGCAAGGCCCCTGAGAAAGTGGCGTCCAATTATTGCTGAGACGAATCTGCCATCAGCAAGCTTCAATGACTGTATGCAGTCTCCGCACCCTTCAAGGAGTAGTTCGCGATAGGGCTCTAAGTCCTCATTCTCTGCCATTGCTGTCGTTGCTGTGGCCTGTCATGCCATCCATTGGCAGTGACCAACACCTTGCTGCTGTCGCTTACCTTGCAGGTCTATGCATAGGGAACATGTACAGTCAACCGTCCTAATTGCTGCGGTCTAGCCTCTATTGTCAGTTAAGTTAGCACTAGCACCTCAACGCCCAGCCCAATTTGGCAGTATGCTGTCGTCGGCAATACACCACGCTTGTGAGAGTGTAGTGGGAGTCCATGTTAGCTGCAATAAGGGCTATCACGCCTGATCAGCCCTGACAACCAGCGTCCCTCGCTAGATCATTTCAGACCGGGGCGACCTGAGCTCTCCCACTGCACAACGGCTGCGTCCATGTACATGCATATTCCTACAATTTTACATTGCGGCGCGTATGCTTGATATCCCGGCCCCTCACCGCATAACGTCACTCTCCTGCGCCCATAGACTTTCTGCTGCCGTCTAGTGTTCCGAGTGGTATTGCGGCGACTGCTTCATGGCCTCCCCTAGTTGCTGAAAGATAACTCCAAAATGCTTGCAGCAACTCGTGCAACCACTGCGGCCTTCACTAGACGCGTAGCCTTCTGCCCCAGCCGTGCCAAGTAAGTATTGCGCATATATGTAAAGCACCTATGATCGATCAAATGCACATAGATGCGTGCTGTGGTGTGCGTGGAATCTTACAACTCTGCACTGATCGCATGCCATCTTGTCCTTCCTTCGCAGCTTCAGGCGCAGCACCAGCAAGATCACTATGGGTGTTACCAAGGAAACAACTCAGCCAGGTGAGCATCGGCAGGCGAGCGCGTTCTCAGTTCCAATGCGAGATAACGGTGTCGTAGCTTCAGTCAGACACGCGCATACTGGGTATGGGGACCCTACTGCAGGTGGTGTTTCCAGAGTGTGTATGCGATGAAGCGTATTCTACTAGTTGCGCGTAGTACACCTCTGCATGCTTGACATGTCTTGCCCTGGCAAGTTTAGTACTGCCTGTACGGCTGGCGCATGTAGGATTGCTATCAGCTGCACTCTCACACCGCAGCACGTTATAGGTTATTTCGTATGTTGCGGATGATAATTTTTTTATCATGTATCCCTACAGAGGGCGGTTTGGCATTCATCAGTGTCCTGCTTACAGCTGCACATGCTGCACTGACAGCACTTGGTCAAAGCAGTTTACCCAGTCATCGTTCTTGGAGGACTTTGTAGATGGTGGTATCCGCAGAGTACAATATCATTCTACGTACATTGTTCATGTACCGCTGTTCTTGTGCAGGAAATGGTAAGACATTCCCCAAGGCAGGTCAGCGTGTGACTGTGCACTACACAGGCACATTGACAGATGGCAAGAAGTTCGACTCATCACGTGACAGGGGCCAGCCATTTGTGTTCCAGATCGGTGTGGGCCAGGTGAGGCTGCTGCTGCTCCTTTGGGGTTGGGATGGGGCCCATCTGCAGCAACGTGGGTCTCTACATTTGATCAAAGCCAGTTCCATGTCAGGCTGGCCTTGGGATCCAACATTCACTGCTTATATCAGTCTGACTACTCAAGTGTTTGAATGTGCTGTCAAGTGTAATAACATATGCATCATCATAGTTATAGATCCATGCATGTGAAGCATTTTTTGTAATAGTTGTGGGCTGCAGCATCAATGTAAAAGGAGAATCCTGCAGCAGGTTGAGTCAGTGTGCAGGACACTCTCTGTGTCCTGAACATGAGCCAGCAATTGTGAGATATTAGCACCTCTGCCTGGCATGCATGCCCCAACATAACATCGTTGCTGCACACAGCCCAGCCTTGATAATCGCATACAAGGACAATGACAAGCGCATCAGAGGAGCATGCATTGCAACACATTTTTGCTGGTGAAGCACCTTCAAGGCTACTAATACCTTTGCTGCTGCCATCTCTCACAGGTGATCAAGGGATGGGATGAGGGTGTTGCCCAGATGAGCGTGGGTGAGCGTGCTGTGCTGACCTGCTCACCAGACTATGCATACGGGTCACGCGGGGCTGGTGGTGTCATCCCTCCCAATGCAACTCTGAAGTTTGATGTTGAACTCATCAGCATCCAGTAAACAGTTTATTGATTTAATGATGCTTATTGTACTGTGGCATCACACATTTGTCAGCAGTGCTAGTGATAGGGCTGGGAAGACTGCGCAGATTGCGGCCACCTGCACCCTACTAGGGTGCTGAGCAGATCGCCTGTGAGCATAGTGCCAGTTCAGAAGCAGTTGCAGTCACTGTTGCGCTGCCGGTCAATGGTCAACCAGTGCATGAGGTCAAAGCAGTGTTGTTGCAGCTTGCGGGCTGTAGTCTAGGATACCATGTTCATCATGAAGAATACTCAGTAAAAAGGCTTGAGGTTGGTCATGCCAAGTATTGATGACCAGGACCGTCAGGCTGACACACCACGTTGGGTTGAATTCAGACTGTAGGTCACACCATGTTAAGGGGTATTAAGACAGCAAAAACAGCAGTGAATGTGCAATACCGCTTGTATCCAGTAAACCTTACCCTGATGTGCTGCTGCAGCACCCTGCCAGTTGCCTAGTAATGCAAAAGATGCAGCAGCGTTGACTCTGTCGGCCAGTGATCTTGAGCTGATGCACACTGCGAACCCTTTAAGTAGTGATCCCTGCAAGCCATGCTGATGTGCCAAAGTGATTCAATCTAAGCTGCTCGTGGCATTCAAATGCTGCATGAGCTGTATGTCCAAGTACTTCTCTCAAGGGCCCAGCGGGCGGAAAAGGGAAAAAATTCCTCCTTATGGGATAGTTTGAGCCTGAAGCTTAGGATCGTCCATGCCAGGCTGAGACACAGCAAGACTTGCTTTCATTCAAGGCCAACTGTCGATTTGTGCATATATGGCAATTTACGGATGTCAGTCGAGACATACCTCATTGATGACAAGGAGCATGCCAGTAGAAGATCAACAGGCAGTGAAGGAGTTCATGGGCATTGTCAAAGCCAGGGATATCACCTTTGTATAAGGCGGGTTGTAATATTGCATGTGCAAAGATTCTCAGCCGCTGCCACAAACACTTCAGCTTGGTCTGCACCTGCCAGGTGTCACTCTCCGTTCACCATTGCGAATCGACCGTTCTCAAATCCCTGTGCTCTTCAAAACACGTTCGCAGTGCGGAATTATAGGTGCAATGCAGCAGTCAGTGTTGCGAGATGTGCGCTGCCAGCACCCGCTTAAAGCAGTTGTTGGCTCTAGACGACTACTCAGGACCATAAAAGTCTGTAAAGCCAGCGGCGCGCAGCGTGACAAGCTTGATGTTGAAATATGTTGCTCTAGCGCATGTAAGGTTCAACCAGCAGCTCCCAAGCAGTCTTGGCAGCTCAAAAGGAGGCAGCTGCTCAACTGTGGCGCTCTCCTAGCCACTGCTATCACACAACTACCAGGTCCTGCGTATGCTGTGAGTACCTAGTTTGAGATACCGCAGAAACACAATGCAATGCAATGGGCCTTGCCCCTCCCAGTTGCTATTTTGCCAACACGGCAGCATGTGCATGGTAGTGGGGTTGGCCATGCTCCAGCTGGTGTCAAGTGGCGCTTGCGTCAATGGTGCAGGCAGTTTGCATTTGGCAACGCTACGCCCTGCTGATCAGTGGGGATGTTGTAGTGTCAATCATCCTGCAGAAAGCGGTTGTCTGCATCAGCAGCTATGATAACCCCATCACCATATTACTCTTGCATCTGATGCAGGGCTTAGAAAGGTATGTCAGAAAGAAGAAGTTGGATCCACTTGACACGTATGTGCCCCTGGTGCTGGAAGCCCGCGAAAGGCTAGCTGGCCTGGGCTCTGTCATGGGTAAGCCAGTGGTGGTGAAGACACCAGCTTGTGTTAGCAGCTTATTTACATTGCCAGCAGTGCCGAACCTGTTGCCTGTTCTGCAGCATCGGATCAGATGTAGGGATCCCAGCAACAGTAGTCTTGCTGCCATCTATGTTGAGCAGAAGTAATTGCCAGTGCAGGAACGTGTTTATAGGTCATGCTGCCGTACACGTTGGCCTAGGGGGTTGCTGCTGCTGCTGCTGCTGCTGCTGCTATCGTACCTGTGCAGTCACATCCCCTACTGAGGCTCGCCAGCTCATGCGCTCAGGGCCGTTTAGTGGCCTGCGTGACAACATCAGGGCTTTGGGGCAGTACGCATCAACATCAGTAGATCAGGGCGGATCAGGTATCTCAGAAAAGGAAGCATCTGCACTTGTTGGCGACTTCTTTAGAGCAATAGAGGACTATGATCTACTGTTATACAATGCCGTAAGAGAGGCCAAGTCAGCAGAAAAGAAAGCCAATGGAGATGCTGAAAAGCTGGCTCAGCTAGATGCAGCTGCTGGACTTGATAAGGACGCAGCAGCTGAGAAGCTGCAGGCAGCTGTGGAGCGGCTAGACAAGTTGATTGCTACTGTGCCAACGAGTGTCATCAGCAGGTCTAAGGAGGTATTGGAGAAGGTGTCTAGCAAGGCGGCTGCTGCAGGATTACAGCCTGCCACATCATACAACAGCTGATCAGAGAATCTGCAACAGCTGGTATGCGTTTCTGGGGAACAACTCGTTGACCTGCATCTTGTAGTGTAGCTGAATGGCCTTTGACATGCTCTGCTCTCTGAGCAGTTAGCAACTGTGACCTGTGGCTTTGGGACTGATTTAGTCCAGGATCAGTTCCTGGGGGCTGCCTCTCAATGGCAGGGCCTCAGGCCGCTAGGCTGGCGGGTGCGGGTCAAGCACACAGCCTGCACTCAGTGGTGGCATTGGGTGCCGTCACATTCGCAACGTGGTTCCTATAGCAGCAGGCTGCCAGCCTGAGTTGACAAGAATATGACATGGAGACCTGCCGTTGAGCCTTATCCTTAGCAGAAACAAGAAGCAGGCCCTGCAGACGACACATGCGCAAGTTTTACTCAGCATGGCTGAGACGTAGTTTGTTTTACTCTGCAGGTCTCAGCCTGGCCAGACAGCCTCTCTGTGCGTGACATTGTGACAGACTGAACAAACTATGCGTCATCAGCTGGTTTGCTCAAGAGTCACCATTACATTCTAGACAGAAGCCAAACATTCAAAATGAAACAATCATTTTAACTTCACATTGGTATACACATTGCAAATTAGGCCTGCCATGTGGGCTCTGCACATCCATATTGACCTTACTGAATACGACTCAAATGTATTGCTGAATGGACACACATCAAAACCAGCATGGCCTCATCTGTTTCTTCCCACTAGACCTTATGATATACAGGTGATACGCCCTAAATACACCATCTAACTTCAAAAGACTCCCCTTTTCACTAAAGGTCGCGCAAATGCAGATGCCCAAGTTATTAAGCAGGCATTCCTGCCACTTTTAGAGCAAGATCACTTCAGGACAACTGATGATGCAAGCATCAGGGGACCACTACTGTGTAATATGCTGATAACATCACCACTAAACAATGATGCCACAGGAATTTTATATAAACATGTAACCATGAACATGTCATCCACATACACCACTAGCAAGGCAGCCCAACAAATCAATGCCGCCAACACATCACACCACCTGGCACAGGGGTCTAGTTACGCCTTTCCATAACAGCTGCATCACAATTAATTGGCATGTAAGTCAATCATCACAGCCCACAGACAGGACCTGGATCACACAATCAGCAGCACAATTTGCATGTGCAGCAACATTTCAGCCATCGTTTGAGGGCCGGAAGAGCAGCAGACCCTATATACCCTGTTGGTCATAACCTAGTAGTAGTCAACACTTGTTGATGACCCTGCAAAGTATCTATGAGTCAAAGCTACAATGCAGATTGGTCACACATGCCATAGCTATGCAGCATGGCCTCAAAATAGGTGGACATCAGTCAGCACAGTGGGGTAAGATGATGATCTTTACGGCAGGCTGAGACAACGGCGATACTGGCAATACAACAGTGCTTGGCTGCCAAGCGGTGAAGCAGACGTCAAGGACGCACCAGCTGCCATATTCCTGACAACATTCGCCAACACTGGGCACCATCAACAAGCCACAACTGTTGCACAGGTGGATTCATCGGCCAGGTCCAGCCCCCAGTTGCTTTCAAAATGATCTATGTGCTCTGAATGCCCATTGCAGCAGTGCTGGTTACTTAATTTTACTGAAAACACCATCTGCCCTGATGAAAGATGCCATAACAGCAAGGAGTATATATAGGGAAGAAGTCTATATATACCCCTTGATAACAGCATCATCTGTTCTACGACATTGCACACACCACGACACTATGCACGCCCCTGAAAGCAATCCTGCAAGAGTATGTTGCAGCCTATGCTCCTGCCTGCCATCAACTGCCGCGATGCTGGGGCCACGCAGAATCAAATGAATCTATATGGAAGAAGCCTCGGAAGGTGGGACTTGCCGATGTTGCCCTGGAAGCATCACCAGTCTGCATCAGGCAATGATGATGTACTGAAGCGAGGTTTTCTACGGTCTTGGTCCTTGTTGCAGCATACGTCCATGTCATCATCCAAACACTGCGCATCATAGGCCGGGAAGGGACGATAGTGAGGGCTACTTTGATCTAGGACACGTGGGGTTGCGCTGTTACTCCGTGGGCTTATCATCATGTCTATGTGCAGCAAGGTGGGCTGCAGCGTGCTTGGCTGGGGCCGTGGTGGGTACTGCTGAGTTGGTGAGGCCATTGCCGTTGTTTATTCAGTGGCCGAGCTGGATATCTAGCAAAAAGCAAGCTTTCGCTTGGTAACTAGAGCAAATCAAGGGCAGTCGACAGGGACACGGTGGAGCTCCTTCACAACAAGGTGTTCGAATCAAGCTGTACGCGGGCAAAGCAGAGCTGATGCACTTGGGGGCGCGAGCTTCATCGCAGGAGTACAAAGGGCTAGCGGACCCAGATAGCTATGTTCAAGAGTTCGTCTGTTACATTATTGACCCGCCAATTTCATATTTGCGCTGGGTCTGACTAGAAATGCTCGACTTAAATCCCGTAGGTAACATTATCGTCAGCGATTGTATGCAGCAAACGCTGCCATGCATTCTCCCGCTTGCCTCGCAAGGATATGCTTCGTTGGCACGCGGGCTGCTTGGTCTTTGAATGGCTGTAAAGCGTCATCTACAATCAATTTTGGTAACTCAAGCGCCATATCTGCTGACGACAGCTGCAGCCTGTTCCGACACCCACACTGTGTGCTTTCGGACAGACAGACTGGATGGCGAAGTACACCGAAAAAGATTCGATCAGATAGACACAAACCAACAGACACCAGTAAAAGACATTTAAGGTAGCATGCTGGGACCAACGAAGACCTGCGAAAGCCAATTGCAGAAATCATCGCACTGACGCCCCCTTGCAACTGAGATGCCGATGCAGCTTGGTGTACGACCCCTGTGAATGCTGTCACAATCAATATCACCAATGTCACCGACTCCTGCCGCTCTTCCGTCCCTTACGCTCCTTAGCACTTTTCTTTTTCTTCTTGTGCCTACTCGACCTCTTATGCTTACTGCTCTTCTGCCCACTGCTCGACCTGCGGTGCCGATGCTTATGCTTGACCTCAGGCCCCCTGTGTCCGCTGCTGCCGCTGTTGTCACTGCTGCTGCTGCTGCTGCTGTCGCTACTGTCTCCCTTGCGCTTTTTCTTACGCTGGTGCCTGCTGCTCTCTCTTGATCTGGATCGTGCCTTGCGCTTTGTGCTGCCACTCACCGAATCGCCTCGCCGCAGCACAGGCTTCATTGTATCATCGCCACTGCTGACCCGCGGCACACCCTCTGACTCCGGAGTCAGCCGCCCACTGCCTGTACCTTTCAAGGCCCCAGGACCCTCCAGCTGTTGAACCCCGGCTAGACCATCAGATACCCCTGCGTCCGAGCTAGGCCCTAAACCCTCCTGCTGTGCAGCTTGCCTGCCATCAGCATCTGTAACCTCCCTAGCTGGAGTCAGCTGCTCCTCATCATTGTGCTGTTGCTCCACCACATGCTTTGTCTGCTGCTGTGCACCGTTGGCCACTGCTGACTTATCATTGGCATGGGCATGAGAAGCTGGTCTGGCAGCTGTTGCTGCTTCAAGCACATCAGCAGGAGTATCACCGTCCACTGCTGCTGCTGCTGCCTGAGGGGATATCACAGTACTGCGCACCTTGGGATGTCCCTTGCTGTCAACAACCTTATGGCGCGGCTGCTTGACTGACTTTGCTGCATCTTCTGCAGCTGCAAGTGCAAGCTGCAGACCGCCCCTACCGCGCTTTTGGCCGCCAGCAGATGCACCTCTAGGAGAAGTTGCTGGTTGTACCAACTGCTGCTGCTGCTGTCCTTTGCTGCTTCCTGCGACCTCTGCATCAACCCTGATTGCTGGCAGTGGACGTTCCTGCAGCTCCTGTTGCTTTTGGGCCTCTTGATCCACTTTGGCTGCATCAGCAGGAGCAGCTGCACTGAGCCGCTGCTTCTTAGCTGCTGGATCATCATGATCATCATCAGCAGCAGCAGACTCAGGAGACCCTTGGCTACGAAAAGCCGCAGCAGCAGCTGTGCACGACTGCTCAAGCGTTGCAGCTTGTGTATGCCGCTGATCTTGGTCCTGCTGCTCCTGCTCAAGTGCAAAGTCCGACCCTGCCTGATGTTGCTGCTGATGTTGCTCTTTTTGCAGCTGTTGTTGCTCCTCCTGTTGTGGTTGTGCAGCATCTGCTTTCCCCTGCTGTTGCCCCTCAACAGCAGCAGCTGCTGCGTCACTGGTGGGGCCATTGGTTGCAGCAGCTGCCCGCTCACCGCCAATGGCACTGCTGCCCACCCCATCCTTCCCAGCAGCCGCCTTCTTACCCTTCTTCTTTTTTGCTTCCATGAGCTGTATCATCTTTTGCAGCTGTTCGATTGCCTCTTGCTGCGTCTGCAGCAGCTTCTGCTGTGTAGCTGATGCTGCTCGGGGCTTTGCAGCAACCGCGTGGGGTTTAGCAGCAGTAGAAGGTCCTGCAAGACTCTTGGGGCCTGAAACCTGCTTCTGCAGAACCCCAGCTTCCCCAGCATCACCCACCAGGCCCTGACTAGGCTCTCCTGCTGCCATTGCTGTCTCACCTGCTGATGCATCTGCTGCTTGCTGCTGCTGACCTTTGCCGCCAGCCGCAGCAGCGCTGCTATGGTATTGCTGCTGCAGCTCTGGCCGCACCCACTTATTGCTGCCGAGCCTTGCAGGTGGCACAACTCCTTCAGGCCCTACAGCACCTACCGCCTCACTGAGAGCTGCTGCAGCAGCTGTCACCCCAGACCCTTTGCGGCCCTGCGACTGCTGTGAGAAGCTTTTGGCTCTGGCTGGGCCTCTATCTGTTACGGCAGAAGCCTCTCCATCATCACCAGCAACACCACCACCACCACCACCAGCAGCAGCAGGGTTGCTTGGTCCAACACCCCACAGCTCCTCATCATCAAAAAACATCTCATCACTAGCTGTGAAAGCACCAGCAACCGCTGCTGGGTATTCACTCACACCCATGCTGGCCTTCTGCACACCCCAGCCGGGTGATGCCACGGCTGTTGCACCAGGAATGCTGGTTTGCTGCATGCTGGGCCCTGCAGGTCGCTGATGTGGAAGCTGCATCATCCCTTGTGGTCGAAATCTGGGACTCATGCCTGTAACTGCGGTACTGGCGTTGCTGATGCCTGTCCCACCTGCTGCTGCTGGTCGCATAGGACGCGGCTGCTGCCGTGGCGGGCCCGGTGCTTGCTGCTGCTGGTGCTGCTGTTGCAGCCACTGCTGTTGTTGCGGCTGCAGGTGGTGAGGCAGCATAGGTCGACCTTTGGGACTCATAAGACTCTGTGCTAGTGGCTGCTGCTGCTGCTGTTGCAGGACCAGCAGCTGTTGCTGCATGAACTGCTGCTGTAGCTGTGGGGTCGAGTGCAGAAGTTGTATTGTGGGCTGCAGGTGATGCTGGTGTTGCTGCTGTCCCATGCCTGCCATCATCAAGAGCTGCTGCTGCTGCTGATCAGGCATGTGCATTGTTGCTGCAGCAGGGACCATGACACCTGCATAGTCAGCACAAATACAGAAAAGTAATCAAATGCTTACACTGAAGCGTGCCAAGTGTTTTTGGGACATGTTCGATTGGCTGTAGACAACACCTTTTCAAGCATCTTGCCAGATCCAGACCCCTAATTTTGGAACAGAATAGCAGAGAAGGTCATATGCTGCAGGATAATAGCGGCCACATGCAGCAGGATAATAAACTGTTGCACATTCCCATAAACCTGGGCTCACCTGCAAACCCAGCCTGCGTATCTCTCCTTATAGGTGGGGGTGGTATCCACACATGCTGGCCAGCACCAACACCTGCTGACGTGGCAAGTCGTTGTTGACCTTCTACAGCTCCATTCCGACCACCTCTCCTGCCCCTGCCAGGGACCCCTGCTGTGGTGAATTGCTTTCTCGGCTGCTGCCTAGGGTGAGTCTGAGAATAATTGCTTGTGAACCCGTTTTCTTGCGAGTGCTGGCTTTGCCTGGTGCCTTCTGCAGCTGCATGATGCTGGACAGTGGCATCACTTGAAGCTTCTGGTTCAAGTGTTGCTGGCTGCTCAGCAACCTGATCCGGGGGTTCATGCTGCTGGCTGTCTTGGGCGTATTCATCCTCTTGAGCTGAATCGTCATAGCCCTGCAAGTAGAATTAATATGGTTTCTCAGCGACTCGACCTTTTCAGGCACTACTGTTGGCAGGTGACCTCACTTTACGGTGTGCACTAGAAGAACGGCAGCCTCCATGACCAGCTGGTGACATTCAATACAAGAACTTTCATATCGTCACAACAAACCTGTGGGGCTGACTCTTCTTCGTTCCCCGGCTCCTCGCACATGTCTGGTTCATCAGATGTGCCAAGAGACAGCACCTCCTCCTCCTCTTCACCCTCTGCTTCGGACATGGCTGCTATATAACTTAGATTAAAGCTTCAGCTATATGGTTGCCACAAGGGATGCCATCTCTAGGTCGAAAGCCGATGCTACTGCAGACCTAGCACCCAAATGAACACTGGATGCACGATGTGACTCAGCCTGGTGAGTGTGATAGTCGATGATGTTCGTGAGGCGCACCAGCTTGGATGTTATAGCCCTTGTTCAACCTCTGTGTGTTATGTGCTCTGGCACTTTTGCAGGCTATTGTTGAGCTTTTCATGTGCCTGCAAATACTGCCCATGGTATGGGATGATTGCGATGGTACAGGCAGCTCAACGCGGCTCACCTGCATCAGGCCGCTGTCAGCCTGACGTGCTGTATGTAATCAAACCTGATTGCAAGCCACAAAGTTGGAGCCACATGCTGCCAACTCTTTCTGAATCCACCTATGAGTGCACCGAATACCATCTAAACGTGTCTCCCGGCAGTAGGAGAGTCAAGCAACTTGCAGAGCACAAGGTGCAGGAGAGGGTGTCCTGGCTGCATAGCATTTCCTGTTGAGATCGTTTCACGTGCAACAAGCAACATTGAATTCGTCAGTGCGAACTTCAAGTTGTCCTGCAATGCATGATACTTACAGTACATCCAACTGCACTGACAGTGATAGCAATTGCCATATGCCAAGTACGCACTTGTATACTGTGGCAACCACATAGGCGCAATATGTAACGGAAGCATGCATCCTGCCATGCTGCATGGTGTTCATCAGCGCTGCATGCCAGGATGCATATTCAATTACATACTGCGCCTATGTAGATGCCACAGTACTTGGCATTTGGATATTGAGCCAGTTTGCATTAAATGAGGAGTCAGCAGCGCCAGCCTCATATAGGCTCAGAGCCTCTGCGGCAGAAGGCTGAAAACACCAAACTTGCGTATTTATTGACATTTTCATTCAATGGGACAGTGTACCTGAGGACCAGCACAACTGGCAGTGCCTGGGATGGGTGGGGCTGCTGAGCTCACCTGGCGCTTGAGCAACTGCAGCTGATGAAGACAGTGAGGCAGCATTGCACTGCCATGCAGTGCATGCAGTTGGCAGCCTATATACAAGGTTTTTATTGGCTCCTTATGGCTTGAAACCCTTGATGTAACTTGTACTAGTAGCAGTAGTTTTATTGACCACAGTGACTCCCCTGCATATTTGATATGTGGGGTTTCATGCAGTATACTTTTGGTCAGTGTTGATTTTTTGGTACTAGCTGCAGGTAGCACTAGCTCAGGCTGACCGGAGCCAGAGATATGGGCTGCTTTCTCAAAAAATCTCGACACACCAGGGTGGCGCTCACAATGCATGTCAGCACATTTGCCATAGCATTTCAACTTGCTGCATGGCTCACTGAAAATCACTGTTACACGACCGTCATGTGCACGGTGCAGCATGCTGTGAACAGTAAGGGACCCCACATACAGGCAAGCTGTGTTTGTTCCACTAAACTATGTGTGCTGTATGAACTTACCTTAGCTTTCCCTTAGTACATTTTCCTTACAAGACGGACGCTTGTGGCAGCCCAGCAGACGCTTGCAAGTACAAGGATTAGTCATCGTTAATAAGGGTAGGAAGCGGCGCGCAGAAGGGCAGGCTATGCAAAAGTACCATGCCCAAAACTCTACGGATCAGAAATACATGTTGCAATAGGAAGGGGGCTTCTGCTTGATGGACAGAGCATATGCCATGGTAGAGGCTGGTCACGGCCAGGGGCAGCATGGACGATAGACCGTCTGTAATCTAGTTATCTTGGGTTATTATTTGATATCCTAACGACCAACAGAGATGCCAGTCACAGCAGGAGCGTTGATCACGTCGGTCTGTATCAACGGCAGCATTGGCCTGGCTTGCTTCTCCTTGTTCGCCGTTCTGCGGCAGTGGAGCGTCACGGCTAAACTTTACAAACCTAAGAGGTAGGATTTCTGGCCGCTGTGCAAGTATAAGTCAGCTGGCTCTGGGTTTGTATCGCATGCTTGTCAACAGTAGCATAAGGACCACCTGTACTGCTGGCACAGCGACCTCTGTATTGCCTTACCTGAGCTTTAACTTTAGCTTTTTGCACAATGCAACTATCTTGCTAGATAAATCAACTTTGATCACATTATTGAAGATGGCGCCCTGCACAAACGGGGTACGAATGCAAGGTGTCAGATTGGGCAGGCCACACCAAATGCACAGTAGCAGCCAGGTCCCTCACACACAAGTAACAACCAACGATGCTGGTTCAGGTATATTGGTGCCGAAAATTTGGGCAGGCAAAAGCCAGCACCCCTGGCTGCTGAGCTACCTGCTGGGCTTTTGAGCTGGATCAAGCCAGTGTGGTGCTACAGTGAACCTGATGTCATCAACCTGTGTGGATTAGATGTGGCAGTGTTCTTCCGCTTATTGCAACTAGGTATGCGCACTGGACCGTCTCTTGTAGCATGTACAAAATGCCAGCATGCAGCGCTGCAGCAGCTTACCAACAGCTTCACAACTGCCGGCAGCAGAGCGGTACCAGCGTCCTTGCTCGCCATTCATCTCCCTTTCGTATTCCTGACGCATTGTATTTGCATATATCAACTGCCATATACATTCCCAATCAAATTTCCACCAATTTTCTCTTGCTGGACGCAACTACAGCCAAGTTGCCAACAAACATGCTTGATCCGTGTGTAGCTCATATCACATCAACTGCTGCTGACGCCTCTAATGCTGATGCTGACGCTGACGCTCATGGATTGCGTGTTGTATCATCACAGGTGTACGCCTATTCTGTTTCATAGCAATATGGTGTCTACTGTTTGTCATGCCAGTCAACTACATGGTGAGGTCCAGTAGATCACTTGTCACTGTTGTAGATTGCACTCTGACGTGCAATCATAATTGTCAGCTTCATTGTCAGTTCAGCCCTTCTTGGGCTATCAATCTCTGGCACCATACAAATCATTGAACTCACACCTCAAGAGACCATTCAAGGGTCAGCGGACACAATCTTCACACCGTGGTAGTGTTTTTTGCACACCTGCTCAGGGCGGGTACCTGGAGCGGCACAAGAAGAAAGGTGTTCATGATCCGCAGCTCATACCTGCAATAAACACCCATGACAGCTTCACCTACAGCAGCAACCTGATTGACAACAACGGCAGCAGCAGCAGCCGGAACATGACGGCAGTGAGCTTACTGGGGCTGTCTGCCCTCGGGAACTTCACTGATGCCATCCACACCAACCTTGACCTGCTGACATTGGGAAATGTTCCTCCTGGCAGCAAGACCATGTGGGTCCATCTGATATCTGTCTACGCTATCACGCTGGTGGCATTGAAGGTGTGGATCAGCAGTCATATGGATGCAGGGCGCCCTCATTAGTGCTTACTTGTTTTCATTGTGTTTTTGTGGATCAGTTACATCTGTCACGAGCAAACCACTGCTAGGTTGCCAGTGTATCCTGACTTGCCATTCTGGCAGTCCCATGCCAGTCATGCAATGTGTACATGATTGTCTGAAAATTATGGCAAATCAGTGTATACTATTCACCCAGCAACTGGATGCAGGCTGCCCTTATCAGTGCTTACTTGCTCAGCTGCAGTGCAAGATCCTGGACTGCAGGCTAGGGCACTGCAGCTCCTGCATGCAGCTTCACCAGTGGTCCCAACGGATCACACTGCAGGCAGTCACAGTGGCAAGGCTGCTTGCAGGAGACGCAGTTGTGCATGTGCCACACCCATTAAATCTGTTTTGTGCTGTCGTGCCACAAAATGTTGCGACATTCTATGGTGTCGAAGCCTCCAGGGGCTCCTGTAGTTGCTGTATCGACTTTTCTTTTGCTGCTGCAGTTGCTGTGGGATTTGAGTCGTGACATATCCTTCAAGCGGGCGGTGTTTCTGGCGGTCCAAGGGGGCACAGGCCCGGGCAGCAGTGTGCTGGTGGCGGACCTGCCGGGGTTGGCATGGGGCACGCCGTGGCAGCGGGTAAGAGCTCATCTCAGCAGCCTCAGCAAAAGGCCACTTTAATGTCAAGAGATGGACACTGTTGATACTTGCCATCCATGGCCAGAACTCTCAAGGACTTTCAGATGGTGCTGCTGGAGCCATTCACTCCTGCTGGTGCTCTCCTGTTGAAGCAAACTCTTTAGTATCATAGTGTTGCGGGCTGGCACTGACCAAGCTTGCATGCTGCTGCTGCTGCTGCTGCTGCTGTGTATGTGTGCAGCTCCAGCTCTCATGGTTGCAGCGGATCCTGCCAGCTCGTCTCTTCAAAAGACAGAGCTTCAACAGACAGCACAGTGTCATGCACATGCAAAAACATCGTGGACAGCGGACAGGGGAAGGTGATCTGAGCCAGCCACTGTTGTCCAAGGTTCCAGATCACACACAGCAGCAGCAGCAAGCTGATCCGCCGGCAGGGCCTGGTGTTCAGGAAGTAACCAGTGCGGGTGTCAGTGATAGAGGTGCTGGCACTGGTGGTAGTAGCACCTCTGCTGCTGCTACTGCTGGTGGTGATGATGGTGAGGCAAGTGGTGGCGGTGGCGGCAGCAGTAGCGGTGATGCTGGTGGTCAAGATGGCAGCAGCAGTGGAGGTGATGTTGGTCCACCTGTGGTCCAGGATGTTTGGCAGGAGGCAGTGGATGTGCTTCAGGCCAATGGTGCAAACGTGCAGGTAACCAGGTGGACATGCAACACCATCACAGCAGCATTCACACCATGGGAAGACTCTATCCCTGTATACGTCGCAAGTCATCTGGTTCATGGTCAGCCTGCTGTAGTTGTACTGAATGCTTGAGCAGTTTTATGGATATGTTGTCATTTGTGATTATGTGGAATATTTCTGTTGAATGCATTCTGGCCAAGGTATTCTGCGGTTGTTTGATGACTGTTGTGTATGTCTGTTTAATGCATCCTGGCCAAGGTTATTCACCATTGTTTGGTTGATACTCAAGTGCCGTACGTGTGGTGTATCAAATACATTGTATGTTTAGAATACATTGAACATACATCACTGTGCATGAGTAATTGTTGACCATATGTGTGTGCAGGAGTTGGTGGACCAGGAGATGCGGCGAGTGTATGGCTCAGACAGCATTGCTGCTCTTGTGCTGGTACATGACACAGCAGTTCTGGATGCAGCAGCGGCTAAGTACTTTAAGCTGCAAGAGGAGTTTGAAGATGTTCTGGACTGGTATCAGAGCCGGCTGCCAACTGAACCAGCAGATGAGGAGGAAGCACAGCAGCAGCCACAGAAAAAAAGGGATCAGCGTTGCAAGCTACAGCTCAAGCGCAAGACAGTGAGTGTTATCTTGCTCTGCTGGTGTTGATGTGTGAGACCCTAGCTGCAGGTTGGAATCTTTGAGCAGTCCTAAGGGCCGCTTGGTTGGAGAGGTCAGCTTCTGCTCTCACTTGGACTCAAACTTCGATATAGTGGGGAGTGCTGGTGACCAATGCATTCTCAGCAAGGAAGTAGATATGGTATAATCAGCACAAACTGAACCACAGCACACTCTACAACAGAGTTTGTGCCGTGCTTTGTTCAAGAAGTCACATGCATCTGTTTGGCGCAGGTCCTGGTTGTTGGTCCCCGCCACGGCACATGGGGTATACAGCAGTACGGCATGACCCCCACACAAGTGGATGCTCTGGATTTCTATCCAGCTGTACTGAAGGAAAGGCTGAGAGAGCTTATAGAACTGCAGCAGGAGGCACTGCACAGCTTACCAAGACCAGCAGCAATAGTGACCTTCAGGTATGTGGGCGGGTATCTGTCGGATTGACCCAGCTTCTTGTGCTGGTTGCAGGTGCACTGCTGCACATCCAGTGTATGTCAGCTCACAGATGTTGACAGCATTGTCTTGTCTGTTGTCAATCTGATCACAACACCTCAACCTTTGTTTCCAAATTGCTGGTGGCTGAACTTGAAACCAGGCGCCAGCTTGTAGCCACTCTGGCCGCTGCCTCCCTCCACAGCTATGATGAGACCGCTTGGAGCATCTCACCAGCACCAGCACCAGATGAGATTATGTGGGAGCATCTCGGACTCAGGTCATGGGAGGTGGCTGTGCGCCAGCTGGTGGTGTGGGCCGTGTTCTGGCTGCTGGTGCTGTTCTATGCGCCAATCGTGGCAGCAATACAGGCCCCGGTCAACATGGACAACCTGAAAAAGGTGAGTAATCACCGTCACCTGCTTTTGCATGCCCAGCAGCGCAGATATGAGGGCATCACTATCATCCTGTAGCTGCTGCAGCTGCTGGTGTCTGCTTTCCCGGCATTGACGTAATCTGGTTTATTTTTCTGCTGTAATACTAGTTTGTGGATTCACGGCTGCTGCTGCGGTTGTGTTTATCATCCTGTATACTGCACCTGGGACGGTTATTCTTGTTCTTGCAGATCCCAGTGCTCAGTGAGCTGCTTCAGCTTCCCCTTGTGTCCTCCCTGCTTCAAGGCTTCCTGCCATCACTGGTACTCCTCACCTTCCTAGCCGTCCTGCCCTACCTGCTGTGGGCCATCATCACCAGAGGTGGCCAACACAGCAAAGCAGCAGCAGATGCGCAGTTGAATCTGATGTACTTCCTGTTCCAGCTCTTTGCTGTTTTCATATTCAGCTTCATCAGTGGGACGGCGCTCAGTCAGCTGCAGGCGCTGCTGGATGATCCTAAGAGGGTGATCAGCCTTTTAGGGGTCAGTGCACCTCAGCAGGCGTCCTTCTTCAGCACTTACATACTACTGCTGGTGAGCATTTGAGGAATGCAGGAGGCTGGATTTGTGATAGTCGTTTTGAGGCTGGTGGTGATTTTGGCTCAATTCAGCATGTTCATGTTGTGACCAGCGGCAATTAGGTTGTAGTTAGGGTTTAACCTAAACCTAAACCCTTACCTAACCCTAAACCTGTCAACACATTTCACTTGGATTGGTGCACAGCGAGCCACTGCAACAGGTTAATCAAGGTCCGGTCAATTCAGATGCCTGCAGTTTCAATTCAATGCTGCGTATCAGTGTCCTGCTTGTGCAGTTGTTCTAGGCAGCGCCTACCAATTAATGCAGTTATCAGTCACTCAGCAGCGTCCACTGACATCTCCTGACATTCCTGCAAGGCTTGGGCCACAAGTCAGTGTGAGACCCCAGTGAACCCTTTCTTGCGTCATCTTATGCATGTATGTGTGTGTGTCACCATACAGGGGCTCTCTAGAACCCCACTACAGCTCCTACGGCTGCCCCAACTAGCCATGTACTTCTTCAAACTCCAGCTGGCCAACTCTCCCCGGCAGAGAAGGCGACTGTGGGCCAATCAGCAAGAGATGCTGGGCTGGGTGCTGCCCCTCCACACCCTGGTGCTGCTTCTCGGACTGGTGTTCAGTGTAGCGTCGCCGCTGATTGCAGTCTTCACGCTGCTGTACTTTGTGTCTGCCAGTGTATGCCAGCGGTACCAGTGGTTGTATGTCTACAGACATCCCTATGAAGGGGCCGGCACGCTGTGGAGGCAGGTGTTCACACAGGTGGGGGGCTAGAGGTGCAGGGTTTGGTTGGTGAGAACTACCACAGCAGCACTTCTGTCCAGGGTGCAATGGCAGGGCTACTCATGCCTCGTCCACTGGGCTAGAGATGATGGCCAGTAGCAGTGCATCATCTGTCATCAAGCTACTGTCAGCAACTGTAGCTTCAAGTGTGTCACGCACACAGAAGATTCACCCTACCCCTTGACTATGGTGATCATAACTCCAGCCTTTTGTTGCAATTGCACAGCTGTGCTTGCTGCCTCATGGCAGTGCATATAGCAGCTAGCACTGCCTTGTCGTGATAGATATTACCACCAGCTCACCAAGGCGACTGTCTAATGAGACTCCATACTTCTGCTCATGCTGCTGGTACTGCTGCATCTGCCATCATGCCACAGGTTCTTGTAGCTGTGTACTTCTTTGTTGCTGTGATGGGCTGCCTGTTGGGCATCAAGAGGTTTGAAGCTGCACTACTTCTGCTCCCACTGGCAGTTGCAGTGTTGGTGTTCCATGTGTTGGTGAGCATTGCCCTGGGGCATGAATAGTACATGCTTGAGCTTGGTGAACAATCATCTTGGACAACCAGTAGTTGCAGAGAAGACGTTTTTTCCATATTTTTGCAATCTGTCAAATATCTCAGAGGTCTTGGCTGGGTACAATGACAGATTGCAGTGGTGCTTGATGAGTGACCTGCTTGGCTCACCTGCCTAAGACTAGGATGGGGCAAATCCTTAAAGTTAGTGTTGCAAATTCCCTCATTGGGTTGTTAATGGGAATACAGGCAATACATCTGCTTGCGGCAACATACCAACTAGCTGAATCGTATGGTGCAGTTGCACCGTCGCGCAGCATCACATTTGCAGGGCATAATGCATCGGCTGACACCTGCTGATGCCTGTGGTTATTGTCTATCTCAGGCGGGCAGAGCCTTGGAGCGGCCCTTGACCCTGGCACCCAGCAGAGAAGCAGCAGCAATGGACAGCTACACTCAGCAGCTCCTGCAGGCAGCAGGTGGTGCCTCAGGATCAGCTGGGGGTGGTGATGGTGCATCTGGAGCCTCAGATGAAGTTGGGAGAGTTGCTGGGGAGCTGGTGGGACTGCCAGATCAGACTGCTGACAGGCCACATCAAATCACACAGGTGTGCATTTGACACCGAACTCAGACCCTTTGTGGTATGCTTGCCAGCCTTCACTGTATGATGATCTTACCAAGTGTTTGCAGTAGACAGCATAGCAGGTGTCAATCAATGTGTATTTCAATGTTTTTCGCAGAGAATCAACCTGGACATTGTAGACTTGCAGCATTCATCCATCTTTATGACTGCTGCAGTGTGGCGCTGTCACAGATAACGTTCATGCTGTGCACAACTCCTTGTTTTAACCCTGTCATGATTGATAGCAGTATCATTTTGAATTCTGCTCAAGAAATATGCAGCCTGTCCACTCGGGTGGCACCCATCTCTCTATACTGTACTTGTAGCAGTTTAGGTAGATAGATTGCTTATGTGGAATGCTGTAAAGTGTCCTGCAAACAACCAACCAACCTTCCACAACACGTCGTCAGGCTGGTGCTGACTGGCAAGGCATGGTGCCAACTTACCAGAAGCCTGCGTCCTTGCTATCCTTGCAGGACGAGCTGCAGCTCTTGTACCTGCCACCTGCTATGAAGTTGAGCATGGAGAGCTTACAGCCACTGCTGGATGAGTGTGACAGCATCAACAGGCGTCTGAGAGCAGCATACTACTAACTGATGGCAGGAACTGCCCAGCTGGGGCCCATCAACTGGTGGTTTGGTGCAAGCTGTGCCAGCAATTTGAGACTGCTTTGGTGATGTACTGTACCAAGCACTGTACCAGTACCATTAGATGCAAGCTCACAATACATCACCCCTGACCTATGCGCAGCACACCGCAAATTGCAGACCAGACAAGTGTACTGGCCGTCTGAAACAAGACTGACCAGTTTTGAACAACTGATGCACCCAACAGCTGATGCTTCTACGCGAGAAGAAGAGCATTCTAAATTGAACAGTCTGCGTAAGATCTCGTCATCAGAGCCAGAGAGATTATTTGGAGCTTGAACCGCTTGCCAATCAGTTGGAGTCCAACTGATGGCAAGGAGTGGCTAGCCAGTGTGCAACACCTAAGAACCCTGCATACGTGCAAGCTGTATTCTCCCACAGGCAGTCTGCGTGCAATTGTGTTGCGAGCCTGTCTATCTTGATGCAATTGCAGTAAGGATAGCGCTATCAAATCATTGACGTCACTTCGAAATCAAGCTGTCACTGCGTTGGGAACGCAGTTTAGCAAGGGTGCCAGGTGTTGAGCACTAACACAGAGTCAAGCTGATAGACACAAAACAACAGATCTAGACAATGATGCCAATGCTTATAGACTAGACACATGTTGAACAATGGTTATAGACACATACAAAGGTAGAGAGAACGTTGGCACAACTTATCTCTAAAGACTGGAGTTGATCGTGCTGCAAGTGCTTGAATGTATGCACATTTGCACGCCTCTTAACTACACTTCACATAGCTATTAGCCGCTATCTAACAGCCGCACGAAGAGCCACGTGGAGAACATCAGGACTATGATGCAGGATTAAATCTGCAGATTGGATGTGCGCTAGCTGCAAGCTTGAGGTGAACTCTAGTAGCCGCACGAAGAGCCACATGGAGAACATGACTATAATGCAAGATTATAGAGGGGTTGCTGCATATGCCTTGTCCGGGTCGCGTTGGCCAGGTTGCTGGCACAGCAAGCGGCGTCATATTTGCCAAACGTGCACAAGCTATCGCCTGACAGGCGATCCCTGTCCGTTGTTCCTTAGCAGTTGCAAGAATCGGCAGTTGGAGCAACAAAGCGCTGCCGTCATCTGCACACGGATCATTGACGATGCTTGGTAAAGCAGACTATAGTCTAGCTTGAGCCGAATCCGAATGTCTACAGGCGGCGCTGCCAACGATGCCAACTCGCTAGTTTCAGTTGAAAGGGTGTCAACCGCGATATCATTGATAATAACATGACTAATGTCAGTACATACACAGCAGAGACAGATTATAACTAGCACCTGCAGCTGCAGTGTGTGACAGCTGTCATACTATGTAGTGCATGCATACTGCAGCATAAGGCAGCTGCGAAGTAAGCAACCACGATGCAAGCGACAAGGCAGCACTTTCTGCGACAGCATCAAGCATTGATGTCCTCGCATCAATATACTCCATCATCAGTGCACGATCCTCCCTACTAGTGAGATTAGCAGCATTGAACTGCTGACTAAGCCTGGACAGCGTTGCCATCAACGTGATTAGTAAGGGAAAACAGTTTATTGTGTAAATCTACGATGTTAAGGAGATCGAGCCCCTGCAAAGTTGAGTGCCATGCGAGCGTCCATAATTATGGATATACAGCTGAAATGCTAGCACACCTGAAGAAGAGCATTGCAGAATTAAGAGTTTGCTTAGGAATCCGTCAGCATACCGCAAAGCAGGGCATTGGTGACGAGTTTTGTCGGTCAACAGCATAGATCCGGATCTGAGGTGCCACTGCAATAGAAGTTGCAACTTACACAAATGTAACCCGCCCGTTAGCGAGCCAAGTACAGGCGCATTGGGCATTGCACAGTACTATTCAAGTCCAGTTGATTGCAGCCTGTATCAACTGCAGGCAGCACACCCAGCCAGTCAGGCTATGCCTGGTAGCAGCAGGTACCAAGTGGTAGCTGAGCTGCTGTGTCATACACCACAGGCCACCGACACTGTGAAATGCTCACTAAGCTTGGACGATGCTGTGTCTCAATATGATTGGAGAAGTCCATTTTGATTGTAGGTTTACAATCTTGACAAGACTGAGCCTCTGCAACATTGGGTGAGCTGGCAAATGAAGTTACATGCCAGCAGTATCAGATGTATAGCTCTCAGGTGTGCTTCTGACTGGCTGCAGATCATCCCAGTAGGGGTCACCAGCTGCTGTGACATGATCAACTCAGTCAAGGGCCTTCAAGGCAGCCTCGGAGGGCAATTTGCTGGCTATGATGGTGCATCGCCACCAGTGGACACCATCTTCAAAAGGTTTTCATTCCTTGTAGTCCACCACACCATCATCAGACAGTGCAAAGGATGCTTCTGCCTCAGCTGCAGCAAAAACAGCAAAAACAGCAAAAACAGCACACACACACACACACACACACACACACACACACACACACACACACACACACACACACACACACACACACACACACACACACACACACAAACACACAAACACACACAAACATCTCACTCATACACCAATACAGCTGTATACAAGACACCC
>JABEVS010000100.1:59423-173437 GCA_018290735.1 Coelastrella sp. MACC-549
CACACCCACACACCCACACTCACACACACACACACACACACACACACACACACACACACACACACACACACACACACACACACACACACACACACACACACACACACACACACACACACACACACACACACGCAAACAGCAGCATTGTTGGAAAGGCCTCGAGGCCTGAGCTCAGGATGGTCCATACCATGGCCATCTTGGAACCAGAATTCTGATGCCATAAGTCTGCTGAGTCAGCAGCACATGCTTGCATGCGGCAATTGACATTGTGCCAGCCCATTGCCTGGGTGTCCCGGCCAAAGTGCTTTCTTTGGATGCAACTTGCGCTACACGGAGATGCTGCATACACTATTGAGCTGAGCGAGAGTGATTGCTGTCACAGCTGACAGTGAGAGCTCAAGCTCTGAAAAGTCCCGGACACCTCAAAGTTTGAAGTGGCTTCGGCAGAGTTGACTCTCTGAGTGACATGGCTGGTACTTACGTAAGCATGGGCTGTCGACCACCTTGGCAACACGCTGCTCAGCTTTCCCCTTCCTCATGTATATGCGCTGCGTTGATGCATGAGCCATCACGTGGCCACCAACAGGCTTTTTGGGGTCTGCCACAAAGGTCATCCCTCCTGCAGGATCTGACATGACTTGGTTGGTGATCACAACTGCAACATTGAACTCCTCTGATATCTGCAGCAACAGCAGCATTCAACAACAGCAACTTCAGCTATGTACACTGACAAATTTACTGGCACATCAATCATTGATGTATACTAGTTATATACTTGAATCCAGGAATAGCTGCGCTCAGATGAATGTTGCAAAGTGACAAGCAGGCTGCAGGACTCCTGCATCAGGGATGCAAAATGCTGGCGTGTGTTGATCGAGGATGTTCTTCAGGCAGCAATCAGCTGCAGTGCCTCCAAGTCAGTAGCTTCAAACAATGCATGCAGCCTTTATACGTTTGTAGAAACAGTAGAGTATGCATCGTGCATTTAGAATGCAGCCTGACCTTTTTTAATAATGCCATCATCTGGCCTAGTTTCTGCTGCCTCTCAGCCAGTTCGCCACGCCCAGTGAAGTCCGTCCTGAAGAGAGCCATGATGGAGTCTACAATGAGCAGCTTGTAGGGATCTTCAACCATCTTGGCACCCACCTGCCAATGATAATGATGGCAGCAGCATGAGCAGTCATAACTGTGATCTCTGCTTGCAAAAGCTTAAGGGCCAGGCCAGGCCATCAGGCTGACAGCAGCCACTGGCATCCTCACTTGCATTGATGCAAGTTCAATCAATCATTACTACAGATCCGCATGCCATGTCAGTGACGCTGTGTAGCCTACTAGGCACAGTGCTTATTGCCAGCACACAAAGTTGTCCCAGTGGTACTCACCGCATTAAGCAGTTCCATCTGAGAGTCCACTGTAAATGCACGGCCAACAAGTATCTGCAACAAAAGCAGCACAGCATCCTTTCAGGGACTGACTTCAAAAGCACTTGCAACATATTGACTGCCCCCACAACCTCCATCACGGAAGTCACTGCCAGTGAACAGACATGATGTCTTGCTCCTGACAGGCCCTCAGGGTGACGGTTTCTGGTGAAGTATATGTGAGCACTGCATACCCCTCATCTTGAAGATGGCATATTTACTCCCACATGGCAGAAGTTATGAATATTAATGATGCTATCATCATCACGCTGGCTTGTGGAATAGAGATAAATTGATAGCAGTCGCCGCTGGCATGACAGCGCTGCCATGTTAGCAGTACAGCCCGGCTGAGCCAGGCTGGCTCAACTGTGAGAATCACAGTCCATTCCCTTGCATTGGCTCCTCATACGCTACTGTATGAGGAGCCAACAAAGCTTGTGCAGCTGCAGTTGGCAGGTATTGCACTTCAGGTACGGAACCGTTTTCCATTGAGTCAAAAACACTCACATTATCCAGCACTGCTTCAGGGTCTAGGTTGAATCTTGCTGCAATGGCTTTGATGCGCTCGGGCCTGAATGTGCCTTCTGTGTCAATGTATGCTGCCTTGCCTGCTCCACCTCCCTGGGCCATTGGCAGCTGTACAGTCACACACAAGGTGTGACACAGCTGAGTCTTGCCAGTCCTGCAAGTCAACAGACCTAATGACTCAGTGAGTTGGGCTCACTTATATACTGTTCAATGTTGGCAACATTATGTTGAACACTGGCAGTAGCTTGAAGACCTTTCACAGGCTGCTGTCAGCAGCAGCAGCATCAGATTTGGACACCATGGTTGGCCAGGTTTTAGGGCAGTGGGTTCCTGGCAGCTAGACACCAACTGCCGAAAATACCCACTTCCCCAAAACCTGGCCAACCATGGTGTCGAATCTGACAATAGGCCAACAGCCTAGGCTGCCATGGCAAGTCACAGCAGCAGCAGCTCATCTTGGCCTTGTGGGCTCCACAGATCAACTCACAAACAAGCCTTGTGGCAACACCTACATAGGTACAGGTTTTGGAGCCTTCAGACATGCATTACATACACAGCTGTGCGGTGCGGTACTGACCTGAACTCTCCATAGAGCTCTGTAATGCACTTTGTCTCCATGCCTCCTCCCAGCAGTGAGTCCAGGCAAGTGGCGCCCGTGGTCACCTTCACAATCTCACGTGCACGCTGCAGTACCCAAAACCTCACAGTAAGTGCACCTTCAGTGACCCCCCATGAGCGACTATGTTGGCTCCTCCGGGGTGCCCCTCTGGGGCCAGGTTGTATGGTGTGGTATGTATGGATGGTATGTGTAGTGACGATCAGCACTATGTTGCATGAGGCACATAAGCCCGCAATGAGGAAACTGTCTCATTGGCTTGCAAGCCACAAACCCCGGGCAGGCTGCTGACGATTGGGTCACCCAGATTGGGCCAATCACCTTCAGCAAATCACTTTTCGCATCTAAGGCATGCCCTGAAAAGTCATCTGCCTTTGCAGACTCCCAATCCATCAATGGCATGGCCGATCCACTGGTGAGGGGTCTGTTTTAAAGCCTTACAAATTGTAAGGCACACCCTGAGCACACCCTGACCTGATTTCACACTAAGTCTAGTAAACTAGTGTGCGTGGCCGTTTGTCTTAACAGTTGTCCATCATCAATCCACATGAGGCAATAGGTAGAAAACAATACACACTTCATTTCGTGAATCATTCACACCGTGTATAAATTTTGTACCGAAGTTTGCACTGGTAGCCGCACATCACCTACCTTCTGCATTGCTTCTGCTCCAGTCATCCAGCTGCCTGCTGTGGTCAGCTTCCTGGCAGCTTCCAGCATCTTGTCTGCCTTGGCTTCTGACAGACCCTTGACAGCATGAAGCTTCTGTGGTGTGAAGCAACGGCAGTGGCAGCAAATGATTGTTGCCAGCATGATTGAGGCATTTCAACTTGAAAGCTGGCAGCTTCAAAAGCTGCTGGTCCGATCACAACTACTATCATCACGAACGGGTGTGTTGAACAGTCATGGTCAATGCCATGCAGGCTGCAGATTGGATTGCCAATTAACCAGGCTGCAAAATCAGGTTGCTGATGTGAGCAGTATTTGTGTCTTTGCCTGAGGGCCCCATGAGCCACTGACCGTTGCCAGTTGAGGTTCAATATGTCATGATACTGCATTGTTGAATCAGCAGCTTCACATGAATCATGTGATCCTGATCAGGCAACAACTGCGGTCCCCAATCCTCACTAAGGGCAGAGTTCACACCTTTCTGGCAGTCATGATGAGTGATTGAACCGTATGGAAGCCCCCTTCCTTGGCTTTCTTGACATCAGCTGCATTCACAGCACACAACAGAATGCTGTGGTGAGTCAGCTATAGAAGTCACTTCTCAGTGAAGGACTGAGCTGCATTGCCATCAATTAACATGCGGCATGTTTGCAGGACTGGTAACTGCAGGTGTCTCACCGAGTTGGGTTGCCATTGGCAACTACTGTTGATTAGTCATGATCACCATGAGGCATGGCAGAAACCATGCCTACATATACCTCCAAATAGCACATCACCCACCTGCTGCAATTCCCAGTTCTGCAAGTGCCTCGATCTCTTGGAAGTCATCGACGGCCATGTCATCATCACTGCAGGAGCACATGTACAGCGTTGCTGGTAGAGCCCAGGAGTAACATGCACAATTGCCCACATGGTGGATATGTATGAATTACAAATGAGCGTATGACTTAATTTCTCGTCAGAGTGCCTCCTCGTGAGACATTCAGGGCCACAAGCGCTTTAACCTACAGCTGCGCAAGGATACTGCTTGACAGCAGCAGGGTGCCTGGAATTATGTGGTTTGTGTCTGCTATAGTGTACCAAGTGTGCACGATGAATCGGGGGGTTCACTTCTGATGGATGGTGCCAACCAACAGAGTGTCTATGCTTGCACCTGCTGTGCAGCATGCTGTCCAATCTGCTGCTGTGTTGTCAATTTGTATTTGATACATCGGATAACTGAAACCGCTAGCAATGCAATTAAATTTGCTATATACAGGCATCGGAGCACGATGGGTACCACCTGTGAGCACTTGGGACGCTAAACTCACCCTTGCACGGCCACTTGGCCAGACTGCAGGGCTGCCTCTGCTGCCATGCCTGCTTTGCACTCTTAGCAGAAAAAAGGATGCTCTGGCCACTATGAGGTACACTGCTATACTGTTTAGCGTGATTTGGCTGCCAGATCAATGGCTCCAAGGCTTCCTGTGGGAATTTTCAGCGTGCACGTTCGGTGCGCCTACGAGTACTAATCACTCCCAGTTGGACATGTGCAGGTCTTTCAAAGCTTGACAGAAAGAACCAAACAAGCTGTTGAATACTTGTGTGAAAGTGATGGTCGTAGGTATGAAATTTGAAGGCAGAACGGCTTTCAATCACTCCGAGAGCGTTTTGAATCATCAAGTCGCTACGTTCAGTGAAGTCAATAACTAGGTGAATAGGTGTTGCAGATACCTTTATTGTGTATGCATTGGCAGTTTCTCGAGAGTGGCTGTCATAACACAGGTTCATTGGTAAACAACAGCGTTTAAAATCAGAATTTTATGCCTAGCGTGTCATGCGCGCGAAGGTCTTCCTGTGGAAAGTTATGATGTTTTGATTGATCAAAGAGATGGTATGCGGCAGCTAGTGAGTGGCTGGACTCGCTACGCATTAACAAGGGCTCTCGTTCGACGAGTACGTTTGACGCAACCACAGCTTCTGTCATACTCGTTTTGGAGCAGTTGCAGTACCAGAACACTGTCACGGTCTATTCCTGGAGCGTCAAAACGTGGTGAGCTGGCAAGCATGCATGCTGGCACTGGCGCAGCAGTGCCATGGCCATGGCATTCAAGCGCCACTGGTGAATTACCTATGCGGCTGTGTACACGCTCGTATCAATGCTGCTGTGCACACGTGTACACACAATGCCTGAATAAGCCACCTTAATAGCATAGAAGAACCACGAGTCATACTGATGCTGGCAACCATGCCCCTGGAATAAGTGCACGTGGTGGAAGCGTGTTACATCGATCAATGACATGGGCATATTGCAGCCCATTCAACACATTGTTGCTTCATAGCAACATCATCCAATACAGCATCACCACTTTTCTTTGTACATACACTACTGAAGCCCTAAGAACCCCTTCAGCACTTGCTGAGGAAGCCGGAGCACGTGCAAAAACAGACGCTGCGCAGGCATGCGTGTGCCTTGCCTGGTGGCAACAGCTTCGACTGACTGGCCCAGCTGCTCTCTGTATAACTGCGGAAGGGTATACGACAAGAAAACTTGTGACTGCAGTGCACTGTGTCGGCACAATGCTGGATGGACCTCTGCTGATGACACAAAAACTGCCAAGTAGCACATGTCTACACACAGCCATTCAGCCTTTAGCCCTGCACTTGTTCCTCCCAAGCTGACGAACACCTGCTCACAAGCTACGCCGCTGCTCAGCGTCCCACCAGCAGGTTCAGAGCATGGTTGTAACAGCCCATGCTTGGCCCTGAAGGGCACTGCAGCACTGCCGAGGGATTGCAACAGCAGCAATCAACAGCACCGTCCCTACTTACCTGCAGCAGATGCAAGACACAATGAAATTCACCTACCAAGCAAGGCAGAGTGACTCGACAATCACAGCTTTGCTGTCTGGCAGGGTCATTACATTGCTGAGCACAACAGCGACCCAGACTCATGACTTACACCCCCCAGGCACTGACTCTTGTGATGTGCACTCAGCTTCAGGATGCAGGCATAGAGGTGTTGCAGCAGGAGGGAGCCTGTGTTGATCACTGCAGCGAGCCTGGCAGTGTCCTGGCCAGAAACTCCTGGGGACTGGTGCTGCTGCACTCTCCACCACAGCAGTGGATCATGACCTCAACCTGCAGTAGTCAAAGACCCAACAGCAGCCTGCACCTGTGCTGCCTGAACACGGACTGCGATAGGCTGGGTCAGACGAACATCAGCCAGCCCATCACCAACAGCAACAGCAGGTGGCAGTAGCCGGCAGACAGGGCATCAACAGCAACAGCAGCACAAGAGACATGGCAGACAGCAGGGGACACAGCAGGGGCAGGCAAAAAGAAGCAAATCACCACAGGCAGAGGGAGGTCAGGGACCAGACAAAGGACCATGCATTGATGAGGGTAATAGAGAAGCCAGACTGCAGATAACAAGCTGCGCTGTGCTACTGTAATGACGCATGAAACCACAAACCATGAACATGACAGGTACCACAGATCCCACTTGGGACAGCAATATGCAGTCCGACCCTGCAGTTCAAGAGCCACCCTCACCCAGGTATCGACCCACCAATCAAGCACTGCCGTTTCTTGCTGCATTATTGTCGCACCGTCTCCTGCTGCTGCTGGGGCTGCTGCCCATTTCCTGCAGGTACCTCAGCTGCACTGCCGTTGTTGGTCACAGTGTCAATTCGTGAGTCCATGGCCACCCACTCCCCAATTTCTGCTGAAATGGATGCCATCTCACCCTCCCTGTTTGCCGCCTGCTCTTCAACATCCATTGGCATCCCATCCTGCAAAGGCTGACAGCAGCAGCAGAGATGGCAGAGTCACATAGGTAGCAGCAGTGCTGATTCTTGCGAAGAACTTATTCGGCTGGAATGTTGAGCACTGTACGCTTGGCCAGCAGCCACTAAATCTGCTCTTGGAGGCCACCAACATTGTTGTTACTGAGGAGCAGCCCAGTGCTTTGAGATGGACAACAACTGTTGACAGCAGGGCGGATGAAAAGCACCAGTAACGACCCACCTGCGTCTCATAATCTGATGATACACCTAACGCAAGCTCGCTGTTCTCTCGTGACATATGAGTAGAGCCCTTGCCAGCCAGCAGCTGCTGCAGCTCCACTGCCTGTTGGTCTTCCTGCTTCACCTCTTGCTTTTCACTTGCTGCTGCACCCTGCTGTTCTTGCTTAATGTCTGGAACGACAACATGCTGCTGTTTGCTGGTGCTATCAACAGGTTCAGCCTTCACTGCAGCAGCAGTATGGACGCCTGGAAGGCCCTCAACAGCTGCAGTAGTAGTGGGACCTAGGCCAGGGATTATGCCCTTACTGCTCTTCACTCCTGTGGGTCCTGCAATAATGGCTGATGCATCATCCTCTGGCTTGATCTTTTTGAAAAGTGGCCTACCAACTTCCAGCAACTGCTGCCCATTCATCCCAGCAACTGCTGCCCATTCATCACAAACTGCTTTACTGGATGCTGCTGCTGCTCTAGCTCCTGCTGATGCTGTCCTGCTTTGTCTAGCTGCTCTGCTGCCGCTACTGCTGCCTGCACCTCTTCATCCTCACGCTTACGCTTACGAGCTGTGTCTGGGCTTCCTGTAGGTATGACAGCAGAGGAGCATCCCCTCTGGCAAGAAATGAAGCACCACTGGCACAAGGCCTCTACATATGATGCATGCAATGCCATCATCATAGATGTGAGATGCACATGTTGCTGCCGGTGCCTGAACACTGTGAAATCATTGAGATCGATCAGGGGCAAGGGAAAAAACACGCTCCACCTGATTCTACTGCTTTGCTAGCTGCCTCTGCCTTACCATTCACTGCTGTGGTTTCTTGTTCCTGCGCATTCTGCTGCTCTGTACTGCTGCTTGTATTGGTGCTGGTCCTGTGCACCCAGCCAGGCAGCTCGCTGGCCTTGCAGGGCCGCACTCTCAGCTCCATGCTGGCCTTGCGGTGTTGCCATGACAGCACCTGTGAATTGCAGGACCATGAACACGCTTACCCTCAGTAAATGCTGGGGTCTTAACCACCTGTTCTCACGCCGATGACAGTGGCCGAAATAACCCACGATGACTGAAAACACCCTTTACTAGAACAGAAGCAAGAAATTACCATGTTGCGCTCAAATAACCATTGAGCAGCCTGGCAATATAGTTTGGTTATACGTCCTGCAAATTCACCAGGCCACTAACTGGTAGGTGACGCAGCTTGGAGCATACAACAACAAGTGGCAGGGCTCTGCCCTGTGCTCACCTCCTGCTTAAATACTTTGACTGGTTCCTGCAATGACACCTGCTTGACACCGGCCTTCTTCTTGACCCCTATGAAATAAAACAGCCGGTGTCGGCCATCCTTCTCAGAGGCTCCTTCAGGGACATACTCCTCTGGGGGAACCACCTCATCTGGCCACGGTCGCACCACCACGTGGTCCTGGATCTCACGCACCAGAAGTCGCATCTTGGAATGCGTATAGCCACTCCAAGCCCTGAAATCTTCACTGGTGTCTGCTATTACTTCCACCTGCAGGGAGCAGCAACCGTAATTTGCTTGATGCAACCTGCTCAGACGTGGCGCACATGCGTGCAATAGGACCATTGAGGAATTGTAACCCCTCTGACAACTAAAAGTGAATGTTATTGCAAGGAGATGACTAGGCTTGTGCAAGCACTGCCAATTTATGAAGCAGCAGCCAAGACTACATGTGGTCAAGCCCACCTGAAGGTAGTTCTTGTATGTTGTGAAGAAGGGGTATGGTTCAAATAATCGGGCCCAGTCTACTGCGTTACTCATGAGCAGTTCACTGCAGAGCTGTGCAGCGATTGTGAACTCCTCCATCATGATCGCCAACGTGCTGTAGGCCACAACAGGCAGTCACAAACCAACTACAAAGTGAGTGTACATGCCGCCATCACGTGCACTGCAAGAAGGCTGACACCATCTGGAGATGTGTGGCGGTTGTGCTGTACACTGCCAAGTGCATGGCAGACAGACGACAGCTTCGGCGAATGCAGGAGAATGAAATGGTTGGTGTCTCAGCACGACACGACACACACAAAATGCAGGACATCAGATACAAAGGAGATCCACAATGGTAGCGGCCCGGGGTGCTGCTGGTATCACCAAGCTCTTACCTGTGGCTCACTGAGTAACTAGAGTTCATGGCGGGGTATGCTGGAGTGATCAACGGCATCAGATGCCTCGCATCACGTGCACTGCTGCTGCCGTCCCACACGGCAAAGCCCAGAGTTTCCCGCTCGATTGGCTTCAGCATGACAGGAGTGGGCCACCGCCACTGGCTGAAGATCTGCAAGCAGACACCGCACCCAAGTGAACAGTGAGGACGCAGACAGTTTGATTGATTTGCCCTGCTACTGTAGAACACAATGTAAAGGAGGCAGCAAGCAGGAACAGAAGTAGGGCACACTTGCTGGCTGCAGCTGCTTCTCAGAGGATTGCAGGAGACATATTTAGACGCTGCCTGCAGGTAAACCAGTACGGACGCCTGGATACACAATGCACCCCTGCAACAACACTGACAACATGAATTTAGCAGCTACAAAGCCTGTACAATACCTTGAAAAACCTGCACAAAGCCATGCTGGGCTTGGAGGTTGGGTAAAATTGGAACAAGCGTGCAAGAAGGATCGCCCAGTTGACACCACCTAAGAAACCTGCAACATTACTGTACACCCCTCGCCTTTTGGCCCACAGCTTGATGGCACGCAGGGTTGTGCGGAAAGCTTCTTGGTCTGTGCCAGCCTGCACAGCCACACAGGACAGCCTCAAGTGCTGAGTCAGCGGTTTGCTTGCGCAGATACTGGAAAATGCCCACATGCTGAGGGACAATTGCAGGGCGCAGAGGGCAGCTGTGCTAAGGCATGTAGAAGGACCAGCAAAATTGGCTGCTTGGTTTGTTGTTACATTTGGCAGCTCCTATGCAGATCTAGCCTGGCAACTTGTGTTGTTTTGCAGCGTTTCGCCCTGCAGACCTTACTAAGGGTGGTGCTGCTCCCTGACCCTGCTGTGCACAATGCCGCAAGCACCCCGCTGAGCATCATCAAGTGCTGCAAGCGGTGAACAGCTGTCCAGCCCACCCACCTGTTGCACTATCTTCAAGATGGAGTCGGTCACTCTGCAGCCATTCAGAGACCTCACTGTCTGCTCATCTACATTGCGTAATGTGGACACACTGCTGATGTCCAGGTCCTCAGGAACTACTGCTGTGTGAAGCGGTGCGTACAGCAGATCTATCTCGATACCTGAGAACTGCAGGTAGAGAGATGTACAACAGATGAGACTTTTAGTGGCACATCCGAAAAAACAAAGTATGCACTGCTGTTATTGGAGTAGACCACTGCAGCCCAACAGGAACAGCTGCTTATGTCCTGGGCATCCGGGGGTAATCAACACGCCTCAGCTTCTGTTGCTGATAAGTTCATACTGCCCACTTGTGTGAAAAGCTATCTTTCCATCAGGAACCACAGCCAGCCGCTGTGTCGCTGTCTGTCACCTTGCTGCATATGCCACATTGCTGTGCAACCTTGTGTTAAAACTGATGACTGCATTTGAATGAAGGATCTTGACACAAAGTATGGGTGCTAGCATCGATGATGGTGACTTCACAATTGTAAGGGCCACTGTGAGTTTGAATTGCTTCTTACCTCCATTTTCATGACAGGCACATATGCATCCGTGACAGCCAGCAGCTCCTTCACTTCCGGTTGCCTCTGCGCACAGCACAGAGAAAGAGCGATTGCAGTGGGCTGCAGAGCGCCAGGTTTCATCAAGCGCTGCTTAAAAACAGCTGCAGCTACCGTACAGGAAGTCGCATTCAGGCTGTCATGTTGGCACTATCCCCAGCATGTGAGGTGATATGATGTGCCTGCCAAGATGTCAAAATGCTCTGCCCTTGCAGCGGCTGAGATCCCCATAGCAGCTTGGATGACGTTTCAGTGAGGAGAGGATGGTGATCCAGCAACCGCGCACAAGGATGCACCCTCACAGCTACACCTTGTCTGTGCTGAAGCGCTACCACAAGCACTGTGCAGATTCTTACCTTCAGAATCTGCTGCAGGCAGTGCTCCTCTTTGCCAAAGAAGTCTGTTTCTCGCTTGGCATAGGATGGCCCAACACACAATGTGTCAATATCAGCACCTGCAAAGAACAAGACATAATATGGAGATAGCACACTGCATGATTGGTCGATACTGCTGCTGAGTGTGCAGCAGAACCCTTGTATGGTGAGCATAGATGATAAATGACGAAATGATTGAAAGGTCTTGATATGTGCTGCTGGGGCCTCAAAATCCTCAGCATGTCAACGTGAGTGGCCGGCTGCATCCCACAGGACCCTTGCTGCTGTCAGCAGGGCATCACCCACCTGGGCCGTTCACTCCCAGCCTGTACGAGCCGAATGTGAATATGGAGGCATTGGCTTCTTCGGCCATGCCCTCTCCAAAGCCCTTTTTGATCGCTACGCCCTTGATCCAGTCCTTGACAAGCATAGCCAGCTTGCCCAGCACTTCTTCCCGGTGCAACGACTCCGCCTCATCCGCATACAGGTTCTGGCTGTGCAAATACTGCAGAATATGACAGATCAAAGCATTGAGCGCTGCTACGAGGCATGCCTCAGCCTCAAAAGGACACAACAAACGCCATGAGGTCGACTACCTGTATCAGCTGCTCTGTCTGCTTCTCATCAACAGCAGTCGGCGGGTCAACATTGATAGGCCTATTGAATACTAACGCCATTCCGCTGCCCAGCAGCTTGCTACTGATGCGACATGCACGAAGCCGATTGCCTGCACATGCAGCAGGCAGCAACTGCGCCCAACCAAGCCCAGAAGCATACGTATGTTATCGTCATTTAGGTTGCGATCAGCATCTGGAGCTGAGTTCTCTAAAAAGCTGACAGCTCTGTACGGTGTTACAGGCAGAGCGGACGTGTCAACACCACTGATCGCTATACTCTCACCATTATCCACAGCTACGCTGGCATATGCTCGCCCGCTGGACTTCATCACTGCTGCTGTCGGGTTGCTGAACCTGCTGTCGTGTTGCTGGTACTGATCAGCAGTCGCCCAATCCAAGCGCATTAGCTGAAAACCTCTCAAAAGATGCATGCTGGATTCCACGATTGATTGAGGACTAGAACTTGTGCAGCCTACAGACCTCTTACACCGACGACAACGTCGTTCTACAATTCAGCTCAATGGGTGCCTTGGATAAGCAATGTGTCGCAAAACTATGTACAGATATCGTGGTTTGCTCACGTGATCTGCAGCAGCACAACGAGATGCACCGAGAGGGCTCGGGACCTACTATCTCTGGACCAGCTGGTGATACCCCACCTGTGGAGACCATCCGTTGCTGGCAGTCGTGCAAACAGACGGCCTGTGCACCATCCAGCAAGATGCAGAAGTGAGTGCTGGGTTGCGGGGCTTCTGCAGAAGATGCAACTCCATCAGAGTGTCCATCAACTCACAGGTGTGGTTCTGACTGGTTAAACACCACTTTCAGGGTGCTGTGCGCCGTATTCTGGATTGCTACCATCATCGTGGGGGCTGTTTTGTTTGTGGTGATCTTCCCTCGCTTTGTTGACGGTGAGTACTACTGAGCACAATGGCATTGGCCTCGTCTGCCAGCGTACATGCATGCAGCTGATAGAGTGATTTCACTTCAATGCAGTGCTGGTGATTTAAAAACTGCCTAGCAAACAATTAACTAGACCAGCAGTGGCCGTGGTTCAGTAAACTTCCTGAACTGTTGGTGCAACACCATCAGAGCGCTTTCGTCAACCAAGGCTGCTGCTAGGCCCATCACCGCAGCTGCCCCTTGAGGAGGACTGAGCAGGGCAGACAGTAGCACCAAGCCCTTCCACATACCATATGCTAATATGCTGGTGATTGCAGGAGTTGTTACTCCCTTCATGAACCTCCTCAAAGGCAAACTCACCCCCGTGCAGATTGGTGCTGTCATCTTTGCCGCTATGGTCATCCTCCCATTCACACTTGTCATAAGTGAGCAAGCTGTTACTTGTTACTCATAAACTTGCTGTGCGATGTGCAGGCTTGCAAGATTACAACACTAAGAATGCAGCAGATGTCTATTGCAGTGTTGCATACTACATATGACATACATGCTGCCATGTCTTTGCCAGGAAGGCTTTTTGGCATGCATGCAAAATACCTTTCCTGGTAAAGACATGGCAGTCTGCACACCGCATGTATATCATGAAGTGCCGAGGAACTATGCTGGAGTGTGAGTTGTTCTACCATGTTATGTTCCGCAGCTGTAATCCCCTTCGTCTGGATGGCAGGCATCATCTTCACCTTTCCGCTGGCCCTCGCCATTGTCATGGCTGGCAGTGCTGTTGGCATGGCACTGCAGTACCTGTTAGCTCGTTACATATTTCACGACAAGGTGGACAAATTTATCAGGAACAACCCCAGGCGACATGGTCTAACTGTTACATTGAGGGCCGTTGAGCTGGCAGGACCCTGGAAGGTTGTGGCCCTGCTAAGGCTTGGCCCCTTCCCCTATCACCTTTTAAACTATGCACTGGTGAGCCTGAAGAGTTGCAGATCACTTGTGTCTTTTTCAACTTGTTGCATTCACTCAATTCTGTCCATTCAACAAGGTGTTCTGAACTTCATAGCTGCTCTTGAATGAAATGCAAACCGCACATAAGGAACCCCTTTTGACCTGGTGGGTGAAGTGCCATGTGGGCAACCAGGAACATCTTTGTAATACTCTGTTGAACTGGTTGATAGCAATCCCATAGGCAACAGCTGCCCCAAGTGTTCATGCGCACAAATGCACAGCTGAAAATGCATCACCAGTACTTTATCGTAATTCACATCTCTGCCTCACGTTGTACTGTTGTGCTGCGTAGGGTATCTGTCCAAGCATCAGACTTCATGTGTACATTCTCTGCTCTGTGGTCTGTGAGGTCCTGCCGCGTTCCCTGCAAGTCTTCTTCGGCAGATCGTTGGATACATTGGCAGACCTCTTCAGGGGAAGAGTGAGCAATGTTGGACTTGCAGTATACAACGTAGTTGTGTTGCTGATTGGGATCTTGTTTGTGGGCCTGAGCATTATCATTGCAAGGAGACTTCTAAAAAGGCTAGAGGAACAGGAGTTGCAGAAGGAGGCAGCAGAAGCAGCAAGAGCAGCCGATGCTGAGGCTCAGCTTGGTCAGGATGGGCCCTTGGCAGAAGCTGACATCACAGTTGCAGATGGACAAGGTCCTGCTGTTGGATTTGAAGGAGATTTAGATGTTCTTGTGGAAGATGGCAGCGGCAGAGGAGAACCTGCCAAGGTCTGCATGCAGCAGTCCATCACTAGACTAGCAGCCGCAGCAGCAGCAGCAGCACTTTGATACCTGCAGGATTTCTGCCAAGGGCGGCATCAGCGGGGTTCAAAAGCTGCAGCAGCCCTGCTGTCTGATGCATGTTATCTGTCCTTTCTTGCAACTAAGACTTCAGCAACTCAACTGGCAAGTGCATCGCAGCAATCTAATCAGGGGGCGACTGTGGCTGAATTTGCATAACTTAAATCACACATCAAGTCTAGAGTGCATGCTTATGGATCGTGTACAGGCTTCATCAACACCATCTGATTTAAGCAAGACTCGAGATGAAAAACAAATGCTGTGGGTTACCATAGGCACAGAGTGCATACTCAGCTTGTGCATGTTGTATGGTTACAGTAAATCTTTCTGGATGGTGTGCATTAATTCTTCAGCCCTTGAATATGGCTAAGAATGAGTTCTTTGTGCAGAAAGCCATTGACAAGTTGGCCATAGTGTTCTTACACAAACTCATGATGTGGTGAGTGTAGCCTATGCAGGCTGCTCAAATCAATCAGAGAGAATGTACGTTTGCTAAACATTGTTTTCATGACTGTCACGAGTAAGTGATGTTGGTTTTGACACCAGGCGCTTACAGTGGTGGCGGAGGAGGGAGGGGCCTATCTGCGGTGAAAAGAGAGTCGGCTCATTCAGCCGCTATATGATATGTGTGTGTGCTCATGCAGCCTCAGAGTGTGTGGCTGTGGCAGTAGCAGCCCGTACATTGGCCCATATTCAAGAAACAAATGTGGGCGACCGTCGTTCGGCGCTTGTTACTATTTGCATGATAAGACGTCAATGCCAGTGACATCTCAGTTGTTGCAGACTGCCGTAGCCAGCAGCTGTTGCAACAGCTCCCAATGGGGACTGACAGAGCATGGAGAAGGGCACAGGAATGTAGAAGAAATTGAGCCATGCAGCAAGTTGAAATGCTATGGCAAATGCGTGGTGTAATATGCAGCGGAGGTGTGTGATTCCTGTTGTGGTGCTCAGCAGTACAGGCTGTACCACACAGCCCGGCTGCTGGGCAGTACTGCGCTCACATATTGGGCTCAAGCATTGACTTTGTTGCTCTGGTTTGAAAAGGCATTGCATTTGCATATGAAAGAGAGCCATGCATGATGTGTATTCAGTTTATAATGTAGTCGGACAGATGCGTGTTCCTCAGGGTATCGTCTATTTGAACTTTTTGGATGCTGACACCATTGATGGTCGGCTCCGCCAAAAGCAGTGCCATCTGAGGCAAACATGCCTTACTTATGATGTTGTTCCTAACAACGACGGTTGTTTCCAGTCTGTGGCAAAAAGTCATTGTAGTGTGGTTAATGATGACACCGTGTGGCGGCACCCGCCGCACGATCATGCATGCAAGGAGGACTCCTCTTCCAGAATCGTTGGCAGACGGCAGTATAATGATTATAGTTTATAAACCCCCCATGAGCGACTATGTTGGCTCCTCCGGGGCGCCCCTCTGGGGCCAGGTTGTATGGTGTGGTATGGTATGTAAACTAGTAGCCTCAGGTTATTGTAGTACAGGGTGTTGCTGGACTGGACTGTGGCAGCCCAGCCTGGGGCGGACCACATACATGGCAAGGCCTGGCAGGTTTTCTGCAGGTCTAGACCAGTCAGCCAGAGGTTTTCTGCAGATCAGAGGAAGTGCTAGTAGGAACAACAGTAACTGTATGATACTGTTTGAAACATCAGGATGTCTAAAAAGGATCAGCTGCCCTGAGGGCCTGTCCTGGAGTCGTGAGAACGCCCAGTACTGCACACTAGTGTGACAAGCCTGCATCACAAACTTCATCCGTATGGATCAACCAACCAAGGAAGGAAGGAAAGTTACAACTGATCTGAGTCAACTGAATGATAACATCACAACAGATTCAAAGGCCACAGCCAGGTATCTGCGCTAGTCAATACTGACAATGACCAATACCTATTCTGATAAACTATATAACTCTTATATATAGAAATGCATACATGTTTTGATGCGCAGTAACTGTCATCTGAAGTAGCAAACCTTAACAGCGTAGACTAGCCCTGTCTACCATGAGAGAGAGAGAGAGGCGGGGATTTGCAAGATGGATATCCCCTCATATTCTGAGAGGCTACTATTCCCACACACATCTAACAGTCTGCTGCATCTGCAGGGTGGTCTAACTAATCTTAAGCTATGACCACATCATGCTGGGATAGGTAGTTGCGCCAATTTGGCATCACGGCGTGATGATGCTGACACTACCGTCGTACATTCTAGGCACTGTGCCTATGATGGGCAACACGGGCTCAACCTTGGAAGTGACTCTCCCAATGATAGGCTGTCCTGGCGGTCCATGGCAGAGGGTTTGCGTGCAATACTGCAGATCATCACCTCCTGCTGCCAGATTCATGCCAGGTACCAAGTTGTGCTGATCTGCTGATGGTGATGTGTTGGCTGGAAGTACATCCATAGGTCCCATTGCTGCAGCTGCAGCGGGTATGGCTATTGGCGCCTGTATTGTTTCAGGCACCATCGGTATGTCCAATGTTTCCAGCATTGTTGTTGCTTCCGTTGCTGCCGTAGGAACTTCTGCGTTGTTGATGGTCACCGCTGCTGCCATGTGCGTAGGCATTGCTGCTGGCATCACAAGCGCCTTCAATGCCAGACAAAGTTTGTTGATCACCAGGGTGGTATGGGTCTCTCCTGCAAAGTAGACTGCCCTACACCCTGGGATGCTCTCATAGGTCTTAGCCATGCGCAGAGGGACAACAGAATCCTACAGAAGTGGAGGGTGGAGGAAGCAACAGCGGGCGGCATGCCCGGTGTTAGATCATCTCCAGATCTTGATCGTCTATGAGCATAAAGCATGATGCATAGGTGTATTTGCTGCTGAGCAGCTGCCCACCATGGCAAAAGAGTGGTGCCTGCTTGCAGCAACTGCTGTCTGTTGTGCTGATGACACCTGTTGTCAAATAATCAAAAGATGGCCTGACTGCAGACCACTATCAATAGAAAAGTTCCCTTACCATTCACCAGTACACTACATTGTGAACAGCATATCCCTGATTGTAACTAGTAAAGAGTTTATTGTGCATGCGGAAGATGTTTACTGCTCTGCTGGGGCATGCCCGCAAGCAGACCTAGATGCATCCAGTCCTCACACACCTGCAAGCCGTGCCACATGAAGACATGTTTCACTTTTATGTCCTCCATGTTGAAGCCCCAGCAGTGCTGTGCCAAGCCCATCTCATGCACCACACCCCAGGCACCAGCAGCAAGGCCCTCCAGCACGGCAGCGCGGATTGCCTGAGCCACTTGGGGAGCAGACTAGAGCAGCCAACAGCAGCCAGTCACAGTGGCAACATGTAAGTGTGGTGCAGAGTGGTGGATCTAACCCGCCGGAGTGGCCTTGAAGCTTGATGCATTTGAGGTTGCTGAAGCAAGGTGTCAACCGTGATGAGCCAATCTTCAAGCACAGGCTTGGAGCACCACTGCTACAACATTGTTGGGCTACATATGCAATAACATTGATAGCTTACTTCAAAGTCTTTACGCCTTGGATCAAGTAGGTTGACGTGCCAGTCTCTTTGATAGGCATGCTTCATTTCCATTGACTCGTATAGATATAGTAGCCTCAGAGTTTCTTAGCAGCATACACTGGTAACTATAACACTCAGTGCAATACAGCATGGTGCGCCTACCTGTAGAGCAGCTTTGTCCCTTGGACTCAAGGCAAACCGCCTCATGCAGTCCTCGTCCCATTCCATCCAGCGCCTGGTAACCCGCCAAATGGTGCGTGCCATTGCAGGACATCGCTGTGCTATGCCAAGCAGCAGCGAATTCGCTGCTGCAATTCCTGCTGCAGTGCTGCCATTGACTGGACCGAGCGGGCATAGCAGCCCTAAACCAGTAATTCGCTCTGCTGGAATGAAGCGCGCACATGCAGCAGCGAATGGTGCACCTCCAGAGGCCCCAAGGATGCCAAAGCGCTGTATGCGCAACTGATCTGATAACTGCTGCAGTGTACCGGCCCAACTTGATAGTGTATGATGGCGTGTGAAGGTGGTTCCACCGAATCCAGGCCTGTCTACTGCTATCAGGCGCACACGAAGCTGTCGTGCTGCTTCATGCAGCATGCTGCCGCCGATGCGGGATCCGGGCCTGCATTGATGCAAGAGACCCAACATGTGGGGTTAAAGCAACAGGCTCTCCCCTCAATTGTCCTCCATCCGTGCTATACAGCTGAAGGTGGAGGATTAAAACATGAATCATTGCAGTCAGCTAGCCTGGGTGGCAATCACTATAGCTGCCAGCCTGCTGGCCAACTGGTGTCTGTCCTTGCAGCTCACCAGCCATGCTGGTAAAACACCACGTTCTCTGATGTTGGGTCACCATATTCGGCATATGCTACTTGGTCAGTTGAGTTGCTCCTTGTCCAGAAGTACTCGTGAAGTGCAGGGCCCACACATGGGCGTACGCTGCCAAAGGCTGGCAGTTTGACGACCAACTGCTGCTGCATGTCGTGCTGCAGACACGCTGATTTGGTTGCAAACGCTGTTAGCTTGGTGTCATACAGTTTCTACGGGGTGTTTATGCGTGCACAATACAGCGCATGCTCAAGCATGCCTTTCAGAGCGTTCCCACCCTGACTTATATTCCGACTCCCTGAGCGGGCGTTTGGCGCGCCCGCGATTGATAGCTTGTTGTGCAGGCTGCCTATCGTAGCATGCGAATCGACAGGCCCGATTAGTATCAAAGTGGTATGGGCATTGACTTGCGCTCCTCAACGATTCCGAATCTTCCCTTGCTGCTGCTCGCGGTTTACCTCGTCACAGACAGACCTGAAGACACTCTTACAAGTGCGGCAGGCACATAATCATCACGTCAAACGCAACTGGTAACTCCGCCCGTTGGGCGTTGAGGAGCTGCGATGTGACGTGCGGGATCAACTGGTCGCGATGTCACCTGCGTACGCCCTGCTGACCAGCTTGCTGTTGAAACCTCCAAGAAGACGAAACAGTGTGTACTTCGAGAGTATGCCGGTGCAACAAACCCAGCTAGCCAACATGAAAGGCCCCTTACTGCTGTCACATTAGCTCTTTGCACCTCACAGCCGCTGTGTTACAGGTGGCGCAGGTCACCTTCCAGCATTCATTTATAGCCTATGAGTATGTCAAAAAGGGTGTAGCAGCACCCTCTAGACTGGCCCAGGAACAGCAACAGCAATGCCACTGCCATACTGTCATGTAAGTGGTGAGGGATGAAGGCTTGTAAGCTGAGCCAAATGCCCTACTCCAGATCCTCTTCTTGGAATTCTTCCTCCTGAGGCGCAAGCACATCTTCCAGGTACGAAGCACCCAAGTCGCTGACAGCAGCACCGGGAAGCATGCCTATGCACAAAGCAAGCAGCAGCAACATCAGTTGGGTGTACTGGCTCCACAGGATGATGTCTGCGTCGCTTTTCACGGAAGAAACATTCCGAGTGACCGGTAAGAGCGCTGAGCGGGACAGCACAGGCGGTAATACAACCCCCTGCTACTATCACAGCAGGGATGACATTGCTCATGACAATGAAGCAGCAGTCGTTGAGGAACGCATAGCTGAGCTGTTGGCAAAGGCATCATGACTTGTGCTGCCACCTGGGCTATCCAATACAGTCTTTATCACCTCTGCCACCACAGCAGAATGCCACTGACCCGCAACTCTGCCACTTGATCAGCCTCAGGCTTGCCATGTGCGCGTAAAATGATTCTAGAGGCGCCATCAGCTTTGAACATGAGGTCAACCCACCACAGGGCTGCTGTTGCAAGTCCTACAGAGCAAATGACCCCTTACCTTCGATGAATGAGTCCAGGCCCAAGCCCTCTGCTGGTCCTAGTGCACGCTCCTCATGAGCCATACCTCCAGGCATGGAGGGGTCATCCGCCAACAGGAAGGCATCATCCATCAGGTCAAAGTCCTCCTCTTGCTCGTGCTGCACATAGCAGACAGAGGGGTTGGTGAGGTGGAGGTGTCAGGGAGATTAGACAGTTCTCCAGGCTGATGAGCAGGATATAGATTTGCCATGAGCAGTGGACACAGCTGCTCATGGGGATGCCAAGCTTCCAGGAGGAAGCAAGGGTAGTTTGACTGCAGATGAGCTGTAGCTGCAGATTTATGGAAAGAGATGCCAGGCAGCGTAAAAGGCACTTGCCCTCTGACAGATCGCAGGTGCTCTTGTAAGCATGTCCAACAATGGGGCATGGCATGCACAATAGACTGACTGCAAGCAACACCTAGAGCAGCCACACAGCAGCACTGCCGGCCTTGCCAAGCAGGAGCGCCAATGCTCACCCCTGGTGCATACTTCATGGTTAATTCACTGATGTTCTCTTTGACATACTCGTTGTAAGCATGGAAGCGCCCTGAAGGGTACCAGCGATGCTCAGCACGCGCCCACACTGGATAGAACATGTCCCATCTGTTCTGTGACTCATGATCTTCAATCTCTATCTCTGCCGTCACGATGGCCATGGCCTTGGCATTGGAGTAGCTGCAGGCCAGGCAGCAGCAGCAGCAGCAGCAGCAAAATTGACAGCACAGCAGAAGAACAACACACACAATTCTTTATTGGATTATCTGCGCTGACATCCTGCCCAATATGAAGCAGCCATTCTGTCGAAATTTAGTAGCATTTATGTAGACATGCCAGTAAAGATGGGGTCAGTCATGTGTTATACTGCACCCTGTGCGTGGCAGGCAATTTGTTCTGGGGAAGAGCCATTTCTTCAGCTGCCATGGAAGGGCAGCAGACTTGGTATTCTGCCCCTTGACTGAGAGTTCCTCTAACTGCATTCAAATTGCAGTCCTAGAAACTATCTACAGTGTACCAGGACACTCAACAACAGTATCACAACATGCACTGGGGTTCATCCTACCATCTCTGGTAAGGTCTTTCAGTGCTGCCAGCAAATATCTCTTCCACTTACATGTTCTCCGCTTCCTTGTTTTGCTTGCACAGGAACAAGCGCGCCCTGTTCTCATAATCCAGCTGGATCTTATCCCGCTCTGCACTCACAACCCAGTTGTACCAGTTCATCATGTACTCAGCTTCCTTACGACTCTTAGGCCTGAACTGAGGTGGAAAGTACTCCAGGAGTTGATCAGGGTCATGTGTGGTCTGTGCAAATGGCAGGCCTGACGAAATGGCAGTACAGAACATCAGCACGGGCTCAGTATGGGTTGATAGCAAAGTTGTGGGCATATAACATTGTTCCTGTAGTGCTACAGTATAGTTCAGCAGTAAACAGGCTGAGACTGAGGTGCTCAGGTTTGACACTGTGCCATGTGGGCACAAATGCACAAGCTACCTGGCACTTAGCTGGAAGCTGGTCATGTTTGTGCTGGCATAGCCATGGTCCAAGCGCACCTGCTTCGTAATCATACACTCCAGGAGGTATCTCCTGGTTTCTAAGCTGATCCTCTTCTTCCTCCTCCTCTGTTTCTGTTGGCAGCACTTGCATTGCCTGCTGCTGCACAAGTGCACCGCTAACGCCAGCTGCTGCTGGTGCTGCATCGCGTCGCTGCTGCTGCAAGTCAAAGGCCTCTTCTCCCACGAAGCCAGAGCCCTCATAAGCACCGCCCATAAGAGGCGGGAGCTCATTGGAGTCTGGTCCTTGGAATGCATGGGTGTAGGGGGGAGCAGTGTCTGCTAGGTTGGGGTCTTCATTGTAATCCAGCTCTGCTGATTGCAGCATCTCAAGACTCCCAACAAATTCATGCTGCCCCGATCCCTATTCATGATCAACACAAAGATGTCGTCGGTGATCAGGCCGCTACATGGCATGAGTATATGCTGCTGCCACAAATGGCTTTGTTTCTGACGTTGACGATCTGGCAGCACAATGCAAAAGCAGTCACATGTGGTGAGCAGACACACATTATTGTAGGTGTGATGATTGCGCTGAAACATGGCATCTGGCAGCCACGGCATCTCACCAATGATGCAGCAGCAGATGCTAGTGGCTCGTCTGCTTGCACGTCTGTTTTCCTGGGTCTGCCTCTACGTGCAACAGGCTGATAGCCTGTGCCTATTGGTTGCTGATACTCTGCAAAGTCAGGCGTTTCCTGCACGTCGCCTTTGCGGGGTCTGCCTCGTTTTGCACTACATGTGCATTGTCTGTGTACCTGTTGCGGCCAGGGGTTCCCGTGCAGATAAGCGGCTGAGCGGCCGACTGTGTTCAGCATATCACAGAAATTGGATCAATGCCATTCTGCAACGCTTGTTTTCAACAGCAAATAACACGGCTGATGCGGCTGCCTCTGCTGCTATGTGAAGTTATCTCTTGAAAATTGTAGCACGTGATGGGTCTAATCTGCGCCAGAAAGACTGCAGTTGCGTGAGCTTGGACATAACCTGTTGGTCAAGTACCGTATAACAAACAGGTGGCATCGCGTCAGCCACGCACTCTCAGATCAGCAGAATCTGAAGTATGGCATCGCAATGCTGCCCAGCAACACAGCGGTGTTGATCGAGTCCGCCTGCCAGGCTTGCCAGGGTATACAAGCATACTGCAGGCAACAGCAGTGGCAGCAGTAGCGCGACAGCTGCAGCACCATCAACAACAAGCAGAACATGGCAGTAGAATTGACTTGCAACCTCCTTGGGGCTCCAGCCTTGGCCTGTAGCAGACTGCCAAGGCTGCTCAGCTGTACAAGTCAAGGAACAGAAGGCCCAGAGTTGCCATAACATGACAACTGCAGTTGTCGCGCTCTGAAGAGTTTTTTGGCAGAACAGTGTGAGGCAGCCTCAGATGAACGCAGCTGCAGGATCCGGCCTGACACACGACGCCAGGCCCACATGGGTCGGCACTTGTACTGCCCGATGCTCCTGGCAGGGGTCATCACACGGATGGAGACTGAAAATCAGAACGAAAACACAATCAGCTTGCAAAGTTTTCAAGCGTAGTGCAAGTGTTGGTCAGGCTATGGCCTTGCGTAATGGCCTTCCGCCAGTAACATGTACGTCTTAGATTGGTCTTGGGTAAGGCCAGACTACGGATGCAGGCTGCATAACCACTTAGAAAGAGTCTTTGTTGCTGCCAGCTTGTGTGCAAACTTGCAAGATTTGTCTTTAACAAATTCCAAAGTATGAACTTGTGTCTTCGTCGCTTTGCATCTTATTACGCTGCTTGAGGGGGACTATACATCACCCCCTATCATGGGGGAGGAATCTAGGCCTCGTGATTCTGTAGCTATGCAAGTAGAAAGGGTGCTGGTCGACGAGTACTCCAACGTAGTGCCCCATGTTTCAGACCTACGGAGCCTGGCCAAGACCAGTCAGCAGTGTCATGTAAGCAAGCTGTTGAGCCTGCCTGTCTGGGCTTGCATTCGTCGCAGTGGCAGATGCTGCTGACCAGCACAGCTGTGCTGATCAGCAGCATCTTGCAGTCTGTGCAAACTTAAAACAGCATTGCTCGGATGCTGATAGCGCACGCATACTCAGTTGGGTCTGGTTGGAGCAGTAGGTTGAGTTGGCAAGAAGAGAAAACAGCTGCTTGTGGCTAATAATCCATTATGGCGCACAGCATATGCATGAGCGCTGGCAAGGCGTGTTGCATACTTTCATATTGCATATTTCTGCAGTCTGATCCATAATTGTCGTATTACAGGACGAACTGGTCGCAGCAGCTCAGCAGGAGGCTGCTGAACGACATAAGGCTAAACACCACAACAAGCTGCACAAAGCAAAACATGCAGAAGCAGCGTCCATTGCTCAGGACATCCTGCAGGGGCCGGCTGGCTTCGCCCACTTCACAGAACGCCTAACACGATTGTACAAGCAGTATGGGATTGAGCGGCCTACAGTTGTCCTTGAGTACAAAGATGTAAACGTCACAACCAAGGTGCGGCAGGTTGTTTGCTATGAAGCGTGGGGACTCTCTTCTTGAGCACGCGTGGACTGCAAGTCGTAGCATACTGGTTGCACTAGTCTCAGGCAGCTACTTTAAGCAGGTTGAGCAGCTGTCTGTATGATGCAGCAGTTTGGATGGTATAGAGTTGTTGTGACCCTCAGCAGTGGCCCTCAGCAGTGCAAAATCCAGGTGCATGATAAACACATGTCACAACGTATACAAGTCTTGTCTGTTTTTTGCAGGCTCTTGTTGGCAGTGCTGGTGTTCCAACCGTTGGCAACGTCCTGATTCAAGCAGCAAAGGTATAGTCCATTCAAGCCGCCACAAAAGCTCCCTGGCCAGAGAATGCAGCACTTGGGTTGCCTGCACCTATTGTGATGCTTGAGTCAGCACACACACAGATCATGCATCTAACAACCGTGCACTTGTATCTTGCATCTTGCATCAATCGATAGATAATTTGTGTTCTGGTTGTAGGACTTGTTTTCCAGTGGTGGTAGAACACAAGAGCTGCCTATCCTGCAGAATGTCAATGGGATCCTCAAGCCAGTAGGTACCAGCTTGCGGTACTGTTGCTAGCTGTGCTCACCTGTCTCTGCAGCAGCATAGCAGCATTCTGCTGAAAGACACAGCAGCTGTAACCAAGGCCCATTGTCGCTTGATTCAACAGCCACAACTGTTGCACTGATGCTTGGAGATGTTAGTAAGGTGTGTGCATGCTGAGTATTGTCATTGGCTCTCCTCCCTGCCGTATGCATCTGTCCTGGAGCCATGCACTTGCAGCCCGCCGTAACAGTCTGTGTTGTATTGCCTGATTTGGCAGGGCCGTATGACTCTGCTGCTGGGCTCACCAGGCAGTGGCAAGTCAACCCTGCAGAAGCTGCTGAGTGGCAGGCTGAAGAGCAATCGGTTGAAGGTCAGTAGCAGCAGCTCATGTAGCGATGTCTGCAGGGCAACGATGATCAGTTGTGGCAGCAAACATCCTACTACTTTTATGAAAGCTTTGCTTGCAAATAACAGTCTGGGTGAGAAAAAGGCAATAGAAGCCTTACCATGTTGAACTGCTTTGTAAGCTACAACCGTCATATGGGGTCCTGCAACCAACAGAATGCAGGGGACTGCAGTTGTCACACTTCTTTTGCGGCAATAAGCAAGGCAACATCATTGATGCTGATTCACGAGTGTTGGGTCCTGCTTCAGGTGGATGGTCAAGTGACGTACAACGGCAAGGACTTCAGTCAGTTTGTGGTTGAGCGCACTGCAGCATATGTATCTCAGGTGTGTTGGCAATGTGATGCAGCCAGCCAGATGGCCATCTGCATCTCAAAGTCTCAGCTGCACATTGCAAGGCAGGGCAGAAGTTAGTATGCCTTGTCAGTGGCATACACTGGAGATGCAGACTGCCTTCTACCCTGCCTTGCACCACTTTGATGAGCCCCTGGCACGCCTGCTGCGCAGCTGGCTATATGCGGTGTCAGTTGCTGTGCATATTGCTGTACAGCATGAGTCGCACCCTGCTGAAGCAGGTGAAACTTTGCTACAACAACTCACTGGTGGTACCTGCATTTGACCTGTTTTTCCACTGCACAGCATGATCAGCACTTGCCTGTGCTGACAGTTGCTGAGACACTGGAGTTCTCTCATGCTTGCGCCGGATCACGACCAGACTTTATCACAAAGTCTGAAGCACAGCAGCTATAGTGAGTGACACGCTCCATCTTGGAGTTGGCCAGACATGATAGTGTGCTTGGGGTGAAGCTTCTGTCAATAGCTAGGGTGATGTTGCTTTCCTTCCTTGCCGATCACGGCTTCAGCAAACAGCTACTTCGGCACATTGGGGCCTGACAGCGGTGAGCACTGCACCTATTGTTGCTGTTGTCTGCAGTGAAAAGTCGCGTACCAATCAGCTGGTGCCAGCGCAGTCAGCAGCGGATCCCAGCACAACCTCCAGCAGCAGCTCATCCAGTGCAGCTGATGGTACAGGCAAGGGTGACAGAGAAGTTGCAGGAGTTGTGGTGGGGGCAAATGGATTCATACATAACCCTGGAGAGAAGGTAGGCTTTATGGTATGACACTTGATGCAACCTGTGGCTGGCTTCAGACTGATCTCATGATCATTATGAGTCGCTGTGGAAACAACCAGTGCTATGGTCTGCTGCAAGTCGGTGGCGATGGGCTACCAACAGCCAGTGCTAACTTGATACCCGCTCTACGAATAGCACACCACAGTCCTTGCCTGCATGGCCTTGCTGCATTTGATTGCCAAGCCTGCTGTTGTTTCTTCCTGCAGAAATTCACAGCAGAAGAGTTTGCCAACCTGCTACGCCTGCAAGGCAGTAAGTTTAAGGTGGAGCTGGTGCTACGACTCCTGGGCCTCACAAATGCGCGCGACACTGTGATTGGCAACAACATGGTAAGCCCACAGCATCGTTGCATTATGGCTAGGTTGGTTGCTCTTTGCTGGCTTACTGCAAGATAATGTCTCAAAGGTTGGCTCAAAAGGGGGTGGTAAGGCCAGCTGCTGCTTCTCAGCAAGTCACGCTTGTTCAAAGCATTGTCTGTTGCCATCAATGCTACTTCTGGCCTGTAGGTTCGTGGTGTGAGTGGTGGGGAGAGGAAGAGGGTGACATGTGGAGAGATGCTGGTGGGCAACCAGCGCGTGCTCATGATGGATGAGATCTCAACAGGCCTTGACTCCGCAACACTCTACAGCATCATCACCTTCTTGAGGCAGTCAGTAGGGGCTTTGAAGACAGTGGCGCTCATCTCCCTGTTGCAACCACCACCCGAGGTCATGGGGCTGTTTGATGATGTCATGCTGATGGCAGAAGGGTATGTAGCTATCTGTCTATGGAAGTGCTGCTAGTGATTGGTATGACTGCCTGCTTACGCCCATACTTATTGCTATGACAGTGCTGCACCTACTTCTTGCTTGAGTGCTCACATAAACCCACCATCTGACAGACTTTGTGCTATTCAGTACAGGGCATCTGCTTTGGTTATTGGCGTCTTCAGCCTGACAATTGTGTCCACGTGTATGGCTTACCGCAGCAAGAACGTTCGGGTGTGGGTCTGAGAAGACTTGCCTCTGTGCCGGTTGTGCAGGCATGTCATATACCATGGCCCTGTAACAGAGGTGCAGCAGCACTTTGTAGGCCTTGGCTTTGACCTGCCGCCCAGAATGGACCTGCCTAGTTGGCTGGTGGAGATCACAACACCCACAGGTAGGCACTCTGCACCATCCGCAAGCTTCCTGTCCACTTGAAGTTCTATTTGCTTCAGGTCAGAGTGATCTTCTACACTGGCAGGACTTCCGCTGTGTTGGAAGGGAACTGGTACTGCTATAGTTGGCAGGAAGCTCCAAATTGAAGAATTTGTGTCTGCGTGCAGCTCTTCTTTGCACCACTGTTGAGTGCTGGTGTTTTACTCAGCTTGTGTGTGGTGCAGGCCAGTGGAAGTATGCCAGCACACAACTTAAGCTGCACTGGAGCCAGCAGCCTGACAGCAAGCAGCTGCTGCAAGCCATCAACAGCAACAAGAAGCTTGTTGCATCAGCTGCTGGGCCAGCAGCAACTGCAACAGCAGGCACTATTGGGGCCCTTGATCCTCTTGCTCAACCACCTGTAGATCCCATCACCGGCAGGCTCCCGATGCTCTGCAGCTCTGAGGCATTAGCAACCGAGTTCTGGCAGAAGAATAGCTATGGAGTGTCCATGTTGCAGGAGGTGAGCTCAGCCAAGATAGTATCTGATGTCCTATGCACTGTCACCTGCACTGTCTCCTGCATTGGGGCAACAATACCGTGTAAGGTCTACACACATTGTGTAACGTTATACATTCGTCATAAGGATTGAGAGCGGCTCATAGTGCTGCTGTTTTACTTTGATGTGCAGCTGAAAAATGGCAGCAAGCTGCCGGCCTGTACGTCAAACCCGCGCACCCTGGTGCAGCAGCGCTTTGCTCTGAAGGTCCCTGCTGCCCTGCAGCTGGCCATCAAGCGACAGTGGACCCTGTTTCTCCGCAACAAAGCATTTCTGATTGTCAGGACAGCACAGGTATGTGGCATGCTGCTCTAAATATCCAGCTATTGATCAATGTTGAGAGTGCAGCAAGCATGTTCCTTCTGCAGATGTGGAATAGGAAGCACAGTGTGAAGTGTGATGTTCTGAAGGAGTGACTGATCGATTGGAGTTGACTGACATCTTGAGTTGCTGCAAGGCCATAACCGCAGTTGACCAGGAGCAGTTTCCTGTTGTGTTGTCTCTCCATGTGCAGGTCATTTTCATGGGTTTTGTTATTGGCAGTCTGTTCTTCAACTGTCCTCCGAACAGATCAGGCGTGCGTGTGCTGCTGGGGGCCAGCTTCATTACACTGCTGTTCCTGGCATTTGGCTCCGCTCCTGAGCTGGGACTGCTCATGGCAAACAGACCGTAAGTCCCTGGCTACAGGACGCCTGCATGCTTGTGCAACAAGCTTGTATGCACATGTCAGGCATGACAGTGGCCTTATCATAACGTGTACCTCATGTGCTCCTGTTGAACACGCTCTTTAGCAGGCTTTGGCTTGTGGAGCAGTTGCTATTTTTCCAGGTCCTCTGTTCAATAATCATTATCTTGATGGCCAGTGAGCCCGATACGCTTCATGTCATACAAATGCCTCTGCCCTCCATCAGAACGAATCAGTGAAGCAGCAGGAGTGTGAGGTTGCCAAGCCGATTAAAAATCAAGAAGACTGTTTGTGCTCAACTGCTGCAGGGTCTGGTACAGGCACAGGGACAACCTGTTTCTGCCCACTTATGCTGAGACAACCTCCATGGCGCTGGTAAGCTTGCATAGCAGTCACGCCCAGCCATTGCAATTGCAGCTCTGCAGACTGTTGAATTTGTGTCCGCTTCAACACTGTACTGCTGTTGGCTTCAAAGATTGACCTTCAGGACTGCCTAGTTCACATCAGGAACTCGGCATGTGGTTCTATTCCCGCAGAATGGTCATATCAGAGTCAAAGCAGTCTGCCACTTACTGAACTGTGTCAATGCAGCCATGCACAACGTTGTTTATTGCTGGTGGTGGTGCAGGTTCGTGCCGTCAACACAGCTATTGAGAGCCTCATTTTCACCAATATCGTGTACTGGATGGTGGGTTACACGGCTACTGCAGGTGGGTAGGCTTCATCAAGTGGCACCACTGCCCAGGTACTTCTACAGAACGGCACCTGCAGGGTGTTTCGCATTGCAGGCATGCGTGACACTTCTGCTTGCTGACAACATTGTTATTCTGTGGTTTGCAGTCAATGGATAGTCAATTGCAAGCCACAGCAGCACCCCCACATTGCAGTCTTTGCTGCCAGCAAAGTGCAAATATGCTAAAGCTGGCAGGGTTGCTGATACTTTGACAACTACATAAATCAATGCGTTAAGATGCCTCCGCAACCTTACTGGCTCTTGCCATTCCCTTGTATTGGTGTTCATAGGCGCCTACTTCACTTATCTGCTCATCACCCTGCTGACCAGCCTGTCCATGTCAGGCCTGTTCAGGTTGATGGGCTCCATTGCGGCCACACCAGTGCATGCTCAGGCATTTGGCAGCTTGTGCATCCTAATCCTCATCCTGACATCAGGCTTTGCGATCATAAGACGTAAGTCCTGTCAGCATTGTTGGCCTCCAAGCTTCCGGCCTCTGCAACTGCTCTGTACCTCCCTGCCTCGGAGCTCTTCTCTTGCACATCAACAAATGGATGGTTCTCAACTTCCCAAGTTTGTGGGCACTGTAGATTATTGGCAGTAATTACATGGCCTAGGTGGCTGCTGTCAAAGCACAGTGCAGTTTATTCATCTGTCATGTGCCAGGTCTGTGTATATGTGTGTGGCATGTCTGTATGTATGTGTGTGTCCTGTGTGTGTGATTGGCTCCGGGGGTACAGATTTTCTTTTCCCAAGCGCATTTCAAAACTGAATGGTTGTTCGTCAGTGTGCCTGGGATTTACTGTGTTAATGCCAACAGAATTTCATGATATGGCTGACACTTTATTTGGTGTTGCATGCAGCATCCATTCCTGGCTGGTGGATATGGGCGTACTACATCAGCCCCTACTCCTGGGCTCTCCGAGCCATAGCAGTCAATGAGATGACAAGTCACCGCTGGTCAGCAGCAGCACCTGGCAACCCCAAGGGCTTAACCCTTGGACAGGAGGGTCTTGAAACCTTTGGGCTCTTCCAAAACAGAGGCTGGATTTGGGCGGGGATTGGGTATCTGATCGGTTTTACCTTGCTGATGAATGTGCTGGCTTTCTTTGCCCTCAAGTACTACAGTGGCCAGCAGGAGAGAGCTTCAGTGAGTGACAATGCCTCCTGTCCTGTGACTGCTTATGCCAGGACAGTGCTGCCATGTATTTCATGTCAGAATGTGAGTGTCCCCAGCCTATTGGCCGTGGCTGGTGCAGCTCACCAAGAATCTGAGGCCCTTGCAAGGGCTTCCAACTCAAGGTCATTAGCATATGCTTGTTTGGAAAGATGGTGATTGCATCGTCTCAGTCCAGTGGCACGTTGTGCTTATCTGTGTTTAGGTGCCTGATGAGCGAGATGTGCTCAAGAGGCGCCTGAAGGCTGAGCAGCGCAAACAACAGCATGCTGCAGCAGTGACAATCCTACAGCCCCCATCTACAGCAGGCAACAATGCTTCAGTCATGCCGAGCCAGGGAGCAGCAGCTGCGATGTGTAAGGCTGCTACTGGCACATTGAAGGACACTTTCACACCTGTCACACTGGTGTTGCGTGATGTGAGGTATTTTGTGCCGAATCCAGCATACAGCAGCAGCAAGACTAAGGGCAAAGGCAGCAGCAAGAGACGCAGTCTGACTGGCATTGCAGAGAAAGAGAAAACCTTGGTAACAGCCACAAAGCCAATCGAGCTGAGCTATCACAGCAGTGGAAGTGAGGGAGTGGCAGCAACAGGAGCGAAGGCTCCTGCAAGTGCTGAGGCCCACATATCTGACTCTGAGCACCCAGTGGTGGTGGTGGTCCAGAAGCAGTTGCCAACTGCACAGGAGCATGTGCCACAGGAGCTGGAGCTTCTGAAAGGTACATTCATGCCATGCACCACAGCGGCTGCTGAGTTGGAAGCACACGGCTTGTCAATGGATCAAGGCAGTGTCTGATGCCGCAGTTCAGATTCGCTTATCCATGCTGCATATTGTCCTGTATTTTGTGGAAGGTCTGCTCATGCATTAGTGCTGCGAGGGTGATGACATGGGATGGACTGCTGCTGCTGCTGCAGGTGTCTCCTGTTTCAATGAGCCTGGCAAGCTCATGTGTTTGATGGGAGGAACGGTGAGTGTTGGTCGATGTGGTGGGATAGCAGCAACTCATAAGGTGTCCTTTGGAGAAGGTGGCTGTGCCAGCAGGCGCAGCTGTAAGCACTGGTACAGCAACCAATAATGCTATGCACAGGTTGGGTGCTTTACAGTCTGTACGGCCCACACATCATGCTGGTAATCCCTACTTGGTCGTTACTTGATCACAGGGTGCTGGCAAGACCACACTAATGGATGTGATTGCTGGCCGCAAGACTGTGGGACGCATCACAGGAGATATTTTGGTGAACGGCAAGCCCAAAGACCAGAACAGCTGGGCTCGTCAGGTTGGATATGTGGAGCAAGTGAGTCCGCTTCTGTTCTGGTTGTTCTACCTAGGTAGCAGGCCTGCTACATGGCTGAACCTGAGTGTAGTAGGTTGCTTGCAGCAACGTATCTGTGGTGGTGCAGCTGTGGCAGGATGAGGCTTCAGAAGCACATGCATACCTGGGCCAACCCTCATTGTTAATTTAATCAGTAGGATCCTGTTAAAGGAAGGTCAAGCTGCCATCAATCTTACTGCTGACAGTCAATAACTGATCCTATCTTGCTGCTGTTCTGATGTGATCACTGCCGCAGAATGACATTCACAGCCCTGCAGCAACTGTTGCTGAGGCACTGTGGTTCAGTGGGCGACTGAGGCTGCCACCTTCAGTCAGTGATGAAGAGGTATGTGGCTGTTTGACCGTCAGATGGAAGAGGCTCTTCGCCATGATACATGCATGAACACTGTTTCATTGGACCATTGTGCCAAGTAGCCAACTAGATGGACTGTCAGCTGAGATTTGAAAGCTGCATAGAAGCTAGCAGAAATGTGCATATGCCTGCATGCATACTATATGGGTAGGTCGGGATGCTTGCATGAAATTGTTGATATACGTTGTAGTAACAGCATATCCTGCAATTCCTGTCTTGCTGAGCTTCTTGTAATCCTGCAAACGTATGTATACAGGTTCGCCGGCGTGTTGATGAGGTGCTGTATCAGGTTGACCTGACTGAGCGTCATGGTGACCTGGTGGGTGTTGCCGGCTCAAGCGGTCTGCCTACTGAGGCCCGCAAGAGGTTGACCATCGCTGTGGAGCTGGTTGCAAACCCACCTGTGGTGTTCATGGATGAACCAACATCAGGTAAGGCTGCAGTTTAGCACCAACGGCTGCTGTTGCTCTTGCACGTATGCATGCGTGAGTCTGCTCAAACTGGTGGCGGCGGGATGGGTGGCCCAAGATGGGTGTTGCAAGTTTGAGTCTCTTTGTCATCCAATTATGGTATCTGGCACTTGTTGATTGTCAGGCCTGCGCATGTATATGTTCTGCTCTGCTGTAGGTTTGGATGCACGCGCGGCAGCTATCGTGATGACTGCTGTAAAGGCAGTCGCCGCTGCTGGTCACACAGTCATGGTCACCATTCACCAGCCATCAATTCAGATCTTTGAGGCCTTCGACACCCTACTGCTGCTACAGGTGAGTGTTCAGGATCCCGGGCCTAATGCCTGCTCATTACGGCAGTCAGCTTGCTGCTGAAAAGACAACTGCTTGAGTTTTGTGTGTGGCGGATTTTTCAGTGTTTCCTGCAAGGTGTTGAAAAGCATGCCTGTATTCTGTGTCATGCCATGTTGTGCAGCGTGGTGGGCGTGTGACGTACTTTGGACCTCTAGGTGTGCACAGCAGGACACTGGTGGACTACATGGAATCGATTCCAGGTAAGTGCTGTGATTGATCACTGCTTACCAGATCAAGCAATGCTTGTTAATAATTGCACGGCGCAAAGCAAGACTCTGCATTGAAATGGTCATTATGCGCATGGGCTGCCAGGGAATCAACAGTCAGCACAGGCTGGTAAGTGGTTAGTCTCTTCCAAGCCACGTGTATGATCACGCTGCGACATCCTTAGTTGTGCTGTTGCTTGCTTGTGCAGGCACAGCCAAGCTCCTGCAAGGGTACAATCCTGCAACCTGGATGCTTGAGGTTACTGGAGGTGCCATGGCTACAATGACCGCGGCCAACAGCAGTGTTGACTGGCCGGCTACGTACCTGGCAAGCCAGCTGTGTAAGGAGAACCTGCAGAAGGCAGAAGAGCTTGTCCAACAGGTAAGAGCTCTTCATGTTGCATGGCACATAGCTTGCGCCAGAGGTTCAAGCTCTTCTTGTTGTTTTACACACTCAAGGGTTTTGCATCTGCAGTCTTGTTGCAGTCTTGTTGCAGGTTCAAATTGTGCAAAGAGTATGTCTGTGGTATGAGCAGTCGGGGACAAGGCTGTGGTGCCCGAGGTAGTGTTGCTGAAGTCATCATTGTCCAAGCAGGCGGTGCTGTTAGCGCGATCATTGAGCAAGAGTGCCAGAGCAATAGTATTCCTCAGAGCACTGTGTGATGGTCAGATGAGTAACGCAATATTTATCTCTCAATTTCCTGCAGGATTTTGCAGCATCCACTTCTCAGGCCAGCCGCTTAGGCCAGGGCAGCTTGAGCCTTCCATCAGTCAAAGATGGTGCAACAGCAGGCTACGCTCAGCCCTTCACCAGGCAGGTGTTTGAGTGTACCAGGAAACTGTACAAGGCCTACTGGCGCATGCCCCAGTATAACCTGCTGAGGCTGCTGATGACCACTGCTTGTGGACTGGTAAGAGAATTCTCCTTTGAAGGATAACAGCGGTATTGCATGCTGTGATTGCCCTCGCTTGCTGTCTCTGGATATGACAAGCAGGTATAATGCAGCCACCCATACTAAATCATTGAGTTCTTATGATCCTTTTCATCACTCGGAATAGCTCTGGTGGGTAGAAGCCACCCTGCTGGCTGTTTTGATTGTGTGTACGTGCTGCCGCACACTATACAAGGCAGTGGTTGCAGGCAGGAACGTGTGGTTCATGACTTGTGTGGCACCTGGCTGCAGGTGTATGGCACTATGTACTACAAGGTTGGTCAGGTCAGCAATCCTGCCAGCATAGGCACTGTGCAGAACGTGATGGGTGTTCTGTTCAGTGGTTCAAACTTCCTGGGCAACGTCAATCTCATGAGCAGCATGCCAGTCTTCAGCATGGAGAGAGTGGTAAGTGTGTGTGTTGCCTTGAGGGTGGTTGCAGCAAGCAGCTGTGCGATGCCTAGTCCTACCCGCCTGCTGTTTTACTCCTCCCCATGTGGATTGCACATCCTGTGATGGCTCAACAGCAGGCCCAAAAAGCCAGAGTGTATCTAAGCCAGAGCAATCCTGATGGAATTTAGATACAAATATACTGCCTAGAGTCTTGCAATCGTATCCAAGCAAGTGTGCATTCAAATGGTTGCGTGAGCGTCCTGTGCATCCTGCTGTGCTGTTCAGGTGTTCTACCGAGAACGTGCCGCTCTCATGTACACCCCTCTGGCGACTGGCATTGCCACCATCCTGGCAGAGCTGCCTTACTGCATTGCCCAAGCAACCATCTTTGTTCCCATTGTGTACTGGATGGTGGACTTTGAGCACGATGCAGCGAAGTTCTTCTTCTGCTACCTCATGACCTGCTGCAGTCTGACAATGTTCACAGCATTTGGTCTCCTGCTGGTGAGTGAAAGTGTCTGACGCATGGTTATCGAGCACCACCATGCCAATTGAGGCATGTTCATGCTAGTGCATGTATCAGAGTCACTTTGGCTTTTGTCATTGATTAGGTAGCTGTCAGTCATCAACTTTTGCCAATATCACAAGGTAGGCATACTTTGATGATGCCTGCCTGTGCATGCTGTGCAGGTATCTGCCACCCCCTTTGTTGAACTGGCACAGCTGCTCAGTGGCGTTCTGAACAGCCTGTTCAACATCTTCAATGGTGAGTGGTGGCAGTGCTGCTGCGCTTACAGACAAAAAAACGCAGTATTCAGTTCCCGTTACACTCCCCCAATCATGTGACCTGTGCATGATGCCTGACAGTACCAGCAGTATACTGCCTGCCAAGTATATTCAAGGCCCAGTCATCCGCGTTGCACCTTTTCCTGGTGTGCAATTCTTTTCACGTATTGTGCATTCCTTGTGTGCACAGTAACAGTAACAGTAACAGTTGATAGCCGGGCTGATCATCTGCATCTGCTGTTGGTGTCTGCAGGTTTCACCATCGTTGAGAGCAGCATGCCAGCTGGCTGGAAGTGGATGCACAAGATTGTTCCTGCAACCTGGATGATCTACGGGCTCGGTGCCAGTCAGCTTGGCAACAACCACAACCCACTCAAAGGCCCTGGTCTGCCAGCAACAACCACAGTCTCAAGCTACTTGGAGTCAACATTCGGCTACCAGTATGAGTTTAGATGGTATGCTTTACTGATAGTGGCGGCCTATGCTATTGGTTTCATGATCCTGGCTGTGGCTTTCATGCACAAGTCATTCCTGAAGAGGTAACGGTTAGTGTCTCTGTGTGTACATGGTGGAAGAGACAGGGATACATGAGTAACCATTGCAGGAGTTCAGCAGTGTTTGTTCTCTGGGTAGGGGCTTTGCTGCAGCTGTGGTGCCATCTGCATCAGCTGAGCATTTGCAGAGCTTATGAACAGTGCATTGCTACTGCTAGCATTTGCTTGCTGCCGATGTATAGTCACTTCTCACTGTTTCCCATTTCTCCCATGAGGCAACTCTGTTGGCTCCTCCAGGGTGCCCCTCTGGGACCAGGTTGTATCGTATGGTATAATATAATATGGTATGGTATGGTATTTCAAATATATATCCCTAAATGAAAAAAAAGATCCATTTACCTACTAATTCTTGGCACCTTGATGGCAATGTCCTTGTATCTTCGATGCCTGTTTGGATAATATGCCAAGAAGCAATGATAATTGGGTACAGTTTCATATTACGTCAGTGGCTTCACTGCAGGATATTGTCTTTGTCACTGCAATACTGTGACTTTCTCTCGCCGCTCTGTGACATGACAACAATGGCATAAACAGCAAGCTCAGAAAATGTCATTGTGCTTTGCATGCTCAACAGTTGCTGGGGCCCCCGGGGTGCTACCCACAGACAGATTGGTGTTCTATTAGGCCCGCAGGTCTGGCCCAGTGTGAGTTACAACAGCTGCACCTTGTATGTGCAGCAACGGACCAGTATCTGCTGCATATTCTCAGTGTACAGTTGGACACATTTGTTTTTGTTAATTTCATGTTCATATGATCCTACCGAGGTCAGGAAGTCTTATGTGTGAGAGGGGGGGCATTATGGTCAAAAGATGTACCTAGGGCCTGCCTGCCAAGCTGTCAAGGTTGGCTATGCACAGCAGATGCACTCTGAAGCATCATCTACTGGCATGAACAGCCATGCATGACTGTGAATGACTGGTCATCGGTGTTGGCCCACAGCTGAGAAGGGTGGCCGCTAGCTAGCTCGAGGATGTAGGTGATTCAGTACCCAGCTGCCTAGCCACATGATATCATTTGTGCATAACTGGGATGGTGTTGAAGGATTTGCAGTGTATTTTACAGCGGTCTTGACCTGCAAAGATCTTTGCATGCTCTGCTGCGCATCCGCGGCAGGTGTGCACAGCTTCTGTGGACCAAAGCATTACTGTGTTGTTGTTTGTGCTGATTCCATACATAGGCATGATACTCATGGCAGCTCAATCACCTCAACATACGTGCATAAGGGAGGATATGCCGTTGTTTCAATGTACATACTATACTCAAAGTCTGTCTAGAGGTTGTACTGCTTACGGAGATACTACTAGTAGACTGGATTTCTATATTGCTGCTCTATACAGCATGCATCAGATGATCATGCGTCACCCTTAGCTGCATCATGCGGCCTGCCACGCTGGCACCATGTCCGACTGACAGCCTGCAGCAGCCCTGTAGCCTACAGTGTGACCTCTCATCTGGAGCTGCATCTTTCAATACTGCTGTGTTTTCACAAGTTAGAAGTGTTTTGAACCTGAGGCTCAAGACAGGCTGTCCTGCAGCACTTATTCCAGGGCATCAGATGCCACCTAGCCTTTGTTGCCAGATGTTTAGAGTTTAAACCTAATACTAGTTCTCTCATGAGGGAATTTTCGGGATCCTGCCAAGCTTGCTCTTCAGGGTTGCTCAGCACTGAGCACACTGCACTGCAGCCTGCAGTAGTACTACTTGTAGTACACAGATAGTATCTTCTACCCCTGCGCATTGGTCTGTTTTACTGGCGTGTCAACAGTCACAGGCGCCTCCACATCGACTGGCGTGCTTGTTGTTATTGTCAGGCCAGCGCTTTGCTGTCCAGCAGGTGGCAGCTGGATCAGCTGTGCAACCGGCTGCTGTGGCTGCTGCGACGCAGCTGCTGCCTGGCTATCTGATGAGGCACTGCCTCCACTAGCAGGATTCAGTCCGTGTAAAAGGCTGTTGACAAGTTCTCCGGCTGCATCCAAGGAGTCCTTGGTAAAGGCTCCAACTATGGCCCCCATAAGAGCATTCATGACGCCTCGCCTGCAAAAACATATCATTAACAGTATTGCGTACTGTTTGGTGCGGCATCAATAGACAATTGGGCATCTTCCACGTCACGGTCCATAGCAGTAAGTAATACCTTCAAGGCTGGCCAGCACCCCATGGGGTGAGGGCTGCACTGCAAGCTGCTTGTTACTGTGTACGCACCACACACGCGTGAGCATCGGGGTCACCCTCAGTACTGCTGGCGCAATAATTATGATTTTGAATTCGAGAGGCAAAATTTCGAATGACAGCTGTACACAAGGCGCCTTAAATGTTCAAAGCCTTTGCGATACTCATTGAACAGTTTGGCAGCCTCAAGTCTGTGCTTATGCCGCCGTCGAGCATGTTGCATGCAATGCATGCTGTTGTTTGTCCTCATGCTTTTACTGAGGACAGACATGATCTGGAGGTGGCCCCAGAGGCTACACTACAGTGGCGTGTTGTACCGCTGGCAGTCACAGTGTGTGAAACTTTCACTTTTCAACTTGACAGTCATGTCAAATTGCACATTCATGTGCACAGCTATGGTGGCTGTGCTGCACTGTCTGACAGGGATTCAAAGGAGGCTCCGGAGTCCCTGCATGGCACCACTCACCACTTATCTTGCTGATCCTTGGCGATTGACAGGGCCGTATACAGTTTCCTGTTGTGTGTTGCATCGTGCCTTTGTCCCTCAACATGACTTGACAGTGTCATTTGTACGTCTGCTGCCCTGCATACAGTCGCTGCACAGACCATCATGATGGACAACACGACCCAGCCTGGCTTATGCATGTGCATTATACAACTCATTCTGATAGCTGTACTAGCAAGTTGTCTGTATTGCGCAATCTTGCAGACGATAAGGCGATAACGAGCGACTCAAGTAAACATCAGCTACTCCTGAGGAATACAACCTGGCGTGCACACACCGCTACGTAGCAGTAAGAGTGCTTGTTTGATAAAGTTGTGCCAGCAGTCCGTGCGCTTCGCTAACTGCCTCCTGGTGCTGTACCACGTTGCCTTATTCGGACGGATGATTCTTGGTAGAGTGTCCTTGGGGACCTTGGAGGAGACAACGACGGGGGTCTTCTTGATTGCAACTGCAAACGGCATGCAAAGCTTCTGAAACGCAGAGTGATAACTCCAAAAGGTGCCTATAAGACGGTCCTGCCGCATCTACCGGGCAACTCCATCCATGAGCGTTGCTCCCGGCATTCCGGGACCTTGGTTTGCAGTGACTGTGCTACATCGCTGTCTTTAATGGCTACCGTAAAACCGCAAAAGACATTCGAAGCCTTGCGTAAGTCTATCTCTCTTTGCTGCGCAGGTTAGAAGGTAAATGAGTGACCATCGATGGACATCCAGCTGAAGCACACTTCTCACCATAACGTTTCAGCAGTCAATTTGCTGAAAGTAGCAGCAATGTACTCACGAGATTCGAACGTGTCAGCCTTTGAGGCAGCTGCCCCGAGATTTGCCGGCCTATAAGTCCCGAGTACAGTCAATATGTAGCAAATCTCGGCTCACACTCAAAAACGCTTCCTCGAAAAATCTTATATAGTGCTTTGTTTGCAGCATCGATGACTACCAATGCTGCACATTGACTCAGCACGTAACGTCGTCGTTGAAATTATTAAACTGTCGTCGGGCACTGGAAGCAGCCCCAAGGTACTCATCAATGCTCTACGTCACCACAGATACACATAAGTCCTTACATTCGAGACGCTTTTGTAAGCCTTTGCATCAGGTCCTTAGCTTTCAGTCCGGAAGGGAAAGGCAGCTGCCGCATTATCACACAGGGCTGTCAGCTAGATCCGTTGCTTCGGAAAAAGACCCCCAACCATACAAATGGCGCCTTAATGCCAGTGTTTACCTAACTTGATCGCTGCCAGTGCGCGCAGCAGCAACAGCTGCACAGTAGCCGCAGTGTGCCTGACTTCAAGGCAACTGGGTCACCCCAGGAACTGCGCTGGACGGCTGATACCACCTTGCGGCGTGTCAGATGAAGAAGATGCACGCAAGCATGTTCCTGATCTGGCTAACAGTTCATTGCCTACAGCAGCAGCAACTAGCTTCAGCAGCTGCCTCATCCATGTACGCACATTGGAGCGAGTGCAGTTCACAAGCAGCATATGGTGGCTTGTACGGGGCACAACTGCTGTCAAATCTAACAGACTTCAGGTGAGCTTAAAAGTAAAAATTGCAAAATAGCCTGTGTGCATCATGACAGTCTGAGGTTAGGCTACGCCTCAAATATGCCTGACTATTCTGGCCGTGGCTGCTGCCGCCCTGTTGCTGCTGGCAGGGATGTGCAAGGGCCATGGGTTCATTCACAGTAGTTAACCATACTACAGAGGCCCTATCAGTAGTGCACACAGCAGCCCAGTACAACGTGCTGCATTAGCGGGCTGTTGATAAGATCACAGATTGATCAAGCTGCTGAAGGCTTGATGTCACCGATGATTGGTTTTGCTGTACCTCAAAATTCAATTCTGCTTTAAAGCTTCTGATTGATGGGGCAACAGTGCACAAGACGTGTAAAGGACAGAGACAGCCATGGGCTCATGTGATGCATTGACTTTTGAGTTACCCTCAAGGCGTTTGGAGCATTGCTTTCGCAGGCTGCACACATATGTGATGTACAGCGGCTGTGACCAGCCTCACTGTTCCATGACCATTAACGTTACTGTTGCGGGGACCTTGTGCATGCTGCCCCAGCACCATGCTGGCAGGGGAAACCCTGTGATCAGGACCTGGTGATAATCAGCCAGCAACTTCTTGTTATTGACAATGCCACATTGCGTGCTGTTGGACAGTGTCTAGAAACTAAGCTTGGTTGCTGCTGCTGCTGCTGGTTTTCTGCAGATCCAACCTGTTGTCACATGTATGGAGCAGCTTTGATCCCTCTGTTCCCTACTTACAGGTAACACCTGGCATTATGTAGGCGTGGCAGCTCTTTTGTTGGACTCTGGCTGCTGTGCAGATGTTTATATATGCACACAACAGCTGCACCTTGCAAACAGCTGTGCTGATGTTACACCAGTTGGCCCAACTGCGCTGAGTGCGCTGCCAAGTGCCAAGTGGGGTGTTGGCGGACAAGATCATTTTGTGCAAGATCTTGGCCACCAAAGCCAAAACAGCGCACTGCCAACTGGTGTGCAACCGATGCATTGTACTATACAGAATAATATTATATGTGGTATTGTTGCATCAGCTCCATATGCTGCGCAATGCCGTATTGCTGCATCATGCAGCACTGGCAGTAGCTGCTCTGGTCAAACAGCGCTGTTTGCTTGCTAGCAGTGGCCGCTCCAACAGGCTGGCTGAGATGTCGGATAGGCAGATTGAAGCCTTGATCCGGGCATCGATGAAGGCTCATAACGCTCACTGTCCCAGTCAGTGCCATTGCTACTAGCAATACGCAGCCTGACTGCTACTGGAGTCGATTGTAGGTTGCACAGACTTCAGTGAAGTATCTGCTACCTACTATTGACTTTCCCAGCAGTCAGGCTGCGTCTGCCAGGTGCCAGTAGTACTGGCACGAATTTGAACTTCACGCCAGTAACAGCCACACAGGAGCACTCTCTGTGCAGAGGCACATTGTTACACAGATCTGCGTTCAGAACTATTCTGCTGTGTGATTCACACTGTGCTGCTTCTGCAGGGCCATCACCGTTTTGACCCCCTCAAGCCCTTCATACACTGCCCTCCCCACCAGCCCCTCATCCGGTACGGCAATACTGCTGACGGAGGAAAACTCCTGTGTGACTTGAGCAAGCTGCGTCCGCCTTGCATCATCTACAGCCTGGGCAGCAACGGGGACTACAGCTTTGAACAGGATGCACTCAAGGCAACACAGTGAGTTGGCTGCTGCAGGTGCTCCTAACAGCTGTTGCTGTGGTGGTGCAACGCCGCTCAGTGGCATGGCATGCTGCTGCTGCTGCTGTACTGCTCTTAGAGAAACACCACAGGATTGTCATTGACAATGTCAGCATTGACGGTTACCACGTCAAGTTGGCTGTTGTGACTCCGGAATATCACCTGCTGTGTCTGCTGCAGAGAACCAGAGCCACAGCAGCCAGACAACTGCTGACAGTGATTTGTGCACACTGTAGGCAACGGTTACCCTATCAACCAGAGCATCATGCTCCCTCTCAAGTCCTGCACTAGGGATGAACAGCACCACCTCCTAACCAGTACCTCATGCCGCAATAACTCTGCTACCTGCGGCATCTAAAGTGACTGACGTAAGATTATTTCCAGTGACTGACATGTGCTGCGATTGTCCGCTGACTCAACATGCCAGGTGTGAGATCCACACGTTTGACTGCACCTTTGATGGCAAGAGCATTGACCCAAAGCGTCATAAGTATCACAAGGTATGCAACATCGTGGTGCTGGCTTCAGGGACTCAGTAACTACTAGTGGCTGACACTGTCTAGCGACTGTAGCAGATTCCACAGTACACTGACTACTATCAGACTCTCAGTTTCACACCCCAGGCTGCGACACCTTTGCAGACAGCACTGCCAAAGATAATGTGTAGTTAAAGCAGCTGATAGGGTCCTGTGTTTTGAAAGGCAGAGTCATGCACAAAGCGCCATATCATACAGCCCATAGAGTCTGTGCAGACATGTACATGCTGTACAGCAGTTGCACTCAGTGTGTGATTGACTTATTGCTGTCTGCACAGATATTGTGCTTTAAGCAAAGCCTCTGCATTGTACTCTTCAAAAGGGCCTCACCAAACATAGAACCCCACCAGCTGCCTTGATTCACTGCCATTTAGCATAATGTGTGGCCATACTGCAGTTACTGGTGGTGCTAGCAGTGCTGTCTGGCTGCCGCTGCTTCTGCTGTATCTGCTTCATGCGCTTCTGCTGTATCTGCTTCTGCTGCTGCTGCTGCTGCTGCTGTATCTGCTGCTGCTGCTGCCGCCAGACCTGTGTTGGTCGTGCTGGCCCGCTGTTCAAAACCTGGGAGCAGATCACTCGTGAGTTGGGTCACAGGGTGATCGACGTGGCGAAGATTGACATTGAGGGCCATGAGCCATCAGTGCTGGCTGAACTCAGACATGACATACCATTGCCAAGACAGGTGCGCCCAAACACCACAAGTGTTAGATTTCAACCTGCAGTGGTTCAACATCTTGACGAAGTTCCATCACCTGAGGTGTAGCTATCAGGTTCCAGCCCCGTCACTGGCAGCTGGGGTGAAAAAGGGCTTGGGTGGTCGCATTCTGTGCTGGCAAGTTGCCGCTGCTGCAAGCACTCCCTCACACAATCTGTCAACTTGCAGGTTGCTTCTGGTAGAGGCTGTTCTGCCAGCACGATGTGTAGGACTCGGCCAATCAGTGCTTGATTAATAAAGCCAGTGCACAAGGTGTTTGTGAAGACCATGCACCACCTGTCGAACCCAGTGGCAGTCCAATTGCACAACATGATGCCGCATGGTGGGTGAGCTTGATCAAAACCACTACCATTCAATGCTGCTGCTGTTGCCGCTGCTGTCGCTGGTCCCCTTGCTGCTACGGGTGTTGCCACTGCTACCACTGCTGCTGCCACTGCTGCAGGTTGTCATTGAGATCCACATGCGTCCTCAGAGAGGTCCTCTCTCTGAGCCGTCCACCGCCCTCGCCCAACCAGCAGCCCGCACACCAGCTCAAGTGGCTCTCATGTTCATGCACATGGCCAGCATAGGGTACGGGGTTGTTGGCAAGGAAGATAACATATGGGGCGAGGCAGGTTGCTGTGCAGAGTTTACTTTCTTGCATGTTGAGCGTCATTGGCTGGGTCTGAAAGCATTGCTGCATGAGCTGCGAGCTGAGCAACGGGGACATGGAATGCCTGGGTTAGTTGAGAATGAGGATTCCAGGAGGGACAGGAGCTTGAGAGGCAGGTTTTAGGCATTAATGGTATGCAATCACTGCTGGCCCATTTGAGAGCAACTATCATAATGATAGTAGTATTCAGTGCTTTGCAGCCATAGCATTCATTGCCATTGGTACCAATCATCAGTTGTACCACCAGCGTTGTTGCTGCCAGCAACTTTGTTAGCAATTGCAATAGCATTGTGCAGTTGTGTAGGTTGTCACCTGCAGCTGCAAATTAATCTGACAGGACAGCGTTGTCCTGTTTGTGCATGTTGAGCGATATGACAATGTGTACTTGGCCAAGTTGCCAACCTGAGTCAGGCTCATGAGCTCTGCTGCATAAGTCCAATGCTGCACGCTATACCACTTGCGAGCAGTTGTTTGCTTTACATATCACCAGGCCTGAAACAGTCAGGCTGACAATGAGCGGTGTGTGCATTACAAAGCGAGCGTTTGCAGAGGAGAGGACTGGCAGTAATCACGCTGTGTTGAACACATATTGTTTGAACAGTTTTGTAGCCATGTTAACTCATTCACATCACTCTATCACTGCAGCAAATCCCCATATGGCACGTTTCATGGGTCAGAATAAGCGTTTTGTGGCTGCGTTTGTTCACTTGTGTTGGTTGGTGCTTTGCAATCTAGATACACCTGTGCATATGCATGTTTTGCATCATCTTCATGACATCAGATATTTGTACTTTGCTGAAAACGGATTTAAAAACCTATAACAAATATCCGAGTCTGACTTGAAAGTTACATCTGATGGCATTCTGCAAATCAAATTTGCAGACATCCTGCCGGATCGAATCTGGTCTGCCAGTGTTTTTTTTGTGCCCCCATGAGCCATTGATTGGCTCCTTGCGGGGATGAACCCTTGAGCTAACTTGTAGTAGTCATTGTTACTACGGTAGTGAGCCATGTTTGAGGCTGCTGAAGTACTTCTAGGCGCCGGGTGTGAGTTTCTGATCAAGCATGCCATGATGTTGTGATTGTGATAATAGTGGCAGGCCATGGCCAGGGCTCAAGTGCGTAAGCCTTACGCCACGGGCCTAGCAGCAGCACTCGACACACGGCTGGTTACATATTAGTGCTGCTGCTGCTGCACCACGACACAGATACTACTACTATATATATAATAAGGCTTGCATACTAATAAGTAATGCAGTCAATGGCCAGAACTCAGTCAGATCCTGCAGTCCAGAGAACAACCTGTGAACAAGGACCTGACGAAAGTAATAAGTTTCTTTATTATTAAGGAAAGCAGCACAAGTAGAAATAAAGCTTTAATCCAATAAACAGAGACAGCAGTCAAGTCGACAGAGATGTCGGTGTCGGTCTAGAACGGTTCTAGAACTGAGATCTGAGGCCAGAATATTTTGTCCACGGGCAATCATGGTCAGGCACCGAGGCAGAACCAGCACTTCAAGGCCCGCTGGTGCCGTGACAACAACCGGGCGGCAGGCCTGGACCCTAGGGCGGCACATACCGTAGACCCTACCGTGGCAAAACCCACAGGCCTGCCGAGGCGTTATGAACCCATGCATGTACAGTGTCAAACGAGTCAAGTTGCAAGCAGGATTTCGAATTCTTCAAAACAACGGCAACTGCACCGAAAAGACATTGGAGTTGATGAGCAAGGTACGTGAGGCACATGCGTTTTGCCGCCTGCAGCTGCCGAAGCGCTGCATTAGACGGTTCTGACGGTCGCCATCTGCTGCTGCTTCAGCTGCTTGGCCAGCAAGAAGAGGACAATCTGGACCTAGATATGATTGACATTTGAAGTGCATTGCAATATTGATTAATCAAGCTAAGCAGCATATTAAGGCCAGCATGACCTGCAGCTCTCTACTGCATGCAGTGCAGCAGCAGCCACATCAGTGCCCCTTGCAGGTTCTCAAGGGCCAGCAGTCGCGCTCTTACCCGTGTACAAGGACCAGCACATGTATGCAGCAGGCGTGGACCAGTATCTGTTGCCGTTTGTTGCCTGACAGCACGTGGGCCGTGACATAGACATGTAGAGCACAGACCTCCACGCCAGCCAGAACGTACTTCTGGACTTACAGGCTGCAGCATACAGCAGCAGTATCCAATATGTGTTCAGAATTCAAGTGGAACTCTTGTGTACGTCAATGAAAAGATCCAGCAATGTACAGCAGCAGCAGCAGCAGCAGCAGCTGGCGGCCAAGGAGCTGTTCAGTCTTCCCTTGCAGCAGTCATGTCCCCAGAGGCTGCAGCAACATCAGGCCAAGCATCCAAGACCACAGCAGGTTTGTTGTGCAGAGCTGTTGGCAAAAGTGGCAAGTCACACCCTGAACACAAATTGGTTGTGTATCATGTTGCAGACTGTGTAGCGTAGGAATTGTTACATTTGTAGATTTAGGAAACTGGCAGAGCCAAGCCTCGGGCCTGACGCTTCCAGGGCCACATTGTGAGAGTCGTAGCACAGAAATAAATTTAAAGAGCGAGGGATCCCCGGCTCGAACCGCAACGCGCCATGGAGGCACTCCTTGCAAACTGATCGATTGACAGAAATTTACAGAATTTGGGATTTCAACTGGAAACGGGCATTTTGTGTGGCTGAAGAAGCACAGTAAAGCTCCCAGCAGCTGAGCCAGGCCAGAGCAGGCCAATTAAGCTGCCAAGGCACCTGGAACTGCTACGGGCAGAGGTCAGTGCTGCTGTGCTGTCAGCCACACCAAAATCTGCATGTGTACACTACAACTGCGCTGACCGAGCATAGCATGCAGTGTTGTCAAATTCATGCACAGCCGCTTACTATGTGTCCCTTCTTGCAACTCTCGGTATGGTGATGCAGCGACAATTCAGCTGCAGTCAATGTTGCACCTGTATGATGTGATGTCTGTGCCATGGGGATTATGGGCGACCGCTTTGCAGGCTGATGGAGCAACAACAAACAAACAACATCGTTTTGTTTACAGGCTGGCAACTACATCATGTGGCACGCATCAGCCCTCCAGATCCAAACCGTGCTGTGTTACCGCTCCAGGTTTTCCTAGGGTTCCTTTGGCTTGTCAGCGTGGGTGCTGTGGTAGACATCCTGATCAGGGAGTGGCATGCAGAGCAGGGGCAGCAGCAGCAGCAGCAGCAGCAGCAGCAGCACAAGCAGCAGTAGAGCCAAAGTGGATGTGACTGCTTTCAGGCTGTGCCATCATGGTGTAGGTCTGCACCAGTTTGCTCAGCAGCAATTCTGCAAGGCGTGCAGTTGCAACATTCGGCAGCGATGACAGGGTTTTGCACGGCGGCATCAGCAAGCTACACTTCTTTTATTTTCTCAGTCAGCTGACTGTGCTTGCATGGTGTGAGTGGCGTGTGGAAAGCAGCGGCTGTGGGCCAACTGCGTCGTGTTCTATTCATTTGCGTTTGCATTTGCAGAAGTGCCGTGTGGGCCTACCCTTGTTATGCAAGCATCTGTTTGCTTTACATATTGCCAGGCCCGAAACAGTCAGGCTGACAGTGCGCAGTGTGTGCATTATGAACAGTGAGCGTTTGCAGAGAACGGACTGGCAGTAATCACGCTATGTTGAGGCACTAGTCCCCAGTACTGGGTTTTTGTTCTTGATCATGCATGTTGATTCATGGATGACTCTTTGTCATGGTGTAGTTGTGGGTCACACCCGTATTATTGCTTTCCTGCATCAGTTTGAAAATCCTTGACATTCGTGTAACGTACAGCTTGATAACAATTGTTAGCAGGCCCTGGCAGGATATATAGGGCTTATATGAGCCCTAGCAGCAGCACTTTGTGCTTGACACAAGGCTGGTTACATCATATTGCTGCTGCTGCTGCTCGACACAGAAGCTTGCAGAGTGCAGTCACTGGCTAGACATCGGTATGTGAGTTGCCACCATGTCTACAAAGTTGGCCAAACAGCAACTCAGTCAGCTCCTGCAGTCTAGAGAACAGCATGTGAACAAGGACCTTACGAAAACGATAAAGAAACGTCAAAAACAGCACAGGAAGCAGCAAACAAACCTTCAAGCCAATAAACAGAGACAGCAGTCGACGTACAAGCAGAATCTCAACTACTTCAAATCAACGACAACTGCACCGAAAAAGACATTAGCGTTGATGAGCAAGGTGCGGAGGAACATGCGTTTTCTCGCCTGCGTATGCGCTGCATTGGCCGGTTCTGACGGTCGCCATCTGCTGCTGCTTCAGCTGCTTGGCCAGCCAGAAGAGGACGACCTGGACCTAGATATGATCGACATCTGAAGTGCATTACAATCAAGCTAAGCAGCATATTAGGGCCAGCATGACCTGCAGCTCTCTACTGCAGTACAGCAGCAGCCACAGCAGTGGCCCTTGCAGATTTTCAAGGGCCAGCAGTCGCGTTCTTACCCGTGTACAAGGAGCGGCACATGTATGCAGCAGGCGTGGACCAGTGTCTGTTGCAGTTTGTAGCTTAACAGCAGGTAGGCCGCGACATAGACATGTAGAGCACAGGTGTTCTGGCCACACAGGCTGCAGCATACCGCAGCAGTATCCAGGATGTATTCAAAATGCAAGTGGATTTCCTCTGTACGTCAATGGAAAAATCCAGCGATGCACAGCAGCAGCAGCAGCAGCTGACAGTCAAGGAGGGTTGCCACAGCAGCCACAACCACCAAGCATAATACCTCCAGCTCAATTGAACCCTAGCAAGATGCAGACTCTAGACCTGAACAACATAGACCCTAATGGGCTGGCAGGTTTGTTCATGGCGTATGCCACGCAGCTGCAACAGGCCATGTCCCAGGAGCAGCAGCAAGCAGCAGCAGGTTCACAGGGTGCTAATGTCCTAGTTAAGAACCTGGGCTTTCACCCCCCTGGGGCTGAGCAGGCGCTCTTAGATGACGTCAGTTTCAATCTCAAGCCTAACCAACTAGGGCTCATAATTGGCCGCAGTGGGTCTGGCAAGACCACCCTGCTGCAGCTGCTGGCAGGCTTCAGTGAACAGACATCCGGCCAGATCTTTATTCATCGGCCCACAGCAGGTAGTCATGCTTCAGGGCTGTTGGTACCAACCCATATTGAGCAGAGGATGCAGCAGGTATGTGGGTTTTCAGGATCTCAGGCAACTCCTTCTGCTTGCATTGTGTTGAGCACTGGTGCACAGCATCAAGGCTCCTACCGAACCAGTTGGTTGCAGTGAAGGAACAAGGTGACTTGTTGCTGTGTTGGCGTCCAACGAATAAGCTGCATCCCCATTGCCCAATGGGGGTTGCGGATGCAAGGGTGAACAAGCCCTTGTCAAACATAGGGGCACATTGCCTAAGCATGTGCGTGGATTGCTGGCAACCGTGCATATGGGTATGCAGCAGTGTCATTTTGGTCACAGCCTTCCTGTCGCCAGCCTGACTGTCTCAGGCTGCCGTTCCACCTGCTGTGGCTGTGTGTTTGATGACTGCAGGTTGGACTTGTGTTTCAGTTTCCTGAGCGTCACTTTCTTGGGGACGATGTGATGGCAGAGATGACGTTCACATGGCCCCGGGATATGGCTTACTGGGGACAGCGGCAGGCCATGGCTGTGCGCATGCAGCGGGTGAGATTTGTGTCAACATTGGGGCCGTGTTCTCACATGCCTTTGCTGCACCACGTTGCAGGAATGTGACATGCTAAAAGAAGATACGCCTCTGGTTTGTTACATGAGCCACAGCAAAGGTTTTCTACTAAGAGATGGAGCGTGTCTTGAGGTTGCTTACTGTGTTTTCTTACAACCACTTTCTTAAAACCACTTGCCGCCTGCAGGTAGTTGAAGCGGTTGGTCTGACAGAGATACCCTTCAACATCTCACCCACTGCATTGTCCGGTGGACAGCAGCGGCGCCTGGCTCTTGCACTGCAGCTTGTTCGTGCTCCGTCTGTACTGCTGCTAGATGAACCTCTGGCCGGATTGGACTGGCACGCAAGGAGGTAAGCAGTAGATTGAGAGTGTTGCGCAGCCCCAGATGCTTCAAAATGACAGTCGCATAGATGATACCTTTGTTCATGGTTCAGCTGAGTGTGCAGCGGGCCATTTGCTTCCGGCCAGCAAAGTTTGTTGGTCTAAACCTGACTTCACACTCGCCAAACACTGTTCACGGTTGTGCACAGAACATGTGTAAAGTTGCTGCACCCTTATGCCTCTGTCTGTGATTACCACTTTGGAGTCTCTCTACCTGCTCTGCTTCTCACATCACCTTGAACAGGGAGGTTGTGTCGCTCCTTTGTGAACTGAAGAAAGAAGCCACACTGCTGGTAGTAAGCCATGACCTGGCAGACATAGCACCGTTGGTGGATTGTGCCTGGAGGATGCAGATGGGTGGTCGTTTGGAGGCGGTACAATGGCCACCAGATAGCCTGTCAGACATGGAAGATTGATTGGAGCTTTGTAGTCAGGACATTGATGCAGTGCGCAGAACAAGCTATGCCCAGCCTGTGTCTGGGAGCCTGTCGGCCTGGCCCACAGCCAGTAGCAGTTGCTGCGTGCGTAGCTTTACAGCTAGATAATTGCAGCCAATCAAATTACTTTGGCTCGCATAATGAGCACTTCGCTGGCATACCTTCATAATGTGTGATCACTGTATGGAGTAACTTCACGCTTCCATACTACCTGGGTTTTGGGTTTTGGCAGCTCCTGCAAGGTGCAGACTGCTCCAATCATGGCTTCAGAATTCCGGGAAAGCGGGCCATGCGGGAGGGTGTGCATCACTGGGATTCAGTGCTGTGTGGCAATGACGATGTTAGTGGGCATCACAGCCTGTGACGCTGCTGGCAGCCTGGCACACAGTGCCATGATGCCCGCTGCGATGCTGTTACCAGTGGTGTGGTAGTTGCGTGTTTAATCAGATTGAACATCACCTGAGCCGCTTCTTAAGGTGCTATCATGGTACATGTCCCTGCACTCTCTGAGCATATAACAACTGCCTCGACTATCAGAGAACTGCACTGCAATCATCAGATGGCTGGTTACCAGTCAGCTTTGGCAACTTTGCCTTCTTTGAGTCTCATGAAGTTCCGTTTCTCCGCATAAGGAACCAAAAAACAAGCGAGCAGAGCGAACCAGCTGAACTCATGAGCTGGTTGTATGTTACGAAGCAGAGCAGCAGTCACACAAAGAGTTGGTTTATGTGGGTGGATCCCTGTTCGGTTGGGTTGCTGCTTAGTGCTGCATATTGTATCTCAACTGCGTCATCGGTGGTGGCTATCTAAGCAGCACATGAGAAGCTCAGACCGACAACTAGTACCTCAATGTAAACTGCCTCTTCGTTGACAAAGAACCACAATTGCAGAACAAATGTGTGCTGTGTCATAGGAGTACTGGTTACCATTATCGCTGAAGCTGCTAGCTGCCTGCTTGGTACGATAGTGACCATCGCAAGGCTTGGCGAGCCTTTGGCTCCGCCAGGCCCGCTATAATCAGCTGCAATGGCTACTTTAGCTGGAGACACGAAGATAGAGCTAGTGGATGGAGGGTTCATCCCAGGTGCCACGAGAATAGTGGATGAAGCATATGATTACACAGGTCAGTTGGCAGAGCTCGGCAGAAAGGCCTCCGCATGCAGCTTTGTAGCTTCAAAACCACACAGAAGCCGCTATTTGATTCACAAACTGCAGATGCCGACCAGATCGGTGAGGGCACATACGGCAAAGTTTACAAAGGTACTGACAAGCAAGGAGACAAGGTGGCGCTCAAGATGATACGGATGGACAACGAGAAGGAGGGCTTTCCCATCACAGCCATTCGCGAGATCAAATTGCTCAGCACGCTGAAGCATGAGAACATCGTCAACTTGAGAGAGATTGTACGCTCCAGGGGTGAGCCGGCACAGCAGCTGAGCCATTGGCAACAGCAAAGTGCCTGCTTCAGCATAACTTTGCTGCAGCACATACCACTTACGTTCTACAATGAGCCAAGTGGTCATCAAGCAGCAAAACATGCCAGGTGGCCATCGCCAGGGCTGACAAACGGCCAGCAGAAGCCTGCCAGCTAGCAAGCCACGCGAGATTACTGGCTGTCTGCTGTATGCCTCTATCAGACAAGTGGGTACTACTGCTCCTCACAATGACTTTTGTTGCTCCTTGGCACTGACACAGTCAACAAGGATTCCAAGTACAAGGGCGACATTTTCATGGTGTTTGATTACGCTGAGCATGATCTAACTGGTCTCATGGACGCAGTCAAACACAAGCAGAGCCTTACGATCCCACAGGTATGCAGCAGAGGCCATTAACACACCTGATCCCTAGGGGAAAGCAGTGGTGGATGGCGTACGTACTGCATCACCACCAGCTTGCAGCAGTGTTCAATGCAACAGTTGAACATCAGACAGCATCAGACCTCCGTGCATCCTGCAAAGGCTGCCTCGCCTTCACTGCATGAGTAAGCAGCAGGGTCTGGCAGGTGATGACAGCCTATATCACGTTCTAGATATGAAACTTCTTGCACGCGCACCTGCACACTGCTTACGAAGCACTCATCTGTGAGGTTGCAGGCATGTGTTTTCGTATTAGGTCATACAACAGGCAACAGACATGTAGCACCTTGTAGCAGGCCGTAAGTGTTTTGTGACGCTATGTGCTTATGCCTGCAGATCAAATGTATCATGCAGCAGCTCTTGAGGGGCTTGGCCTACTGCCATCAAAATGGCATTCTTCACAGAGACCTTAAGGCATCCAACTTGCTCATAGATAGGTGGGTCAGCTGGGGTACTCAGAACATGACACCAGCTGCCCCTTGGCCTTGGGACAGCAGTGCTCACCTGGTTGCTGCCTGCAATCCTAATTAACATCCCAGTCATGTTGCGCTGGCACACACAGCAGTAGTCCCCCGCCCAACAAGAGCGGCAGCTACAGTGCGCTCAAAGGATGCACACATTAGCTGGGTATTGCTCGCCCTTTGCTGACCATTCTGGCACAGAGAATAAGATGCTCATATAGCAGCATCCAATCTCCTCATGCCAAGAAGGAGGTATTCACCCTCATGCCAGGTGTGTGTGCTTTGTCAGCCTCTTGTCCTTCAGTCCACAGTGCGCAAGTTTGTGCCAAGGGAACTGTCAGGATTTGACTGTCTTTCCTGTTCTGCTGCCTTTTACAGGCATGGCACACTCAAGATTGCTGACTTTGGACTCGCTCGCAACTTTGCCAACAATCACGACGGCAAACTTACAAATAGAGTCATCACACTTTGGTACAGGTGAGTTGCTATTGGCTGATTGGACTGCTTCAGCATCAATCTGATGCAGGGTCCCTGCAGTGACTTCATTGCATGTTCATTTTGTTCTGGCACTGTGCAGCATGCAACACTGGCCCTTCGTTTTGCCATGGTCTCCTGCAAGAGTCGATGGAATCAATTTCTCCTTCAGCAGCTGGCTTTGGGGTTTGTCATCCTCTATTATTATACAGCTGGGGTAGTAGGATGTTGACATCAGCCCTGATGGAGAGCTAGGGGACACGGGTCAGTCACTCGCCACCACCATGTGTTGTTGCTTTTTCACTTGATATACCTGTATACTTATCTACTTCACCAGCGCCAGCAGTTGGGCTGTGTCTGACCCCCTTATTCTGTCATCACAAGCGCTTGTGTGTCTCGCAGCTGTATGGACACATTGCTGTATCTGCGGTTACAGCAATCATGGTGCACCCTCTGCCTCATGTTTGCTGCACAGGCCACCAGAGCTGCTGCTTGGTTCTGAGAAGTATGGACCCGAGGTAGATGTGTGGAGCGTGGGATGCATCTTTGCTGAGCTGCTAGCTAAGAAGCCACTGTTTCCGGGTATGTGCGTACACTGTAGGCTAGCCAGTGTTCAATAGTGGGGATTGGAGGGCAAAAGGATGCCTCCAGGAGGCTGCATGGCTCAAAGATATATAATCCTGAATCCTGAAGCGCCGTACCCTTTGGGGGCAGTGGGCAGCTAGCACAGCTGTGGCTGCAATGGAAAGTTGCAATTAGTCACTGCACAGCATGACACAGCACACTGTAGTCCCCCAACAAATCGCTGCCATCTCATTGGAAGGGAACCAGTCACAAAAACGCGCTGAAGCACAATTTGTTCTACTTTGTCATGCGAGTCAGTTCAGATTCTGGAGTATGGGAGTCGCCCCCTGCACGATGACAGAAAGCCAGGCAGACTCGCAGGATCATCACCATGTCTGCTGTTATGCTGACGTGGCAAAGCTGACTCCGTGTTTTCTTGCAGGAACTAACGAGGCGAGCCAGATGGACTGCATCTTCAAGCTGATGGGTGTTCCAACACCCAGCAACTGGCCTGAATTGAGTGATGACTCCAAGTACTCGTAGTGAGTGTGCTTCCTCCTCTTTCATATGCAACATCACTTCAATTGCAGCACTTATCAGAAATGAGTGAGCATTGTGCACCTTGCTACTACCTTTAGGATGTTTCTGGAATGTGCTGATGCCCTTATCATGATATCAATTGCATCAGGCGTGCCTCTGGCAACAAACACAGTTGTTCTGCCGGAGGAAAGCCAGCGGGGTCTTTGTGCTGCATGGGACAAGCAGAAAATGCGGGAGAAACACCTGCTGAGTTGGTATGTTCCTTCCTGCCAGGCAGTACATTGCCCATGCAGGCCACTGACTTGCATAGGCAGTGTAATGCCTTGCAGAAGGCACATACAAACCCAGCAGAAGTTTTTGCCCCTTTCTTGTCACGGGTTGGCCTTTCTGGCAGTGATGTAGAGGGATCTGCCTGCCTGGATTCAATGCCCAGCATCCTTCTCACTGTGAAGTTCACGTAACAGCGGTTGGTGTTCATCTTGCTTTCATGGTGGCTGCAGCTATGGTCAAATCAAGCTTCAGAACTACAATAAGGACAATCGGCGATTCAAGGAGTGGTGTGCAGAGCACAAGGTCCCAGCTGATGCTCAGGTGCTGCTCAACCAGCTGCTTGCCCTGAATCCAGCCAATCGAATCAAGGCCATGGACGCAACCATGGTGAGTTTACCTTTATTGGCATATGATGTTGTGTGGCATCCTGATGTATTGCCACGAGTGACTGCTAGAGGACCTACTGCTGCTTGCTAGGCTTCTTACCATAGTCAGAATTGTCAGCATTGCACTGAGGGTGGGTTGTGTGGTGGTGTAGCTATCATTAGGTTGCATACAGTGAGGTGAGTGTTTTGTTCATGTTGCATTCAAGGGCAGCAATGGTCTTGAGTAGTGCTGCAAAGGCTGTTTCATCCTTACTATGCTTGCGCCGTCGTGATGTGGTCTACTTAGCATGGTTGTCCTCTCAGAAGTCTGTGCTTTGCCACCAGCAGCAATTGCAACCTGGATCTCTCAGGTCCTCATGCTGCATGCTCTCTTCAGTCCTGCAAATCAGTTACTGCAAGCTGGCACTGAAAATCATCCGCTTCTGCTTATGCAGCATGATTACTTCTGGAAGCAAAAGCCAGACCCCTGCAAGCCTAACCAGCTGCCAAAACTGCCAGATTGCCATGAGTGGACGGCCAAAACAAAGCGAAAGCAGCAGCAGCTGCAGCAGCAGCAACAACAGCAGCAAGCAGGTCATCATGGGCATCACCATGGGCAGCATCAGCATCACTATGGGCATCATCCAGGTGGGGCCGACACTGTCCTGCAAACAGATCAGTAAATTTGTGCATTATCATCACCACATCTGGAACATCAACAACAGCAGTCTGATATGTCAGTGTTTCAGTGCCGCAGTAGCTGACTGAGACGATCTTGTTCTCAGGGTTGGAGATTGTTGATTCAAGTGTTGTCGTCAAACAGACAGCTCCTTTCATTTCCACCTGCCTGGCACCAGGCTACAGGCCACCTGGTGGACCACCTGGGGGTCCCGTGGCTCCTTACGGTATGCCACCAGGCATGCACCCAGGGGCACAAGCAGCAGCGGCAGCAGCGGGCTACCCGAGAAATGTCCGGCAGAGGCTAAGTGGTGGTGGTGGCGGACCTCCGGGACCAGGACCATACTCTTCTGCGCCACCACCTCGGGCAGGGTTTGCTCCAGGAGGGTTCAACCCGGCAGCAGCACGACCAGGTGATACCATGCTGTGTGTTCTCATCTGCGTATGTCGTGTCAAGCTGCCAACAAGTTGCAAGCAGAGTTGGTTTGGCCTGGCGGCGCTTGACAGATTGCGGATCGACTGAATACATCAACACAATACCCTACGTTTGCAAGGCAGTGACTGCAAGGGTCAACCATTGCTGTATGACACTGTGTTGATATTTTATAGAGCAGACTTGCTGCTTCATCGCACCAAAGCTCAGGCCATCGCTGCACGACGTAACGTTTCTCTTATGGTACCCCAGTTGCTTGGTGTTGACGTGCAACTAGCGACTCTGCTGCACTTCTGTACGTGCGCTGTTGTCCATCTCCATACAGGCTACCCTGGTGGCACAGCCGGCTATCCTGGTGTTGGTGGTTATGGCCCGGCAGGTGCTGCTGGCTATGCTGCAGGTCAAGCCATGCCGCGGGGGCCCCCTGGGCCGCAGGGCAGGCAAGCATGGCAGCAGCAGCAGCAGCAGCAACCACAGGGGTATCAGCGGCGATAGCAGCATGTGGGGCTCAGCGACAGCAGCTTTGCTGAGATGGAATTCAATTTTGTTTACCGGTTGTAGTAAAGTCAGATGGCCTGTGGTAAGCAAGGTGCAGCCTCCATCTTTTAGTTGATCAGGGTCTGACCACAGAGCATGTGCTTTCCTGTTTGCTTTGCCTGAGCTAGTGCAGGGCAACCTCTGTTACATGTTGCAGTACATTCTCTACTCATCTGTTTTTTTTTTCAAAGTCAGAGTCTGTTGGCAGCTGTGTGTGTATGTGTGATGATCCCCAGGGTTCTGACGGTGCATCCTAGAATTCGGTGGTGCAGACCGTTTGCAGACCGTTTGCAAACGTTTAAAGGAAACTATTGAACACCATACATATACGTCTTCAAGAAGCTGTATATGGCAGCAACAGCAGCAATCACAGGGGCTTTTCTCCGATTCTAATCAGATTTCAAGTTGTAAGTTACACGAGTGTAACCCGCCCGTTAGCGAGCCAAGTATAGGCTCATTTCACTGTGTGAAATACAGCTTCTTGAAGACGAATAGCTTAAAGGGGATATTGGAGGCAGCCTTTCAGAGTCAAATTTGACATCCCCTTCAAACTATAAGTCTTCGAGAAGCTGTATATGGCAGCAACAGCAGCAACCACAGGGTTATCAGCGGCGATAGCAGCATGTAGGGCTCACCGACAGCAGCTTTGTTGATGGAATTTAATTCTGTTAAATGGTTGTGGTGAAATCAGATGTTCGAACAGATTTCAGTGGCGAGCTCGAAGGTGCAGCCTTCATCTTCTAGTTCAGCAATGTCTGAACGTCACACAGACTCTGTTCGGAACATGTGCTTTCCTGTTTGCTTTGCCTGAGCAATTGCAAGGCAACCTCCATCATATAATGTACGTTATATGTATATGACATACTACGGGAAAACCAAGGATCATTGCAGCGGTGGCAACACACCATACTGGATGCTATTGACAGGTCAGATCAGCAGCCACAAACCCAGCTGGTTGTTACCTGCAGGTTGTTAGGTTAAAGGGGTGCCCCTTTCACCATGCCCAGCATGGCCGCCAATACAAGCCACCAGCAGCGTGCTGGCATTGGATCCCATCATGCAATGTGATCAATCAAATGTGCACAAAATTGAGCAGTCAGAAGCTATCATTGTGCACACACTGTGCACTGCCGGGCATGCCATCTGGCGGCCAGAATTAAACTGCTGCCAAGGCTCTGAGTGGCCGAGGCTGCCAGCTTTGAAGGTGGTCCACCTGATGATAGTTGTGTTGGTGCGCACTGCATGCTTGCAGGCACCGTGCTAGACCAACGGTTTGGCAAACATAGGTGCATACTCATAACCAAAATTATGATGGTCACTGCAGCAGCATGCGCAGCAGGTTCCTAAGGATGTGTCATGACACATGATCTTTAGAGGAAATTTTTGAAAAGATGATCCAACTAGTGATGATCAGGCCAATGCACCTCTGACAGCACACTCAGATTTGGTGTTGTTTCAAGATGCATTCTTAATGCATACAAACATTGTGGTCCTTGCAAGCTAATCAGTCATAGAGAGCAGGATATGTGGCCCACAGTGAAGGTTAGTTCACGGGCAACATATGTGTATTTCACGTGAACTGGGGCGTTAATGACAACTAGACATTGCAGATGTGCATGAAGGCCATGAAACCAAAAGTGAACTTCCAGCAGCCACTCCACTGGTTGATACCGGGGCCGAGCATGCGACCACTGGCAAGCTAATGGCGTACTATGCCTTTGGAGGATGCTACTGCAGTACTGATTATGTACACTGACCACATCATCTCCACCTGCTCCAGGCCAGCCAACTGTCTGCAAGTTAGTGCAGGAACCTAGATCATTACTGAGCAGCACTGATGATTGATAGCCTTCAGATGTCAGGTAGAGTAATGAAACACTACTGTGCCAGTCTTGCTGCCTGAGCCAATCATCATCCAGAAGGGGACCTTGTTTCTTTCAGACTCATGCAGGCTGCATGCTACTCACAAACACAAAGCACTATTGAGTACTACTTAGTATCTGACCCTGTATGTTGGGTAACAACTGTATACAGTTGGTAACTGTCGGCAGCTGCAGGAAGCCATCAGTGCAACCAGATGTAGTATTGCATGTGACCACACCCTTCAGACTATCACAACTTGTTGATCAACTTTAATCGAACCAACTTTTGAATCTGAACCCCTGACAGGTGTAAAATATCCGCAAACACAGTGAAAAAGCCCTCGTAACTCAACAGCCAGCATTTTGCGGCTGTGCTAAGACCTGAGCTTGGGTCACAACTTAGAATCGATAACTCCTGACAATCACTGCCATCATGTGTGCACACAGATGTCAAAGATCCCTGCAACTCTTGGTTGCTAAAATGCATTTATGACTGGTTGCCACTGGCAGTGTAGCAGCACAAGCACACCAGTTTCTCCTTCAAGGACAGTTGCAGAGACACTAAATCATTCTACATGATCATGACAACAGTGACTGTGGTGTCTGACATGCTCCTGAGAGATTTGCAACCGAATCATTCACCCTGGATTAATGAAATGGACCATTTGCCCCGGGTACTGCGAGAGTCTGAGACACCCAGCTTCATGATAAGGCAATGGCAGATCCTTATACTGTAACAAGCCTGATGTATATCTACACCTGCACTTGAACTTAGCAGAAATTTATGCAACACTGTGAATACACTTGTTGTTTGTCTTTGACAAAATTGATGCTGATCAACCTTAACAGCTCACCATGCTTTCATATCCAACCATCCGGTACTGATAAGGCAACGGCAGATCATCATACTGCAAGGAGCCTGATGGATATCTGCCCTTGCAATGAGGATCTATGCAACACTTGTTTGCCGCAGACATATAGCGGCTATATGTAGCGTACATGGCCCTTGCGGCCAGTCCTAGCAGCCTTGTGAGGGGGTATTGACATACAGTATACTAAAGTACAGGTTTGTTGGAGGTCAAATGCAACTGCCCTTTGTTAGCCATCAGGCAGAGCCCAAACAAAGCTCACATGCCGTGCATTGGAGGCCAATAACCTTCTCGATGAGGTTATCAACACTTAGTAACTCAAAGCATTGTGTGCATTTAAATTGGTACTAGTACAATATACTGGTAGAGCTTGCCAGCTCTACTCTGGAGAATTAAACCTCAGCAGTGCCAGGATCAGAATGCACTCGTTCATTTCAACTTGAGCATTGATGAAACTATTACTACAACAATCAACTCATGGTCACCAGGGCACCAACAACATACACAACGCAACAGCACATGTAGAAAAGGAATGATGACATCAAATGCCAAAGAGACCTGATAGCTATAAGGTACTCTATAACCCATGGTACAGAAGATGCCTCCCAGGTAGCTGTTTGTTGTGTATATACACACCATGCATCCCTAATCACCCACATTGAACGCTGTCATCCTGTATCCGTTTACTTTGTGCCATTTTCATCCGACAAGTTGGCAGCCAGAGCTTTGGAACATATTCTCCACCACCAGCTGCAGTAGCCTCCCCACAGTCAGCCGCTGTGCAGTGCTGGTCAGCCACTTGCAGTATCCCAGCACCAAGCAGCAAGACTTGCAGCCACGCATCACCTTTTCCTGCAGGAAGCTTCAGATGAACTTGCAGGATACCGTCTGCCGTCTTCAACGGGTTCCTGACCCATAGCCTGTCATGCCGCTATCATCAGAATTGACAGATAGACCCTTCCTGCTGATACTGGACACCAGCTTCTGCAGCATGTTTGGTGGGTGGGTGCCGTGCTTGTGGAGCGACAACCCTGGGTCAGACATGCTCTCAGCTCGACCATTGGAACTTGAGCGCTTCAGGAACAGTGCATGGCGGCAGTTGCAAGCTTGAGGATGAACACCGCAGACAATGTGCAGTACAGGTGCCTGTGCAGCAAGTGCTGCTGCTGCTGCTGCTGCTGCTTCACAGCAGAGGCAGTACATGGTCAAAGGCCAGATCAGCTGGTGGAGTGAATACCCCATTGCAGCAGGCATTCAGGACACCAGTGTGTATCCCCATATCTACTTTAGCCTATGCAGCACATACACTGTTACATCAAGCTTGCAATGTCTCTGTCGCTGGTACATTGTGACAAGGTGTGCTGCAGGTTCCTGCAAAGAAGATCTAGACTGACCTGATAGCTCCGTATCCAGGGGTGCTGCAAGAGCTGCAGTATGTTTGGCCTTTGGCCTGGATTCTTGTGCAGAGCAGCAGTCATGAATGCCACTGCAGGATCCGACATCCGGCTTGGGAATGACGGCGCCACGGATTGAATTGCTGACTCTATTGCTGCATCAGTTGCTCCAGCAGCAGAGAATGGCGCTCTACCTGTTAGCAATTCAAAGGCTAGGATGCCAACTGCCCATGCATCTACTGCCTGCGAGTAGTGGAGCTCAGTTCGTTCCTTATTGTCGCCAGGGTTACGCTTGAGCGGGCAGCGGAGTACCTCAGGGGCCATATAGTCCAACGTACCTGCAGCCGCCACAAAGCACACGAGAAGTTGCAGTCTGCGTCAGCCTCAAGTCTATGGATCATTAACAGCTGCAATCCTTCATGGACCTGATGTACCAGCTCAGCTTCAACTGCAGGAGAACATATGGGTGGAAGCACGAGTGACATACTCTGGCCCCGACATGCTGAGGGCAGCATCTGGTGCGGGAAAACAGCTGCATAGACATCTGCTGATATGAAGTGACCAGCCAGGTTGCCAGGTTTGACCAGCAAGGTTACCAGGTTTGATCAGCAAGGTTGCCAAGAATGACCAACAAGGAGCCTACCAACTCGAGTGACCGCTCTTTCTTCTCTCACACTGACTGCAAGCCCAAAGTCAGCTATCTTCAACACCATGTTGCTTGTGAACAGCACATTCTCTGGCTTTATGTCCCTGCAGCGGCCACAACAACATCAGGGCACATGCACAATTACAGTCCCTCATGCCATTTTTACCATCCTAAAGCTTGTTTGCAGTGGGAAGTATGAATCTGTGGTGAATAATAAGTTGTGACTGATGGCAAATTGCCTTGGCAGCCACTGTTCCAAGGTCCACAATCAGCATAAGAGATCACCAACAACCAGCAGTGCTACTATCCCTGGCTGCAGCTGAGAGCAGCCCCATCCAACAACCAGTTTTGTGATTGCATTGAAGCAGCAGCTGGCCTTGCTGCGCAGCAGTAGCCTACCTATGGATTATGCCTGCAAAGTGCAGATACTGTAAGGCCTTCAGGAATGGCTGTAACACCAGGGACACTGTAACCCTCTCTGAAAGGCGGCCACTGTTGGTGTCAATGTAAGACCACAGATCACCGCCACCAGCATACTCCTGCAGACACATCAATAGAGCCGCCATGCAGACACGCCCACAGCTTCAACACCGTCTGCTCGCAAGATTGCTCGATACATTGCACCTGACACAGAATGCAGCTGATGTATCAGCCTGACGAGCAGAATCGCTGTCATGGAGGCAGACATGCACTTGCCAAACAAGGCATACATTGATGTCAGAGATCCCTGCAATTCAACATTGACTCAGAGTGAAGAAGCAGGCAGTATCCGGAGCCCACCTGCACCAGCACAACATTCCCAGACTCCTGGAATGCTGCATACAGGCTTATGATGTTCTCATGGTCCAGCCCAATGTGCAGGCGGACCTCTCTAGCCACCTGATGGTTGCTGATGCTGTTGAGCTTACTCATGTGGTACAGCTTCAGTGCAACTGTTGTGCCAGACTGACGGTCCATGGCCTGAGCAGTGAGGGGACAGGGCATAAGACAACAATAGTACCAGCAGCATCTGGTACTGTGCAAGAAAAGTCAAAGCAGATGATGATCCATATGGTAGCTGAAGATTGCCACAGCCTTCGCCGCAAACTGAGTGAGAGTGTAGAATAAGTGGAAGTCACAGTGTGAGCATGTTGTTAGGAATCTTTCCATTTGTAATAAAAAGAGGCCTGAGCACTGGTCTTTGGTTACAGGCCTGCATACCTTGTAGATTGTAGAGGCATAGCCATCATACAGCTTCTTGTGAAGCACAAAATCTGCCATGCACCACCTTTGCCGTTGGAGATTTGGAGGTATTCTAGGGCTTACAGCCAACAAAACTGGTTCTGTGGTGCTAGCAGGAGCCAGTGCCAGGGTTTTTGGCACCTGGGGAGAGCACTGTTGCTGCTGTTGCTGGCAGCCAGCAGCATGCGATTCCTGCTGAAGTGTGCTGCTGCTGCTGTTGTGCCCAGGATTGGTTCTGTCTGGTTTAACGGAGCTGGACCCAAGCAGCTGGTGCTTGCTGCTGGGAGAATTTGGCGGCAGTGGGGACACAGCACGTCCAGAAAGCCCTCCTGCTGTTGCTGACAGCTGCTGATCAGCACCAGCTGCTGCAGCAGCTATTGCACTGGCACCACCCATCCTGCTGCCTGCAGCGCTGCTGGTGCTGGTGCCTGATGTGGAGCTAAACATTGGCACCACTCCAGGTGGCAGTGCAGGGAGCAGTGGCTCGTCAACTGGAAGAATAGCAGAAGAAATGCGTGGCTGATGTGGTTTGTACGGATAATCGGTTGGACGGGAGGCCAGGGATGGAATAAGAGCAGCACAGCCCCAGTGCTGTTGTTGTAATTTTCAAGGACAGGGTTCTGGAGCTGTAGTTGGCCACTAGATGATGGAAGCAGCATCCTGGCCTTTTGCAAATGCAAAAACTACAGGACAGCTGATGGCACTGCTGAGGCACAAGGCCGCAAGCAGCTAAACAACACTTGCAGAATCTACACTCACCAGGACATGGATTGCCTCCTTCATCAAGATACGCTTCACGTGGTGACGACTTGTTGCCGCCGCCTTGCGACAGCCCACTGCGCTCTGTGCCCTTCGCCGACAACAGCCGGTTGCCAGCAAAGGAGTTTGCTCTTGATGGGAGGTAGCCATGATGTTGCTTGTAGTGCAGCGCTTGCGTCCCGGGGGTCTCCACATCAGCCCGCCTAGGTGCAGCTTGAGCGTCCACCGCCACCGTCAGCTTCCCAAACACAGCTGCTAAGCTGGACTTTGCACCATTGGGCCGATTGACTTGACCAGGGCAGCTGGAGACCTCCGTGGACTTGAGCTCACCAAGTGCAATGGTGTGAGAGCGCTTGTAGGCTGTGCCGTGAGGAGCCTCTTCTTCTTCTGAGCTGTCTGGGGAACTGCTTTGGTTGCTGTCTTGCCAGGTCACCACACGGGTGTTGCTGTTGGCACTTCCTGGCCGGCTGCCACTCTTGCTGTTGGCTCCCGCACCGGGGCTGTTGTTGTTGCTTGGGTGGAGGGTGCAGGGTTTAGTTTCACCTGATGTGCTGACGTCCAGGAAGAAGCTGACCTTCGACTTTTGCCTGTGGACAGAAGAGTTGTAGGAGCTTGGGTGAGTGGCTAGCCCTGCTGGTCGCACCATATGAGGCAGGGCTGCAGTAAGAGATAGTGGGCTTTTTATTCCTGCCCTGCAACCTACTGTGCAGCTGGGAGATCTAAACAACCACAGCTTGCAACTGATTTGCCGCTAAATTAGTTTGTGATGAGATATTGCAGTGGTACAAACATGCTCCAGGCAAGCCACAACACGAATTTTGAGCAAGACTCATCAAAGCGAGAAGGATCTACGAGCCATGATATGGCACATTCGGCACAGGCGTTGAGTAGTTGCAATCTGAATTTGTGCTGGCTGAGGGAGTGGGTGCCGCACAGTGGAAAGTACAAGTTTACATCAATCATGTTTGCCTGCTACTTGCAGCAGCAAGGCAGCGAGAAATTCGAAACAATTACGACAGCGCCTGGACAGCACCGACGGCTGCTGCGAAAGTTTTTTTCGCATAAGTTCCTACTGGCAGCAACTCACCTGATGACACCATCAATAGAGCCGCCAGCCAGGTTGCTTCCGGCTCCTGCTGCACTTGTATGATCTGGTGTTACAGATGTGGCACTTGAGTTTCCTGGTAAACCACTCAGGTGCTTCTTGCTATTCCCAGTGCCAACCACCAAGTTTCCAGTGTTGCTTCTGTGGCATGGGTAAGCAGCAGGCAGCACATTCTGGCACTCAGGCCACTCGACAATGTGATTATGGCAGGAAGATATCACAGCAGACACTGTCATCTGCTTCAAGACACCAATTTGCAAATCAGCAGCAGCTGAGACTGCATAGATACATGCAGGGCTGATGCAGTGACCCCCCAGACAGCCTCTGATTTAGAATGTACAGGGTTACGAACATTACACATGAACCTGGCCCAAGACTTCTATGGTGCCTGTTGCATGCCATGGCAAGCACATGGCCTACAACGCGACTTGATTGCCAGCTGCTTCTGTGACTTGTGAGGTGCAATACAATCCAGCACACTGCGCACCTAAGCAGCTCTGCAGGGCTCACGTTGCCATCTTCTGAATCACTGCATACTGCCTCTGTGCTTGATGCCTCTCGCAGGAACACATGGTCTGGTACGAACGTTACATTGCATCCTGAGCTAGGTTTTTGCTGCAGAGCGCCGTAGCCCGTGTGCTCAGGCACGAAGACAGCATCAGGCAGCAATGACCTGTGGCTTGGAATGCTGTTGGCTCGGCCTGCTCTGGCAAATGGCGAAGCGGTTCCTGTGCAAGGCAGTGTGCAGCAGGAAGTGTGTGAGAAAGCTGCTTTGCAGCACACAGTGAACGCCTTCAAGAAAATAGCTGGTGTTGCGGGTGAACATGAAGTTCTTTGCAGCGCCATTCAGGCCGAGATGTGTACGTGCCCCTGAGAAGTAGTACTAGCAGCCAATGAGGTACCTTTGCAACACGTTCCCAAAGTGACTGAGGGTTGTTCAAAGTGTTGCTTTTGCTTTCAAAACGTAGGTTGCGCACCTGGGTCTGTCAAGCTGGTAGCTGCTGGAAGTGCTGGCGCAGCACTGCTTGTAGTTCCAGCCCAGCTGACGTTGCTAAAATCCTTGGACTTGCATTTGAGCAGAGACCCTGAAGGAGGATTCATGTAGGAGGGCCTGCCAGGGCTTGCCGGCCTGCTGGTGCTGCTGTTTGACTGTCCAGCAGGGCTTGTAGGGTTACTGCTACAATTAGCGTTGTCTCCCCCAAGGCTATTTATGAGAGACGCAGCAAGACTGCTGGCTTTGGCCTTGATGCTGGGGGCCCTACTGGGTGCATGCAGTGCAGTACCACTGTTGCCGCCTGTGCTCTCCGCTGGGCAGCCGTCAAGCACCCTGCTGCCTACTCTCTTGAGCTCCATAGAGCCTCTGCTGTTGACCATGCTGGACTCTCAGCCCCCCGCGAATGCCTCGCGAGTTGGTAACCCCCCTGACTGTACAGCTGACAGGGTTGCCTAGCCTGACAGCCACCGCTACGTAGCTGGTTTACTTATGCAATATCACAAAACGATACGTTTGCAGCATGAATGTTGTTAACGTGAAACTAGGCCCGGGGACGTGCAAGGCGTTTTGTCAAATGTTCCCAAAGAGCCCTAGACAGCCTACTAGCTAATAGAACCTATTCAAGTACGTTTCAGCAGATTTTATGACTCACAACTCCGTGAGGCGTGCGCTGTACCAATGTATCGCCATTATGTCGTACTTCACCTCACACGCAACTACACGACGTCGCCGCACAACTATTGAGTCACCATCAACAGAGAGCATATTAATATAGCAAATCCGTATGGACGCCGAAGAAGGTGACACGGCCAGTTACAAGCACTGTCATGTGGGCGCGGTGGCTTGCATAAAGCCTGCTGTCGCTCCACAATGTATTGCATTGCAATGTTCTGTTTATATCTGCAGTCATGCATGGCGATCATGCGACTGGTCCCAAAGTAGCCCAGCAGCGAGTAGTTCAACACTTGCTGCGCAATGAGCGATTTCTTGACACAGGTGGCGAATGGTGTGTTTGAACAGGGTGTGAATTATCCTACCTTCATAGCTCTGAACGTTGCGCTCTTTGCTGTGCTACTCAGTCTGATCTTCTTGTTGGCCTTTGCACTGTCATCCAGCCCAGCACTGGTGCCTCACGTCCTAGTCCTTATCTTCCTAGCAACAGGTCTCTGGGGGCTCATGATCTGGCTGATCGGGGTGACCGGAATAGCAGCTGCAGACACAGCGGAAACAGAACAAGATACGACTGAGCAGCAGCTCTCCAAGAAGCAGGAGTGAGCCCCATGAGCTGTGGGCAGCAAGTCCTACCAACATGCAGACCTCTATGGACCCAGCAGATGCTGCGCCATGGCATAGCAGCAGTTGCACAGCAACTATCTGCTGGCTGGCGGTTTCTGCAGAGTGGACAGGTGTCACAGCAGCTACAGTGTGCTGCATGTGCGTGTGAGCCATGCCAGCAGCAGCAGTTGCAGCAAACCAATCATCAGCATACCTTTCAAGGACGCACAGCCATGCACGCAAGCACGTGGATCCAAGCTAGTGGACGCACCTCAATGCAATTGAAGGGTTGTGGCAGCATTCATGTCCAAAGGTCCACCAGCTGCAGCACCCTCAGCAGCAGTTGCCATCACGTGGGCCCATGGCAACAGATACGAAGCAGTACTGGCATGCATGGTATGTACAGCACCAGCAGCAAAAGCAGCGGCAGCCGTGTGAGCAGCCATGGTGCCAATTATGTGCTAGACCCCATCCACAGCATTGACCCTGTAGAGTTGCTGGCTGGCCGACATCAGTGCCCGAAACCCAATGGCCGTGTGGCAGCAGTGGCTCTCTCTGGTGGTGTAGACTCTGCAGTCTCAGCCCTTCTGTTGAAGCTGCAGGGCTATGAGGTGTTTGGGGTATTCATGCACAACTGGGATGCAGCAGATGAGGCTGGTGCAGGCAAGCCGACCTGCACCACACCAGCAGACCTACAAGATGCAAAAGAGGTCTGTGCGTCTCTGCAGATCCCATTGTATGAAGCAGATTTTGTCAGCAAGTACTGGAACAGCGTGTTCGAGCAGTTTTTAGCGGGCTTGGAACAAGGCCTGACTCCCAACCCTGATCTGGCATGCAACAGTTACATCAAGTTTGGCGCGTTGCTGGATTATGCAGTAAAAAGGGGTGCAGATGTATTGGCCACAGGGCATTACGCTCAACTGGCATGGTCAGCAGGTTCACAGCAGCTCTCTGGCCCCAACTTTAGTGCAGAGAGCACCGCAGGGTCGACAGATACAACAGTAGTGCCACAGAGAGTACCTGTCCTGCTGAAAGGCAGTGACCCATTGAAAGACCAAACATACTTTCTTGCAGGACTGCATCACACACAACTGGAAAGGGTAATATTTCCTGTTGGTGAGTGCTATGACAGGCCCTGAAGTCTTGCTGTTCTTATCTGGATGCAAGCATAAACCAAAGCCCCATTCTTATGCCTGTGTTGCAGTTGGTCATGTAGTATGTGTTTTTGCCGCCTGAACGCTCCTACTGCTGTTGGACTTGTGCACCATGCACCTACATGCACCTGAGTAGTAGTTTTTAGTTTGTGCTCTGGCATGCCTTGCAGGCCACCTGAAGAAGTCTCAAGTCAAACACTTAGCAAAAGCGGCAGAGCTACCTGGTTTCCTTGGCACCAAGCGCAGCAGTGCAGGTATCTGCTTCATAGGCAGACGCAGTTTTGGGCGCTTTCTAGAGGACTTCATACCCCCAAGGCCTGGGAGTTATGTTGATGTTGACAGCGGCAAAACCCTCGGGGAGTGTCATAACATATTGGCGATGACAGTGGGACAGCGGGCCTTGGGTCTAGGGGGCCAACAGCACAGGGTGTATGTGGTAGGCAAGGATCTTTCGTCTGCCGTTGTGCATGTAGCATGCGGCAATGATCACCCAGCCCTGTTCAGCTCACAGGCTTTGCTGCTGAACCCCAGCTGGGTGGCTGGCGCAGCTGCTTGGTGTCCTCAGGCAAAGTCAATGCCAACAGTAGTGGCTTCAGGAGGTCCCAGATTGCCCTTGACAGCTGAGCAGACCCAGCAGCAGCGGGATGGTGTTTTTGAATCGCAAGGCAGCAGGGGCCTCCAGTGCCAGTACAAGGCAAGGTACAATGAACCATTGGCTACTTGTACGGTCAAAGATCTGTGTGAACCCTTCGTAAGCAGCAGGTTTTGTGGCAAGTTCCCCTTTTCTGACAGCCAGGCAGGACAAGTTGCAGGACCAGCGGCTCACAACAAGCAGCAACAGCAGCATCTGATCACAGCTTGTTTGACCAGTCCTTTGCGGGCATTGGCTCCTGGTCAGATGTTTGTCATGTATGATGGAGAAGTGTGCTTGGGGAGCGCCATGATTGCTGCTCATGGCCCCACAGAGCTTGAGATCAGGCAGGTTTGCTTGTAAGTCAGCAATTGCAGTCAGTCGGCTAAGGATCGTGTACAGTAGTCGTGGGTCGCTTGCTGAAGTCGTCAATCACTGTGCATCGACACCAGAGGGGCGCCCCCAACGCATGTCAAAGCATTTGCCATGGCATTTCAACTTGCTGGATGGCTTGGTTTCTCTTACTGTGCAGCAATCGTTTGACAGTAAGGTGATCTTATTCAGTACAGTGGCCCATTTTGCAAGAAGTTGTTGGCCCTGATGATGCCAGTAGAAAGAGCCAGTCAACTGCCACACCTGGCTGGCAAGAACCTGCGTGTCGTCGGTGGCAGGCTTAGGGCGTCATGCGGCGTTGCTCTCAACATCAGACAGACAGTTCACTTGACAGCTCGTCCAATGTTGCATGGCTTTATCTCTTTTACAGAATGGCATTCAAGCAGAGCCTGGACAGCTGCAAGAACCACGATAGCGCAATGCGGTCGACACACAACGACAAGTTATGGATTCAAGATCTTAAAATTGCTTTTTTTAAAGCTGAAGTACTGCAGTGGCACCTTGCTAGCCTGTTCAGTTGAGTCCCGCATATAGAAGTACCAAAGGCAGAACGTCGATCGCGCTAGCACGTTCCGGTCCTGCCAACAGTTGAAATGTTCTGTGGTTTCTAGTCCTGGTGAATCGTTTGCGTCCCGTCATGGCAGTAGCTGACTGACGCAAACAGTAGGGTGGGCGGGAGAGAGGCCTGCAGATAATTGCAGAAATTGAATAACAAGTTTATGATTATCATTGTTGTTACCCAAATCATATAGCTAGACGGGCGAACTTGATCCGGCTGCAAGGCTGTCACAGGCTGGAGTGGACAGTGCATCAACAAACGGATCAACAGCAATGGACGGCTGCTGAGGGAATGTACCGTCCCTGAATTTGAAGCTCCAGTGATCCGGCGAAGCATCAACGTCACTGTGTCTGCACAGCACCTGGTCAACCAACCAACAGCAGCTTTGGGATTAAAATGCGAGGCATCTCCTGCCCACGTTCTGCACTGGGGCAGCAAACCACAGCCAATGACTACAGCTCTGAGATACCATACCATGATTCACTCACTGCACGCGAACAACACAAGCAGCTGTACCGCCCTGAAGAGGAAAACCATCCCCTGTCAGCATGCGACCACCCTGTCATGACCAAGGAGAACATCCTCTCCACCGTAGTTGCCAAGCAGACGAAGCAGACGCAGCCAATTGCCATCATCCCGGGCCAGTTACCCTTGCGCCGTCCTCTGCAGCAACTGTCACTGAACTGCCCAGCAAGCACGGTCGTTGCTCCTGCCAAGCACCTGCAACCTGCAGCCCCATCGCGCCACCAGCAGCAGTCAACAACCCACCTCGCTTCAGCAAGCAAACCAGGACGATCGCCCTGCCTAAAAAGTCCAGCAGTAACCAGTCCTGCAACGTGCAACCGCAGCAAGCAGCTGACTGTGCCCCAAGCCTTGAATCATACAGCGCTACTAACGTGCAGCAGCGTCAACAAGGGACAGATGAACCCTGATGCAGTCCAGCTGCAGAACACAACGCAGCAGCATCATGATGATCAAGACCAGCAAGAGGATCAGTGGATTGCAGCAACCTCAGCTGATGATGTTGCCCCTGTAGCATGCCCCTTCCTGCAAAGGCAGATCAACTGGCCCAAGCCATCCAGACAGACCAGCACTAGGCTTGCACACTTGGCAGCCCACGACGATAGAGAAGAACCACCAGAAGGTGCGGCGCTTGCCACCAGCAGCATAGATACCTGGTCAGCAACAGAAGCAACTTCGGCAGCTGTCAAAGCAGCCAGAGCAGCAGCAGCACTGCAGCACCTCCACTCACATCACCCTGTCACACAGATCATCCAGCAAAAGCTGGGCGCACAATCGCTCTCGTCAACAACAGTGAGTGCGTCTGCTCAGACCTTCCCTGGCACCAGCGAGCCCCCTCAAGTTTTCCAGAGCACCAGGCGCCGCACAGATGTTGATAATACCTGCCCCTCACGCACCTCTCTTGTCCATGTTGCAAACTGTACAGAAGCCCCAGGCACAGTGAGCGGTAGGAGCAGCGCAGGTGCTTGTGTTACTTCTGCAGTTGCTCATCATACTGCAGCGCCAACAACTACTGACAGAGAACAGGAAATCCTGCAAGTCCTTGGAGCTGTCAGGTCAAAGCTGCAGGTCCTTGACGCTATGCAACAAGCACACGGCCGCCTTTCAATGACAGATGCCGTTGTCCCCGCGTCCCATGCTGTCAGACAGCCAACCACAGCAACAGCAGCCACCCACCAAGGTTATGCAGTACACACAGCCGTTCCATGTTCCTCCAGACAGCAGTCAAAGCCCAGCAATCTTCAAAGGGGCCAAGAAGAGTTGCAGCTGCCCAGCGCTGCTGCTGCAGGGCCAGGCTGCAGTGCACTGGTACCAGCCTTCAAAGCCGGGCTGCTGCTGAGGAGTGGCTGCAGCATGCCTGCAGGTGGAGGCGTTCTGAATGCCACTGCAGCCGCACCCCGGCATGCCTTCAACACCCATGTATCATCAGCCAAAAGCCTCAGAGCGCTGCAACCAAGGGCAGCGCTAGCTGGATCCATTCCACCTTCAAATGCCCTGCAAGACATGAACACAGCAGCAGCTTTGGCTGCTTCAGCACTCGCAGCAGGGGCCATCAAGCATACAACCAGGCATGCAGAGCCAACTGTCTGCAGTGAGCTGCATGTTCATGACACGTCAAGCATGCCTGGTGTTCAGAGCAACAGCTGTCAAGATAGTTGGAAGCTTTACAGGCCAGTCGCACTGCCTGGGGCGACGCTGCCTTACCAGGCCCGACCTGGCAATCCTGCAGCAGCAGGCAAAACAGCACCACAGCAAGCATCAATAGAGGGCCCCAAGCTGCAGGCTAAAGCCATGCCGCAGTTCCTGCAGCAGCATGTGGCCAAGGCCAAAAGAGCAGCTGTTTCTCTTGAAGCCATGCGCCATCAGGCTCCCATCAAACAGCTAGATAAGGGTGATATGACATCATCGTCCAGCACTCGCGCCGATTGTGACAGCTCCAGCAAATTGCATCCACCAGGTTCAGTTCTGCAGCACTCCAGTCCTGCAACTGAGTTCACATCCTGTACAACTGCATCCCTGCAGCATCAGCAGCACAAGACTGCCATAAGTGGACATTCCTCAGTTGGCCACAGTCATGTGACAGCACCACTGCATGATGGGCTTGTGAAAAGGCACCTTGCAGGCACAGCAGCAGCTGCAGTAGCACAGCAGCAACGTGCTTATGCTGCAAAGGTACTGCAGCAGTATGAGCTGCGGCTGCATGCTAGGCAGCAGAACGATCCTGCAGCTGAGACAACAGGGAAGCCTTCTGCTGCTCGCCTGAGCATTCCTGGGCTGGGCGTGCAACCAACAGGCACCTTACCAGAAGCAGATGCCACACCAGATGCCTCTCCTGCAGCTACAGCCACCAAGAGGTCAGCACAGCAGCAGATTGTTTATGAGACTAAGAGTGATTCACAAGACAAAGATGAGCTGGCAACTGTCACACACAGCAGTGACAGCTGCTGCAGCTGTAGTGAAGACACAGCAGCATCAAGACTGAGCTATGGCCTCGCCCATCACATGCTCAAACGGACCCCCTATGTTGGCTTAGGCAACGAAGCGTATTGGGCAAAGGACTTTGATTATGTAGAGGATGCAAGGCGTAGGTATCATGGGCAGCCATTTTCTCAGGATGCGTTCCATGTGAGGAGACTGAGGCATGAGTGCGAAAGGGTCCAGCAGGGTGCTAAGAAACGCCTGCTATGGGCATGCCATGATCAGCTGGCCGATGCAGTAGCCGTGACAAGTGTTGCGTCACTAAAGTAAGCAGCATTATCAATAGGGGAGTCTTCCTGCTGCCTTTCTTTCGCCTCTGCTTCCCTGCATTGCTGAAAGAGTGTGAGATGATGCGCTTCAACAAAGATGCACAGACCAGTATTGGTGACCTACCTGTCGGCATAGATCATCTGGTGCAGTGCAGCTCAGTTCAGCACCGAGGTTGATGCAGTCTGTTGCCAACTAGTCGTTTCATTGAGTGTTTCAAAGGACAGCAGTGTGCACATAAGATCACTGAGCGGTGTCAAGCGTGCGTCCTGAGGTGTTATTTGTTTATTTTGCCTGGAACTTTGTACACTGTTGCCCCTCAACCCTTAACAGCTGAGATAATTGAACAGCAAGTCCTTTTGGGCGATTATGGCAGGCTCAGCAGTCCCACAGCCACGAGCTGCTCAAACTGACCGTACACACTCCAAATGACGCATTACGCCAGCTGTGTTGTTAAACTGCCTGATTGAAGAGGCCGACACAAAGAAACTGGACGAATACATAACTGTGGTTGGGACTCCAAGTCAGCTGTTACAGTCACACTTCAAGGGATTGACCAGTTGAGCCGCATGCACGGTTTGTGCTTAGCGTTACAGAGCAAATGCAATGCAGGGATTGACACGCTTCGTCGGCTCATTCCCTAGCCTGTGAGAGCAAACAGGCACGAGCAGCAGTAGGGCAGCATGGCACACGACGGAAGCTACGAGGTGGAATGGAAGGGGCAGGCATTTTCGTATCTGATGCATCATCCGGGATTTAACAGGACAGAGAATTACGGTTCGCGATCGGCAGGTGAATATGTGGCAAAAGGCTCCTCCAGCGTGCGCTCATCACGGAGGGCGGCAGGCAGCACACGAGCATGTTTGATTGTAGATAAATATGCTCATAAATTTGAACAACCGTTTTGAAACTGTCGCAGGCACTCACAATGGCCAGCACTCTGAAACCGCAGGTGCAGCAGCACCAAGGGTGAGTCTCAGCGATACTGCCATGTTAAGCAACCCACTTCACCATTAAGCACCACCGCGTTTCTTCATCATTACGTGGATGGTCTGGAAGATGCTATGCGTGCATACCATGGCCACAAACAGTATCTCAGAATCATAGGGCAGCAGCAGCTCAGCAAGCTGTCCATGCGCCACAAACCTGACCCCCGTAGCAATGCCTCAAATTCCACAGAAGAATGCATTAGGAAGATACATATGGCACGGATGCTTCACAGGTTTCTGTGTTTTCGTTGCATAACTGTAGGACAAAACTGGGACATGGAATGGCCCTGCTCCCACAGGATTTCTCAACAGGGGAGCAGCAGCTGCTGAGCCAGCCAGGCCTGCACTTGTCCAGGAGCCAGCAGCAACAGTGCTATCCTCTGGCCAGCGTATGCCTATGATTGGGCTGGGAACATACAAGCTTGAGTCACCAGATGTCGTCAAGAAAGCCTTGGAACTGGGATATCGTCATTTTGATTGTAAGTATCATAGGAAATTGCCTGTTTGGAATTCACGTGTCATACGTTCTCAAATGCAATGTTGGCACAGTGGGTGTTATGTATCACAGCTGTTGCAGAGGCCTGTGGACGCTGTGCATGTGCTGTTGCATTGCCTAGGTGCTGCTTCATGGCATAGCAATAGCCACCACATCTTTGGTAGTAAACACAGAAGGGCAGCTTGCATATAGCCTGCAGGGTTCATGAAAATCTTAATCTGTCACATAAGCCCTTCTGCCTTGTTGCAGCACTGCAGTGCCTCCAGATGCTCACTTGTCTGCTTCATCCATTGTATCAACACAACCTCCTGATGTTGATGTCACGCAGGTGCTGCTTTCTATGGCAACGAGGCGATTGTCGGAGCCGGCCTTGCAGAGTTCATCGCATCTGGTCGGCGCTCAGAGCTGTTCATCACAAGCAAGGTTTGGAACACACACCACAAGCCCCAGGATGCAAGGTACTGGCAAGGACTGCAGACCCCTCCGGACAGCCAGGCCAGCAAGCTCCATTGCAGCACTGTGGTTGTATGCCATTCTAATCACCTGTCAAGAAGCCTGCCACCTGCCGGAGCTGCATATCAGTTTCAGCTTCAAGTTGATGTTTCCAAAGCGTTTCTGTGTCTACATCTGCCTTGCAAGCACAGTATGTTTTGCTCACACAAAATTGCCCAGCCACCCATTCAGGTTGCCATCACCAGCGTTGTTCATGCCAGAAAGGGAATGTGCAATCATGGATCACCGGACATCTATCCAGGCTCAAACATGATGGCTGACGTATAGCATACAATGTGGCGCCTGCAGGAACTCCGTCCTGCAAAGTTTGAAGGACTTAGGGCTACAGCAGTTAGATCTTGTGTTGGTCCATTGGCCCGAGGCATGGACAGCTGACAGCGACATCAGTGCGGGCAAGATCATTCCCGACACCTCCATCAGCCTCGTGGACACTTGGTGAGGTGCAACGGTTGTGCTTGCGCAGTATAGTTTGTTTGCTGCTGTTACCTGGCAACATCTTACAGATGTGTCATGGCTACATTCATGACATGACTTTACTCGACTCGTGCCAGCTGGGCGTGAGGGGGATTGTCTGCAGTAGCCAGTAGAGCACTGCATGGCAGGGCATCAGCTGCCAGGTGTTTGTCACTGCAGCCAACTAACCGTGCATTGCAGATACCCCCATGAGCGACTATGTTGGCTCCTCCGGGGCGCCCCTCTGGGGCCAGGTTGTATGGTATGGTATGGTATCGATACCTTTTGCTTCAATACTTTCTATTTCAATTGGGAGCTGTCCGCATCAATGTGCAATATCCCCATTGACAGCATTGTGGATGGTATTTTCAACTTATTGCGTTTGTAGGCATGGTCTGGAGCAGCTAGTGGATGAGGGTCTTGTTGTGTCGTTAGGGCTGTCAAACTGCAGCCTAGCGCAGGTAGAGGAGGTCCTAGCAGCAGCAAAACACAAGCCAGTCTGCAACCAGGTGAGCTTGTTGTATCCATTCTAAACAAGTAACAACCTTTTTGCACCATATGCTACCTGCAGTACTTGGTTATGTCATAGCATCACTCGCCCACCCCAGGAAAGCGTTGACTGTCTCTCACTACTTTAAATTGTCACACGCCGACACCATCTTTCCCACCTTTGAGATACATATGCCACTAATTTGCAAAGTGCTAAAAGATTGCCAAAGTTAGATGATGTGGACAATGGATTGACACTGATTAGCATTGCAAGAGCCTGATCAGATCGCACTCTTGTAGCACTTTTGCAACCACTGAGAGTGCTCTGCCATGCTGGTCTTGCTGCAGGTTGAGTTACATCCCTTCCTGGCTCAGCGAAAGCTGGTTGGCGTCTCCTACCGCAAGGGGGTGATCAGTGTGGCGCACACCTGCCTGTGCCGGGGAGAGCAGGACATGCTCAACAACCCTCTGCTGCAGCAGGTAGCAGCAGAAACTGGCAAGACAGTGAATCAGGTGAGCCGGCAGTACATGGCCAGGGACTGGTGCTTTTGTTTTGGTTTTTTGCAGATCATGTGGGCGTGGGCGAGCATGGCATCTGTCTTGGACAAGGTTCCTGCTGTGGCCAGGATAGTGACGCATGCATCTTTTGCGAGAAACCTGAGCACAAGCCAACGCTAGACTATCTTCCAAGAATCTCACTGCACTGTGCGCGGTGTGCTCGGATTGGGTAGTTCAATAATGGACTTACCGCTGATATGGCTTGCAGGTTCTGCTGAAGTACAACATGCAGAGGGGTGTGGTGGTGATTCCCAAGGCAACCTCTGCTGAGCATCTGGCTGAGAACTTCAGTGACATGTTCAGCTGGCGACTGAGTAATGAACAAAAGGTATCAAAGTCTCTGCAGCCTGGCAATCCAGAACTACTGTTGACCTTTTGAGTTCAAAGCAATTCAGACTTTGACACAGCTGTAGGTGGATTTGCAATAGTGCTCAGCCATCAAGCAACGCCGGCCACTCTCTTCTGTCAAGGCCTTCAACCGCTCCTCGGTAGGTACACAAGGTGTTATTGAAGGCCTTGACAGAGCAGAGTTGCTGGCGTGACAGTAGTGCTTTAAGCGGTGCCTGGCACTCACATATATGTGGTACTCTATATATAGATTACCAGTAGGCTGTGGTGCATTGTTATTCAGCATTCAGTCAACCACTTGACGCTCTATGGACCAAAAGCTGTTGGCATCAGGCTTATCATTGTTGTGTTGCTACTGCAGGTGTTACTTGACACACTTGAATCTGGCAAGCGCATTGTTGATGCCCCCTGGAAGAATTGGGGTGATGTTGAGGAGGGAGGGGTGCCAAAGCCAAGTAAGGTGCTAGCTTGATTTTGGCCTCACTCTATGGCGGCCCACTGAGATGTGTTGAAAACGTCTCGGTAAAGAAGAAGAGCAGCTCTAGATCTGAGATCTTATTACAAATCGGTTGTGGCACAAGTTCTGCTTTTGCCAGTGGCGCTTCCTGGTGGCTGCCGGGCAGCATTCATGTCACAGACAGCAGCGTCTGTTATAAAAGATATTGATCGATTTTTGCGTTTCAAACCAATTAGTATTGCATTAATGCCAGGGGCCTGCTCTTGGAGTGTGATCATCACGCTCACACCTGAGGTTTGACTCAACTCAGTCGGCATTTATGTTGCAACAAGCATAAATTGGTGATGCTGCACTATCCTATGGGCAGCGCCACTCAGTGATGGCACAGTATCTACCACTGCCAGTGGCACATGCAATTGCGGTCAGGGCTGTGATCAATTGTATGTGAGTGTTTAACATTTCTGCCAGCATGCTACAGGGCCATGATTGGGTTACCAAAACCAGTGATCACTCAGGAGCCAATCCCACAAACGGTTAAGTGCATCATGTCAGACATGCTATTGCACTGCATTACCACTGGTTGGCTTTCTAAATATGATGATCAGTAGCCTTTACCAAAAGCGTCACTGTGACCATATGGCCCATGCATGGGCCATGGCATAATTCAGCACTAACAGCTGTAGCGTTTCTCATCATTAGATGGAGTCCATGGCGTAGCGCCACGCCGGCATCAACCTTGGCTGAGCAATAACCATGCCACAAGTAGGGTGGCACAACCAGCAGCAAGTCACCATCATGTTGTAATTTGTTTTACAGTGCACATGACACGCTCATCCATTGACATAGCGCAGCCACAAAGAATTAATGATGATGTTTCCTGTCTTACACAGTAACCTGATGCAAACATTGTGCTCAGCTTGGCAAGAGCTGCTCAATACCCTGATACAGCTGCTTCAAGTGCCCTGCTGGCCAAGCAGTATCCCTCAACACCAACAAAGGGGATCACAGGTGACGTTGCCAACAACTGTCCTGCAGCAGCCCTGCCAAATGCTGGTGGGCTGCCCACATCCCAACCACCCAATACATTCTCGCTACAGAACCCCAGACCCCTTCTACTGCCCTTTGCTGCTGCACCCATTGCTGATTCTGATCCACTCTTAGAGTCCTCTGTTACTCTGCTGCCCGGCAAAACAGCACCTGCCACTGTGGTGCCAGACCATCCTGCCGCGGGTGAATGTGGTGATCGACTAAACCCAAACCCTGAAGCACCAACCATGGCACAGTTTCCTTGAGGTGTGGCGCCAAAGCAGCAGAAGGGAGTGCTGCCGGTTGCTGCAGTAGATGCCGCCGCTGCTGCTGCTGCTTGGCTGCATGCCCATATGAGTGTTGCCCTGCTGTTTGACTGCGCCTGGATGTCTCTGCTAGTGCCAGGTGACCTGTCAGGAGTGACGTCATCACACTGCAGCATGTCATGTTGCTCATACATGATATAGTCATCATGGCCTGAGCAAGTAGCAACCTGTAACAAACCATGCACATATGAATATGATTAGAGAAGTTTTCTCAGACCCTCTCTGGGCTTCGCTGGCCAATACAGCAAGCAGTAAGACCAAACTCCACAAGCCATGTCAGCCACGTTCTCACGGAAGTTTAGGGCATGAGGGTTGATGCTCACATGGTGTTGATGGCAGTCAAGGCAGAACACTCTGTTCTCTCTTGCATCATAGTTGACTACTGAGCAGCTGCAGCAGTACACATTCTTGCAGGCATGGCACTGCTGCACTTGGAGCTCATTGAGGCCACACCTACACAGGATAATGGCAGGGAAGGGTTTGTTGTGGGAAGAAAATAAACAGGGCCAAGCATGTCACGCACTGACACTATCTTGGCCGCCAACGGTTGCTGCATCCACTCTCATCATTGTCTCGTGCATCTGTCAGTGGCATGAAGGGGCTACAGCTGATATGCATCCGATCTCATCTAAGTGATTCTACCACCAACTGAGTTGACTTGAAGTGCTGCCAGTCTTACATAGCCAGAGTGCATGCATCTGACATCCCAGTATTACTTGATGATAATCACTGTGCTTCCAGCGCTGATCTACTGCAAGGTAGGTAGCCAAGCTTACCCGCAGTGGCTGCAACAAGTACAAGGCTCTGCTGGTTGCGCTGCTGTTTTGACTGTCTGATAAGCTGCCTGCTGTGCTGCTGGTGGTGTTGCTGGCGGGAGCACTGCAGTAACAACGTTCGCAGCGTGTGCACAATCATGACCGTGCTTGCTTAAGTGGACATTGCTACCAGGTGCAAGTGCTACTGCCATGAGGGCATGTTGCGGTTTGCAGACAAAAGAAGATAAGCAAGAGCTAAGAGACTGCAGGTTCAGAGCATGAGACAGAGTAGAGAAATAACATTGGATGCTTTAGAACAGTAAGGTATATTGAAATTTGGTAAGTGATTTGGACATGACACAGCTGCTGATGCAACGATTTCAGCAGCTGCCTGTGCAGTAAAGCAGTAAGGGCTGAAGCTGCCTCACCAGCGATGCTTCTATCTAACTGCTCCGAGCGAGCTGCTTCCATCATCTTCGTAAATGGATTGGCTGCAGATTAAATAACAGCACTAGTTTTTCCAATGGTGTTGTTGAGTTCATCTCACTTTGTCGGTGTGGCAGGGTGCGCGCTTTGATACTGACATGTAATGAATTACTTGGTGTAGTTATATGTCATTGCGCACCTTTGACAGGCTTAAATGCCTTCAGCTGCTGCTCAAAACTCGCCCCAAAATCTCGTGCACGCTTTATACCAGCCATATCAGGTTGCTGCTGATGCTGCACAGGAACCATTGGTGGCTGCTGATTGTGCTAAATGAGTCCTTTGATTGTGCCAGGAAGGAGCTACTGAGTCAAGCGCACCAGGACAGAACTCCTTCGCATGAGAGAGCGCTCACAGCAGTAGGCAGCACGTGATGAATGCAGAAGCACTTCACAAGAAGCTTACATCACACAGCAAGCAGCACCCATCAGCTTTTCAAGTGCGGTTGGCAGATGTTACGTGTCATGGGCTTTGAACGCTTTTGAATGTGGTAACATGCGCTCCATCATATCGGCACACATAAATGTCAAATCGCACGTGCATGTATTGATGGTCACGGTGGCTAAAGATTCCGGTGCAACTTGTGAGGCAGCAGCAGCACTGTTGTCCCAGCCCTGATGGCCGTTGCAAGACAGCTGTTGGAGACGATCGCCATCAGTGGAAAAAGCAGCTACTTGAGGGTGCATCGCAACAGCTTGATCTCACGTTCAAACGAACTCAGCAACTAGGTGCTTTCATGTTTGCTTTGCTCTCATGTTTGTTTGTTTCTGAGCCAAACAAGCAGCAGCTGCTGTTTATCTAGCAGAGTCTCAGAAGCGAGGGAGCCCATTCCGTGATCCTCAAGTCCAGTGAAGATGCAATTTCATCAAACACCAGGTCACCAGAGCCATTGATCACCACACCTCTCAGCGCCTGCACATACTGAATATACTTTCCCTAATCAGGACTTAACCCGTTTGTTGCTGCATGAGTTGGGTACTTTTCCCATTTACTTCATGACTGGCTGCCCATCATAGCCTCTCATACTCATGGAGTCTTGGTGACAAGCTGGAAGCCGTGCCACTGTGCTATATGCTCCTTCAACAGTTTGGTGACGAGTTGGTGCTGCTTCACAATACTCTTGCCAGCGAAGTCTTCTGATACTACCTGTATACTGTACATAGCCTGCAGAACACAAGGCACTCAAATGGGTGGTGGCAGTTGGTGATGGAGATCACAGCTGCTGCTGCTAGCGCTGCTGCTGCCAGTGGCTGGTATGTAAGGGGCACCTGGTGTTGAGCATGAGCTGCCATCATTGTCTATCTGTACAAGTGCAGGGTACCACCTGCGAGCTGTGGATGTTCACTTACCCCACACCCTCCTGAGGTATCTTGTACCGTTATGGATTGAGCCTTTAAGCCCTGCTGGATCGTTGCTGCTATGTTCTTCTCTGCTTCAGTTGTGGCTTCGATGCGGGTGGACAATTGCCTAAGCAGTGCTAGTTGAAGTGACCCCACAGTCCTGCTGCCAGCTGCTCGCAACATATTGCCCTCGTCTGTTTCACATCCAGTGTGCGGGCAGTGATGCTGCCAACGTAAATTCAGGTGAGACGTATTGACGACCAGCGATGAACGCTCAGAGGCATGGGAACAGAGAGACTTACGCCAGTGCCTGTTATATTGCAACCTGGAGTCACTTGCCAGGAGCTCTGTAAGGCCTTGTGGCACTACAGATCATTGCCAAGCACTTGTATTCTGTAGAATTGGTTTTGTACGATCGCGGAGACCTAGCCAGTTATTTGGCAACCACGCCCATCACCAGGACAACCTTGCTCATCTGACCTGGAACCCAGGGCAAACGGAAGTTAAACCATTGCCGTGTTGTATAACATTGCTGCCATTCGCTTCCACCCGTTACCTGCTTCAGACCCAGCAGATACACTTTGTAGCAGCACTTTCAACTCAAGCCTACTCTTGGGACGGTCTCTCCCTTGAAACCGGCAATACAACAGTAGCATAATGGCAGACGATGAATATGGTGACTTTGAAGGCCTGGACGAAGATGTTGCAGGTGGGTGCGGGCATCTTTCCCTCCAAGCAGCTGCACAGGGCCCCTTCCCTTTCCGGTTGCAGCTATTGCTCCTTAGTGCCAATACAATACCCAGGCCTTCAACGGATCACTCATCTGTCACCTTCTGTCGTTCGCAGGTGCAGTTGGCGATGCTGTCGATCCAACTGGACAATCAGAACAGCAAGAACAGCAGGATGCTGATATGCAGGATCAGCCTGAAGAAAACCAGACAGAAGAACATCAAGACTTGGATGATACAGATCTCTATGCTGAGCAACAGGAGCAGCAGCCTGATGAGCAATACGTCCACGATCAGCAGGATCAGCAGCAGCAGCATTTTGAGCAGCAGGCAGACCAGCAAGACCAACTGGAAGACCGGCAGGCAGACCAGCTGGAAGATCAGCAGGCAGACCAGCTGGAAGATCAGCAGGCAGACCAGCTGGAAGACCAGCAGGACCAATTGGAAGACCAGGAAGACCATCAGGCAGACCAGCAAGAGCAGCAGGCAGACCAGCAGGATCAGGTGGAAGACCAGCAGGTTGATGAAATGCAGCATGAACATCAACCCCCGGACCACAACCAACAACAACAGCAGGGGCAGAAGGAGCAGGACAAAGGCCAGTCTCAAGATGTGCGCCGAACCTCAGTGCAGACCTCTGAAGCAGCAGATGACAACCTGCTGAGTGGCCTAGCTGATGCAGAGGATGAGGAAACACCCACACCTGTCAAACCAACGCAGGACCAGCACCAGCAGCCAACTGCACTGCAGCAGCAAGAACAGCCGCAGCAGCACCAGATTGCCGCACCTCCAGCAGCAGGCGGGCCAGACAGCACAACCGCCGGAGATAGTGATGGTGCTGCTGATGACGCGGCTGCAGCAGCAGCTGATGCAGCAGCTGGCGTGGAAACAGGGCCCAAGCTCAATGCCCGGCAGCGCAGGCAGCAGCAGCGTCAGGCCAAGCTCAAGGCAATGGCAGAAGCAGCAGCTGCCGGAAAGCCTCTGGAAGAGATCAACGGCCACGGAGATGATATCAAGGTGGGGCTAAAACAAAGCCATTCGCCTTGATTCACTTTGTTCTGTTTTGTGAATGGTTGCGTGGGGTGACGCCACAATGTAGAGGGCTGTAGAGGACTGCCAGAGGTGCTCTGAGTTAACTGGCATCATGACTCACACTGCTGCCTGAATCATGCAGTTGCTGCAGCCTGCCATGTTTTTCATGTAGTCATAGTGTTGTATTATACCATGCAGGGTGCATCGGGGCAGCTCCACTGAGCATGCATGTAAATTGTGCTCAACATGGCACGCCTGCGATCAGCAAAGTATGCATCTCTGAATCTCTGTTCGTCATGGCTCGCTGCTGTCTGCAGTCTCCTGCATCTCCTGTCGTGAACAGTACCATTCTGTACATCGCCAACCTGCATTGGTGGACGACAGATGCAGCTGTTGAGGCAGCAATATCAGGGTTTGGGCCGGTGACCAGCTGCAGGTTTTTGGAAGAGCGTGCGACCGGCAAGTCCAAGGGAGTAGCAGTAGTTGAGTTTGCTGATACAGAGTCTGCAAAAAGGTGCAAGGCAGAGTTTCAAGGGTAAGTCGTCAGCTTGGGGTGTGCAGTTGGCTCTGCAGCATGCAGCTAGGAGACTATTGCTTGCATGGCACTGTCCTGATGCAACGGAACTACCTGGGAACCCGGTCGCCTGAATGCCACAGGACATCATGGCTTGTAGAGTTTGCTTTTGCTGGGACCTGTCCGCAAGTTGGCCTCTCCCAGCAATTTTGCTACTTGTACTGTGCATACTGTCTGTGTGCATGCTGTCTCTCTGACCTGTGCCTTGTGCTGTTTGGTGGGGTTTATATCATGTAGGAAGGAGCTCGACGGCAGAGCAGTCGTCTGCACCTGGGCAGCTCCGGGGCAGTTTGCTCAGCAGAAGGGCAAGGCTGGGTTCCCTGGTCACTTTGCTGGTCAACATGGCGGCTTTGGACAGCAGGGCGGCAACAAGGGCAACTGGCAGCAGATGCAGCAGCGGGGCAGGCAGATGCAGGCGCAAAACACCCGTGGTCCCCGGGCGGGACAGCGGCAGAGCGGAGCTCCTATGGGCCCAGACGGCATGAACCCAGCAGCCTTGGGGCCTATGGCGCCTATGGGGGCGGGCTTTGGGCCGATGAACCCTGCGATGATGCAGATGATGATGGCACAGATGATGGGGCGTGGCATGATGGGTGGTGCTGGCGGGTTTGGCCCAATGGGTCCTGGGCCGATGGGTGCTGGCATGGCTGCGGGCATGGGTCCCGCGGGCATGATGGGGGGAGGTGGAGGTTTTGGCGGGATGGGTGATGAAGAGCCGGACTTCAAGCGGCAGAGGAGATGATGCGTGGTGTGCTGCTGCCAATGCTTAGCTGTGATGCAAGGGGTTGTTCATCTAGTAGGTTACACAGTCTGAAACCATCTCACCTTGACCGTCAACTTGATTTTTTTAAAGAAAGAGTGTGATTTCTGTGATGTAACTGGATGTTTCCCAGATCAACCTCACTAGGAAGTGCCATCATGAATGCAAACGCTATGAGTAGAAGGCGGAGCGCATGTATAAAATACAAAAATGGTTGATAGGTTGCTGTCCACTCAGAGAAGGGGCCCCAGCCTGCTTATTTTGACTTGCAACTCGCAAGGAGTGAACCTATCAACGTGCGCGCCTCTTCAAAGAGCTTGGCAGCTTACTGCCGATGTAAAAGCCGTGTTGATGTCCTGAATTCAGCTGTGCTACATTCACTCGCTGATGCGTTTCTCGAGTTGTTCAGAGTCAAAAAAAGTACAGACATGACAGCCAGGGTGTCACTTTTCAAACCTCTTCTGCGCAACCTGGTAAGCTGGCTGGTCGATGTGAGCTACGTAAAGTAAAGCATTTGTGATCTGCAGCTCTGGAGGCTTATCGCCACCAACCAGCCCAACTGGGCATTTCAAATCTCGCGTGAATGCACTTCGCCTTTTGCTGTCTTGAATCACTAGCAATGCATTGAATCTGGCAATGTCCTGGTTTTGAAGCGTTGTCCATCAGTTGACTGCCCATCACAGCACAGCCAGCCATGAAGCGACCTCGTGCTGAGGGAGATGAAGGCCGCAAAAAAGTTCGTACCGCGTCTGACACTAAGATAGGAGCTGCCAAGAATCATGCACAGCCAGATCAGCCAAGGGCAGGTGGCACAGCTGCATCCATCGCGCAGCAGCTTGAGGATGCCAAACAACAGGCACTGGATTTGTTTGACGTAAAGGAATGGTGCAATGAACAGTTTTCAGCAGACTTGGAGGACAAACTGAAGCGCCTGTTCTGGGAGAAGGCCGTTGTGCCCAGCTCCTGCTCATACTGGCACATGGACGGGTTGACATTGATGAACAAGGTGTGACAATCTCACATTCATCCATGGTAGTGCTTTGATTGCAGCCAATCTAGCTTTCAAGTAAGCTTCGTAACATATATCTAAGGATGGGTGAGCTGAGCAAGCACATGGGATAGCAACTCCTGTCACAGCATCCTGGCTGTTGTGCAGGAAGCTGTTCTTGTAAACTACCCTCACTCTCCTGGGGTGTTCCAAAACCAAGTCAAGGACATTTCTGACTATGAAAAGGCAAGGAGGAATCCAGACGTCAAGGGACTGACGAAGATGGCAAGGAAAAAGCTGGGATTGGTAAGTTATGCTCCCACTGGACTGGCCCAGCATCAGAGCATAATGGTCGTTGATTGACCTGCAGCTGTGCTCACAACGTGACAGCAATGCCCTTGGGGCACCCTGCAAATCATAGTAGTGCACAGCACATGGCAACACCCCCTGGCTTTTATCCAAGTTTGCCCACCTGCCTGCTGGGCTGATGGGAACTGCTATTGACCTGATCAACCCAGGCTCTTGCTGATGGGCTTAAATAAGTCGCGCCTCTTACAACAGTTGTGTATGGGTAATTGCTGCAGTTGAGTACCCGCTGCTACCAGCTAGCTGTATTCAACTTTGAGACGATAACCATGCACGACGCGGACTCTGGTGAAAGCTTCAAGGTGAACTGGTCGCCAGTTGTTATCTTCCAGCTGTGTATGGGACAGGCTGCTTGCAACTGGGGTTGTGGTTGCTTACTTGCAATTGTGTGCTTTGACTGATGCATGGCTATCTGATTCATGCCATAGCTCTCTCTGACTGGCACACAGAGCATTACATGGTGCTGTGATGTCTGCCGGTGTGTGTCACAGAGTATGTCTGCATTCTGCTGTGACTGCTTGCAGGTGTCCTTGGGTGACAGTGTCATTGTGACGGACAAGGTATCATTGGGCAGTGCCAACGGTGGTAAGGACGTTGACCATGAGAACATCATTCGTGTGACCGAAATCTTCATGAACACAGAGGTGGGCCTGCTGTAGGAGCTCCCTCATATCAGCTGCTTAAGCAATGCCGGCTTGCACAGAAAGAATGCTCATGACAGAGTGTGCTGCATGCACAGCTATCGTATTTGCTGTATCTCAGCATGCCTTTGCATGGTCTTGGTGGACTGGTTGCTACAGCCAAGCACAGTGTGCACATGCCAAGACCATATTATCCTTACCATGCACTGTTGACATCTCAGGGTGATTTCATGTTCCGAGGCCATTACTACTATCAAGATACGGACACTGCCATAGCAGCAACACCAAAGGAACCAAAGAAGAATGGAGAGATGCGCCAGCTGCCCAGTGGGTGAGTGCCATCAGCTGTCACAGGGTACAACTACCATCAGCAGGAACTCAAGTCATTGCATGCCTCAAGCAATTCTGTACGTGCTGACTTGTCTATTTTGTCTGTGCAGCATGTTGTAGTAACACTCTGGTACCCTGTCTTCAGCCTAATGTGAGATGGTTGCTTTGGGCTGTACTTTGGGCGCTGTACTTTGGGTGCTGTAGTCACAACCATTGATGTCTTGGCATAGAAGGTAACGGCATCCAGCGTTATGCATGGCCGTGATCCTATAAGAATCTACTGTGAACGTATGCTGCAGGGAGCACTTGAGCCACCCGAGGAGGCTATGGCTGTGTGGCAGTGAACACGACAATGACACATATGAAAACTGCTTCCATGTGAACACCATTGACAGGTAATCATGTGCAGCAATCAGCAATTCTACCCAGGGCTGTTTACCCAGGCAGCAGAGAAAGCTGGCAGGGTGGCATAGCAGCTGGGTCTTTGGAGCTGCACAGTGGCCACTGTGAGCAGGCAGTCAATATTCAACGTCACAGCTATGCCAAGCATGCTGTCTACTGTAGCTCAAAACTGGCTCTCAGACATGCTCCTTCATTGTGTTGGCAGGTTGACAAAGGTGTACCAGATCGCTCCTGGCCCCATCAACCCAGATCAGGTACCTCCTGAGCTGGAGGGTGTGTTTGACCCCAAAAACGACTGGTTCTACAATGCACACACGGTGAGATGCCTATTGCTAAGGATCTTGTTGTTTTGTGTCAAATCTTGTTATACTGGGTGCAATCCTTTACTGCTTGCTAGGGCAGGAGCTGCATAAAGCATTATCTGCGGTACCCCGGACCATGAACGTCTGATGTCAGCAATCGTGCACGTCACGTGCATGCTGGAAACATTGAGGACATGACTTGCCTGCTCACGATTCACCCCTCGATTACCTGACAGGTCAGGGCATTCATCAGTGTAGAAGATATCTGGGAGGACTGGATGCCTTGGAGCAAGTTGTACAAGGAGGTGTGGCAGAAGAAGGGGCCAGCAGGCATCAAGCGGCTGCGAGACAGCTGTGGGGGCAACTTCACAAAGCTCATGAGGGGTGCCAGTGGCAAGAAGCTCAGCAGAACTGGTTGCAGGGTGCGTTTACAGACCCTGCTGCAGCACTGGGCTGTCTGCACAGGCTAGGGGGTGGCCTAAGGAGGTGATAGTCTGGCACAGTCGTAGAGCTGCAGGCTTGTTGCGACTTCCTGCCTCACTTGACATTGGCAACAGCTGTGGGTCATCAAGGCTCAGCTTCACAGCTTGGCGTATGCAATGCCTGTGCATGTCATGCTGACAGCTGCAGCTTGACTGTCTGCTGGTGTGTGTCACTGTAACAGGAGCTGTATGTGCTGGAGCTGTTTGCTGGTGGGGGTGGCATCAGCCACATTTGCAGGAAGAGCGATGACGTAGCAGTTCGCCCCGGATGGGCGAATGACATCAATCAAGCGGCTTGTGCAACATACAACTGCAATGAGCCAGAGGCTTATGTGAGTGCCTCAGCCTGGGCTGATTGTCATTTTTGCTGCGTGTGATCTCATGGCTCACGCAACACAATGACAGGCACAAGCTGTGACTGAGGTCAAGCACTACAAGCCGCAGCCGCAACGCATCAGTGAGTACCCACCTCATACCCATCCATCTGTGATGCTGCAGGTGTTTTGCCAGGGCTTGGAGGAGCTGCTTCAGCTTCTCATAAAGTGGGGCCGTGAGGTGGACCAGTACCTAGGACAGGGCTGGCAGGACAAGTTGGAGGACATCAGGCAGGGTGGACCTCAGCACAGGTTCAGCAGACAACACATGCCCAAGGTGCGGTTGCAGTACTGCAGGAGATGTACAAGCTGATCATTTGTAAGCTGATGCAAGACCAGCAGACAGCAATGTGCTCTCGCAGTTGTGAAATTCTTGAAAGCCTTGCAGGGCCAGTTGCACGAGCAGCAAGTGTCTGCCAGCATGGTAGGCAAGTGTTGCTGTCAAGGGCAGTATTCCAGCTAGCAAACCAGCGCTGAAGCCCCTGTATGCTGCTTCTGCCCATGTGCTGTCAGGGAGTGGGTTGCTTTGGCAACACAGTGAACAAGCCAGGCACCTCTGCCAACGTGTTTGTGGCAGCCGCCAAACGTGGCTATGAGGCATTGAAAGCAGCAGGCTTGGATGGTGAGTCGTTATCCCGTTATGATGTCAGCAAAGCATTGTTGATAACTCCAACTGCTGCTGCACATGGCAGCAGCACCAACAGTTGGGAAGTTGGGACACTGAGATGCATGAAGGCATGTCTGTAGCTTCTGCAAGGCTTTTTCCCAAAGCCGGACGTCCGCAACAGCACTTTTGCATCACCTATTCTGCAGCTGGTGATGACACAGAAGATGCTGAGCCGGATTGGGATGGACTGCTGGACACTCTCGAGGCTGTCATTCCCAAGGGCAGGTACAAGTTGCCCAACGAGCCAATCCTTGAGGGCACAGAAGCTGAACAGAATGCAACCAAGGAAGCATTTGACAAGGCCATAGAAGTGCAGAAGAAAAGGATTCAGCAGTGCAAGCAGCGGTTGGAGGAGCAGGAGCTGGGGAAGGTCAGTGAGGCAGCATGGGTGCTAATTTGTCTCTGTTCGGCTGTCTGGTGTCCAGCAAAGGGCTTCTGGCCTTCAAACACGGGCTTAGGACCAGGCGTCTATCCATTTGCCACCGGTGAACGGTTTCAGTGCTGCAATCAGTGGGCTGCTGCAATGGCAACAGTGTCTGCTGATTGTCAAACAATTCCTGCAGGTGCTGGAAGTCCGTGATGTGCGCGTGACAGACTGTGCAGTACGTGTCAGGCATGGCAGCAGCAAGAACCAGCTGGATGCTGGACTGACAGACTACGAGTGCTGGCTGGAGTATGAGGTCAAGAGGCAGGGGTGGGTCACATCAAGCCAGCTGTGGTTCCCATCATGGTCCAAATCGTCAGTGCTGTAGAGGCTCACCTGCCATAGCAGCAGGTGCAGGATGATGGATAGATAGCAGTAGAGCAAATCAGCTCAGGATGTCTTTGCACAGTTCTCTTGACTCGTGCATTGCATTCCAGAACAGCTTCCGCATGTTTACTGTGTACTGGTGAATGCCGCTTATTACTTAACAGCTCGATGTGAACAATGTGTGATGTCAAATTGACAGGTCTTCAGAATGGGAATGGGAGCATCAGTCACTTCTGTGGGACAAGGAGGCTGTGCTGCCCATGAGGCACTTTATGCTCAGGATGCTCGCTGACAAGGCGATCCCATTGCCTGGAGATGTAGGATTGCTCACTGGTGGACCGCCCTGTCAGGTACTGCAAAGGCTCCAATGCTGCCTCCATGAGCCATGCCAGTACTTGTCGTTGCATGGAGGTTGCTGTCCGTGTCTGCCTGTTTGCTATACCATCCGGCACACAAATCTGCTCAAACCTGTGCTTGGTACATGTGCCAGACTTTTCTTGCACCAGTTGTCTGCACTCGTGGGTGTTATATTGCAGAATGTCAGCGGACTCAACAGGCACGCCAAGCAGCAGCAAGTGCTGAATGACCCCAAGAATCGGCTTGTTACCAGCTATGTCAGGATTACGGAGTACCTCAAGCCACACTTCATTCTCATGGAGCAGGTGACAGATGTGTTCAAGAAGGAGAATGCGCTGTACGCTAGGTGAGTGGCTTTTGGTGATATATGTCAGTGATGGCGCCTGCACTGGATGGGCTGTCCAGCAATTCTGACACACTGTACCTTATACAGGCACCCCGCTGACTAAAGATATAGGAAGACTTTGTTGAGTAGGACCACACTGGCCCATGTCCAGCGTCATAACCTCCTCAGGCTTAGAATCTACGCATGTGCATCACCTGCTTACTACCAGGAGCACTGTTGAGTGTCGGAGATACACAGCGGAATAGTTCTGTGCTTGGTGCTGCAGGTATGCACTGCAGCAGATGGTGGAGATGCACTACCAGTGCAGGGCTGGAATCTGCTCTGCTGGCAACTACGGCTGCCCACAGGTGCTGTCTGCTTCTGTATATGAGCTATTTGTGTGTTGTGACTCTCACAGGGGGATCCTGCATAGCTTCAGACCATAGCAGACACGGTAAACATCAGCAAACATGACAGGAATTCTGGCTGCTGTGAAGACATGCGTGCTTGATAAGCCAGAGTGAGATGTACAAAGTGCCAAAATATCCTGGCAATGCAGGCGGTCTGCTGCTCTGTTCACCTGCTGGGATACTGCAACACATGCTCACCTCTATGAGCAGTCCAAGTCACAGGCATTATTGCAATGCTTGCACTGTCTCTGTTTGCCCAGGGGCGTAGGCGTGCTGTGTTTCTGGGGGCCCTCAGTGGGCAAGAGCAGCTGCCTGCTTTCCCAATGCCCACACATGTGTGCAAGGACTTCAACATGGGCTTTCCAAATGCAGCCAAGCACTGCGAAGTGGTGAGTGATCCACAACATCAGCTGTGCAGTGTAATCAGACGCAGTGCCCATCATGGGCGATGGTTGTGCCGCATTTTGACCATCAGTACTTGCAGGGCATTGGATGATAGCCTCCCTTTCTTGCTGCTGCATATCCTTTTTTTTAATTGTTTGGCCTGCAGGAGACCCTGGATGAGGAGCGCAGGCACCCAATGGTGGTCATGGGTGATGTGCTGACAGATCTGCCGGACATCAGCAACTTTGAAGAGGTGGGCCGCAGCTTTAATGTCAGTTGAGTGCCACTTGTGCTGTTTGAACAATATCAGGAGGAGCGCTGCGCATGTGTTTTCAGCTCATTCTCTATGCTGTCTGTTCTTTGCAACTGCTGCAGAGTGACAAGTGTGACTACCTTGCTGGTCAGCCAAAGTCTGTAACGCAGGCTTTCCTGCGCAGGACTCCCCCAGAGCATGGCAGGTGAGTCAGCTTCTGTGTATGTCACCATTTTCGCACCAACCTTCTTGCATGCTCTCAAAATATTGTGAACATCCCTGCAAACAGCTGTGTCTGTGGTGTCTGAAGATCTAAGACAGTACTGCAGTAGCCAGTTATGCTTTGCAGGATGGCTGTCGTTGTTTGACTCTTCTGCCTGGTCCCTGAGATGCTGTGTTGTTGATGTGCATGGTTGCAGCCGGTGGGCTTGTGCATGCCTTGCTGTTGGCTGCAACATGTTTCACACTGGACTCAAAGTGGCTGGCCAATTGCACCCTGTATGCATTGCTCAGGTCGCTAGCAGGGCGCTGCACATATGCTGATGCAGCGATGTCTCCCTGGCAGAAGATACAGCTGGTAGCTGAGAAGATTCTGCAGGAAAGCGACCACATCAAGGTAGGCAAATCGACTGGTGAATGACACAAAGCACCTCCTAGCACAAGCAACCAGGAAATGCTGCGTGCTGCCATCAGCTTGCAAGCGCTCATCATCTCTTGATGACGCCACATCAGCAAAGTAACCAATAGTGAGGTCCTTGTGTATGCGCTGTACAGCCTCAAAGTGGTCAGGTCTAAATGTCTCCTCAATGACATGATTTTCATCTGCTGTTCAGGTACTGGAAGTGGGCAGGAAGGTATTGTGCAAGAACAAGGGCAAAGTAGGCACAGCTGCACCTAAGGGCGGCAATCAGGGTAAAGGTAGCGGCAAGAAGGGTGAAAGTGGCGGCAAGAAGGCTATTCCTGCATCTGCACCAATTGCAACACCAGCAGCCTCATCTGACCAAGGTGAAGATGCTAAGGATGCTGATGATGAACCAGAGGATCAGCAGGATGATGAGCAGGAGGATGCGGCACCTGTACTTGCAGTTGATGATTGTGACAATGACGAGGATGCAGCAGATGAGGTCAGAGGTGAGTTGGGTAGTTTCTCTGCCCCTAACACCTTTGCTGTCATTGCTCCTGCCTGTCGCTTGCGTGTGCCTGACAACTGCTGAACAGCTTGCAGTGCAGCAGACCTTACAGCTAGGTGCCAGTCACAGCTGCAGGCTGCTGTGGCAGTTTTAGACCCTTGTGACATGCTACCTTGCCAATTGGTGTAGTACTAATCAACAGCAATGTATGTGACTGTTTGCTGAACATTTTATGCTCATGCCATCCTTTTGCCGCTTTGCTGCAGAGCTGGCTGCTGCCATTGCCGAGTCTAAGAACTTTGCGGTCCAAACTTGGCAGCAGCACCTGGGCGGTCTTACTGAGGAGAAAGCAATGCATGATGTGATGAACCTGGTTGATGAGGGCGAGCAGTTCACCACTATGTGGCTGCTGGGCCAGGTGGGCTGCATGATGAGGAAATACTACTTATTTACCCCTATCGCAACACAAGTGCCTCCTGTGTTGATTGGCCAACTGCTTCTGTTTCACCTCCAACTGGTCTTGACATTTGGGAAAGTGGGCTGATTCTGGTGTGCTTTCATCTGCAGCACCGCCTGGAGCTCTTGTCAGATGCAGCCAAGGTTGAGGTTGCAGCACCACTCAGGGACCACAGGCCTCTTCTGTGCAATGCTGACGACTACCACAGAATTTGTGCAGTACCAAAGGAGAAGGGAGCCAACTTCAGAGACATGCCTGGTGTCATCACACATGCAGATGGTAAGTCTGTGTCTGTACCGCGGGAACCAATGGTGTTTGATCTGCTCTTGTTGTATGGAAGAGGAGCCTGCACCTGGCTCATGCCTGATTATCAAGTGTCTCTGGCTGTCAATCCTGGATCTGCTCACCCAAGGGCACTGGTATGCCCTTGACTCTGCAGGCAGCTGCTGCACGTGCTCCTGCGGCAGGCTTACCCATGTGACTGACATGCCATTGACTTTGCAGGCAGCTGCTGCTCGGGCTCCTGGCATGCGACGAAAAAGCCAGCTGATGACAAGCAGCGGAAGCTGGTGAATGAGAACGTGGCGGCCTGGAAGCAGCTGAGTAAGGAGGAGAAGGCAGGCAGAAACCCGCTTGATGTTGTGTATGATGGCATCATTATGACGGTGAGGCCACTAGCATCTGTACGATCAGAAACAGGATTCAGTTGAGCACACAGGCGCACCAGGTCCCTTCAGCATTGTGTGATTGATTTTGAAGATAGTAACAGTCAACTTCTAATTGTACCAGCTGCTAATGCTGCTCCACTCTGAATGCAAATAGGGTTCTACTCAAATGTAAGCTAGCAGAAGTAGCTGCTGTATGGGCCGAACAAGGACGCATGGGATGTTGCTAGCCGGGAGCCATAAACAAGTCCCATGTAATAAACCTCTTGTAAGCAGTTCCGGGTCTGCATGAGGTGCAGTACGTAACTTGGCATTGCTGCCAATGTGGGTATGATTGAACCATTGTTGCAGTGTGAATGTGGTGCTGGAGGCATGCCACCCAAGCCCCCTAGTGACCTGACCAAAGGGAAGAATGGCAACGACAAGAGCCTCAGGGTTGACCACTACGGCAGCACAGCTCAAGGAGCTTGGCGTGGCTCTCACAAGCCTGACTGCCCTACCGTAGCTTTCTGGATGAGCACAGGAGACCTGGTGTGCCCAAGGTATGTGCACGTGTAGATCAATGTGCCATGCTTTGCTCTGAGCTGCATACAACTTGGCTTACACTGCTCTCGCAAGCCAACTTGACGGCCGCATCAAATTGCATGTCTGTAGTCTGCAAGCGGCCCAGAGTGTTACATCAGCTGCACATGTCCTGAATTGCTTGCATGTCTGTGCACCTGTGCAGGTGGTGCGTGACCTACAAAAAAGGTCTGAGCAACGGCCGCCATGGCTGCTTTGGCAGAGTCTGGTATGATGACATTCAGCCTACAGTTGTGACCCGCGCAGAGCCACACAACCTGCAGCTGATTCACCCACTGCAGGACAGAGTGTTGAGCATCAGGGAGAATGCACGCTGCCAGGTTAGTTGGCCTCCAGCGAAGTGACGCGGAGATGGGCTTGCATAGAAATGCAGGGGTGCGTGGCCCTGTAGCGTTGGCAACATTGAGCCACAGTTGCTAAGTCCATTCTTTGTGGGGCTGTGCCCAGCCAGTAAAGCAGCACTAGTGCATGCCGCTGGTCGGAATGCTGACCTGCTGCTCAACAGCATTGCAGCAATCACTTGAAGACTTCACGGAAACACTACTGTGTTGGGCCAGCAGTGAGTTCATGTGATCTTCAAGTAGTTGCTGCAATGCTGCTTATAGCAAGGCATTTTGGACGTCAGCACAAGAGCAATGTGCTGGTGGACCTTTTTGCTGCAGGGCTTCCCTGACTACCATGTGTTTGTTGGACTGGGCAGCAAGGGCAGAACCGGCTCGCATGGCAAAGGTGCAGCTACTGTTGATGAGCGGTACATGCAGGTAAGACTTGTGTTAAGCAGCCCGAGGGCCTTGAGGTTGGAAAGGGTTACAATCCTGTTCTTGGCAGCCCAGCCCCACCTCTGGCTTATAGAGGCATTCACTGGCAATGACTCTGGCTGCGTCAATCCTGTGTTGCTATGTGGCTAGCCCCTCAGACATCTTTCCCTAGCTGTCGGCGGTCCTAGCTGATGCACTCCATTAGACCTTTGTGCAATTTGTTGCTTCCCCCAAGCTGGTGAGGATGCTCCCACATGTACCCGCAGATTGGCAACGCTGTGTCCCCCATGCTTTCAGCCTGTTTGGGAGAGTGCCTCTGTCTGGCGGCTGCTGAGGACAGCCCCGTGGGTGATGGCATGATCCCGGTGCAGCTGGCAGAGTACGAGCAGATAGTTGAGGAGTGCCAGCAGTCAGGAATCAAATTCTGGTGCCAGCAGGAAGGCAACACTGTTGTCAATGTGAGCACAAGCCATTATATGTGGATATATGAGCTGTTATGTGATGAAGCAGCTGTGTCAAGCCAAAGCATGATGCCAAGAGTTCACACTCTGAACACTTCACTAATGGGTTTATCTGCTGCTATATCTCTGCAAGGCCATGTTCTAAGCGGACGGAACTTGGAGGATATATAGCAGCACATGAATTCATGAATGAAGTGTCCAGATGAATGAAGTGTGCAATTGGCTGAATTTGTGGATATCCTGTCCAAAGTTTACTTGATACACATCTCAGCTAACGAAATGAAATTGGTAAGGCAATTCTGATTTATGAAATTATCAATTGTCCTGCAGACTGCACGCAATGACTTCTACTGGCAGCGGCACAACCCAGATTTCCCTCTGAAGAAGACATCGGGAGGCGCTCGTGCAGCATCAGGAGGCGGCAAGAAGGGTGCTGAGAATGGCACAGCATCAGAGCCAGCAGCAGCAGGAGCTGCAGTTGCCGTGGGTAGCGGGTCAGCAGCAGCTGACAGCAGCAAGGTGGCAGCAGCAGCCTCAAGTGGACGTGGCAAGAGCGTCAACAAGCAGCAGAAGGCCAGCGCTACCTCAGCAGCCGCCAACGAGGAGCCAGCCGGCGCTGAAGCTGCTAGCTCCGGTGCCCCCAGGGGTGGCGCCGCCAAGCGCAAGAACATCTCAGTGGCAGCTGAGCCAGCAGGTGCAGCAGGAGCAGCAGGAGCTCCAGCAGCCAAGCGCAACCGTAGTAGCAGCAGCACTGCTGCTGCTGCTGCTGCTGGCAGGTCTGGTGGGCGTGGGGCTGCAAGTGGTGGACGCAGCAGACCCCATCGCAAATCTGCTGCTGCTGCTGAGATGGCAGTGCGTGACCAACTGGAGTTAGAGAGAACCCCAGTCAAAGAGCACAAGGCGAAGCTGGAGCAGCTGCAGCAGCGAAGACTTCAGAAGGATGCTGATGCCCAGAAGGACACTGCTGAGGCGCTGGCAGCTGCTGTTGGTGAGGAACAGCACAAGGGGAAGGATCATGTGAATGTCGACCAGCCAGCGAAGGAGGCAGCAGCTGATGGTGCTGCTGGAGAGGTTTCAGACAGCAAACCTGGGGCAACATCCAGCAGCAACCACAGCAGCGATGATCTTTTAGAGCCAGCGTATGAAGGCCAAACAGTCAGGCTACCTGTTGCTGTTGAGACTTGCTGAAGTACGAGGCCGTGTGTGGAAGCTGCCAGCAGCACCCTTATTATTCCAGGAAGGACAGTGAGGCTTACCATATGCTGCTTGAGATTGTATGAGCTACAAAGACGGGGCTGGGCGGTTGGTAGCTGCCAGATCGTGTACTGGAGAAGCTCGTAACAGGTACATGTGTCGGGACAGTGTCTGGTTGCTGCATGACAGTTTTAGCTTTTTACACTCTTGTGAGGAAACAGAACCCCGCATCGGACTGCAGAGTAGTAAGTATATCATCAGTCGCAAGATACGGTACTCTCCAAACAAACTGGCGCACGTTGCTGTTTGACAGCTGGGCACATTCTTGTAGCCGACAGAGTTGAGAACTTCGCAGCAAATGTTCAATCCCCTGACGGTGTTGTCGTGGCTGGGTTGAACATATTTGACTTGGTCCCACACAGACGCACGCATGCCACCATGTGCAAGCCTAAGATGATCCTACTTGAGAAACACAGCAATGCTGCAAGCAAACCGGCAGGCAAACGTGGCCGTAGTCTGTATGGCTGCCGCAATCACACACAGAAATGCCAAGCAGACACCGTCGAGCACAGCATCATCTGCAGCGAAGATTACAACTCCAAAAGCTCCTGAAAGCTGAGCCATGCCATCCACTACAATTCTGAAACACATTTATGGATCGCCAGCTGCTGCAAGGATTGAAGTTGCGGTCGAAACAAAGTCCTTGGCAGATGCTGCAGACAGCATGCTGGGCAGTTCCTTTGATGGGCTGGCTAGTACCTCAAGACTACGTGGACAGTCCCCAGCCTTTGCCCAGACAGCCATCCGACCGATAGCAGCGGGCAGTAGTCAGCAAACATTGACATGCAATGCTGTAGCCATCAATCCATACAAGAGTAGACCATTCAACATCACATCTCCAAGCACCACAGACAATGAGAGCAGAAGCGACAAACAGCATAGCCAGACGGAGCAGCTGCAGCAACATGAAAGCATTCATCAGGCAGATATCTCGTCAGATATGCATATAAAAAAGTTGGCACTTGGCACAAACAATCAGCCTGTGGCCGCTGCTGAGTTGTTAGCTGTTAAGGCAGTAGCACCTGCCCTCAGTAGGTACTGTGCACAACTCATAGAAACAGCCGTAGATTCCAGCACAATAGAGTCCAGCACAATACCATATGATCCGAAACACAGCACATCCTTCAGCAATTTTGTCCTATCATCTGACAGATGTCAGCGCCCAACATCAACAACCAAAAAGATTGGCAGCTTGCAGGGACCAGGTAGTGCAGCCTGTCGCAGAGGTAGTATTGACAGGCCTGAAAGTTTGAGCAGCAGGCATACTGGCAGCAGAGGCTTCGGAATCATTCCTGGCAGGTCGAGCTCAGTAGTCAGTTCTCACAGAGATAGAGGCTGCTCAGCAGGCAGTGCTTGGTCCAGAAGCTCCAGCAGAAGGTATCATGACAGTCATAGTTGTGCTCTGAATGGCAGAGGTGGTCCAAGTGACAGCTCACCTGCTGTAATTGATGCTTTCAGTGCCCTTGTGGCACTGCAACATGCTGCAACTGCCTTGGACAGCTTGAGTGTTTACACAATTTCATCACACGGTCCAGCGGCATGCAATGTGATGCCTGACTCTGGCTGTCTCCAGATCCTGCCTGCATTGCGGTATAGGTCAGCGAACAGCAGTAACAGCACTAGTCCCCACCACCTAGATCCCACAGAGTGTGATGCAGCTGGCATTGCTGTCAGTGGCGAAGTGTCTAAGAGCAGCGATGACAGCAGTGGCAGTGGTAATGCTAGCACTACTAGCGCAGCAGAAGCACACACAAAGGTAAAAGCAACCCACAAGGTCTGCCTAAGACATGGTTCTGGATCAAGAGCATCAGCAGCAGGCTGTGCAGGCTCTTTGAAGCTTTTCAGTACAAGTGTTTCAGGAGATCCTGCAGCATGGCTGCCACAGCAACACTCTGCTGTGACAGCAGCACTTCAAAAGGACCTGAATCCTGCCTCTGACAGACAGCAGCTGCAGCATAATGATGCAAAAACAGCACAGGCAGCCTGTGCCAGCACCAACAGCGGTGGCTGTGGAGGGAAGCTCAAGCAGAAGCAGCCCTTGCAGCTACTACCGCCGCTTTTTCCTGGTACAGCTCCAACCCTGGAATTCAGTGCAGAGAATAGAGAGGGTTTTGAGTTGCTGATTGGGGAGCCATTGATCAGTGGCATCAGTGGTCTGCAGCAGGCTGCATGTCAGCAGGGTACGGCAGAACAGCAGCAGCAACTGCAACACATTGATGTTCTGCAGCTGGAGAGTGCGAAAGCATATGTCAAGTACTACAAGGTTGCCAATAACGCTGTCAAGCAGGTAATGATAGGATAAAATTCTGGGCTCTTCGCAGACTCATTGTTTGGACAGCTGCTTGTAGTAACAGCACGTAACTAGGTCACATCTACAAGATGTGGGGGCTACATACATCATTCAACTACATCCCTGCCCCAGGCAATTCACGTATATGTGGCATTACATCATCCAATCAAGTACAGCACAGACACATGCTTGAGGCCAACCGATACCCACCTCCCAAAGCCGCATTCGTGTCACCTGCGTGTTGCAATCTGACTGTCTTTCAGGTGTTTAGGGAGTCTGGCTTCAAGCGCATCCAGAGTGACGGCTGGAATGTGTTGTGGGGCTCCCTGGCACCCCTTGACATGCTGATTGGATTAAACCCTCTGCAGAAACACAACCACTTTCCAGGTGACTGCCAGTTGTGCATGGAGCCTGCAAAAGGATTTAGTACAATCAAGCAGCTGCACAGCGAAAGCTCAGTGCCTGAGCCACTTCCCTGAAACAACCTCATCCTCTGCAAAAGTTATGCCATGTTTGAAGCTTACACCCCAAATACCTGATCTTGCACATTAGTAACGCTGGTCAGCTAGCTGCTGTGGATCTGGAACTGCTGGCATTTATACTTCACATCCTGTGTGTTTCTGTTTGTATTGTCCCCAGGTACCTGGGAGTTGGGCCGCAAAGATAGACTCTACCGGGCCATTGCTGCTGCAGCTCGCAGGGTAAAAGGCAGAGCTTTCACCTTTGTACCCAAGTGAGCACATTGATTAGCGTTTAAGTAGCCTGGCTGCGCTGTGTCTGCTGTTGATGTTCAGTAGAGTATGGGCCACCCAATTGAATAGGCAACCTGTCAACAAGGCTCGCCTGTGTCCTCTTGATGGTGCAGCCTGCAAGGTGTGAGTTGTTTCAGCATGTTCGGTATTCTCAATGTTGCTGTGCGGCGCTGTCCTAAAAACAGAGCAGCAGCCTTTGCCTCGGGACATCTTCAGGGTATAGGCATGCATTCATGAAAGTTGCCGTAATTGGCAAGGTGCCTGTTGGAACACATCTGAACATGTGCCCATGGTTGTGCCTGTGCATTCACCCATTCTTGCCAAACAGTTCTTTGGTGATATCTGTCATACCGCGTAGGTTCTTTGTGATGCCATCTGATATTGAAGAATTTAAACTTGACATGGCCCAAAACCCCAAAACTACATACATCCGCAAACCCTCAGCATCCTCTAGGGGCCGTGGGGTGTGTGTGGTGCAAGATGCGAGGGCCCTAGACCCTGCAACACTGAAGGATGTGATACTGCAGCACTATATCCCCAACCCACTGCTTGTTTGTGGGAGGAAGTTTGACCTGAGGGTATATGTGGCAGTGACATGCTTGGACCCTTTGAGGGTGTATGTGTACAGAGAAGGTAAGGAACCATTCATGGTATGAGCAGAATGGTCCAAGCCAGGTGTCAACAACTGGCTTTTTCCTGTGTGACAGCAGTAGCATGTGGCACTGATCCTGCAGGCTTGGGCATTGTCCAGGGGCTTCTGTGTCTCTGCAGGACTCATCTGATTGTCATACGGCTTACATGTGCTGCCCAATGATCTTGTCATGCAAGCAGCAGTAAACCTCTTGTTTGACTGCAAATGACAATCGGTGTGCTGCAGGTTTGGTCAGGTTTGCGAGTGAGCTGTACAGCACAAGCAAGTCTAGCTTGAGCAATGCCACCATGCATCTCACCAATTACAGCATCAACAAGACAGCCAAGGGCTTCCACCAGCCTACAAAGCGCACTGCAACTGAGCAATATCAGCAGCAGCAGGCGAAGCCAGCACAGACTCGTGAAAGAGCTGATACAATGGATGCTGGCAACTGTGATGATCGGATAGAAGCAGAAGAGGATGATGGTAGCGATGATGATGCATCCAAGTGGAGCTTTGGGCAGCTGGCCAGGTATTTGCAGCAGCATGGTCATGACTGGAGCCATGTTTGGGACCAGGTATGCCACTCACTGACTGCAGGTGATTTGCCGGCTTTGACTGAAGGCTAAGGGGTGGCTCTGTGGCCAGGCACAAGAGCATAAGCACCAGCCTGACACAATGCAGTAACTGCCTGCTGTATGTTGTTTTCTGAGATTGCTGTCATTGATTTTGGACTCTCAGAGTCCATTATCACTGGCATTGATAGTGCAAGTATTCAGCAAGTTTGCTAAATAGATACCTCAGTATAGTACGCTCTAAAAGCTGCCAAGGTGGTGATGCAGGAATCTGACACAAATGCAACTGGGCGCATGGATGTGGCAATGGCTTCAAAGCTTGCCAAGTCGCTCATTGCGCGCTGCAGCTGCTGCTGACAATGCTGCTGGTGGTGCTTCACAGGTGTGTAGTATCTGCATTGAGACCATCATTGCCACTGAGCCCGGTCTCAACAGCAGCACCCGCAGCACTGGAGGACCTGGGCTCATGAGGAATTGCTTTGAGGTGTTTGGGTTTGACATCTTGCTAGACCAGACGCTGAGAGCTTGGCTGTTGGAGGTCAACACCTGCCCAGCCCTGAATGCTGACAGCCCACTGGACACCGTGGTGAAGACCAACTTGGTGAGAAACATATATAACAGCACTTTTGGTTTAACATTGGGATGTTTCAGTGGTGGTGTGCTTTCGCTGTTATCAGTTGTGCAAGGCTGTTGAGCAGGTAATACCTGTGGCACATGTCCACCTTGGGTGGCAGCAGAAGTTGCATTGCCAACTTTTTCTTGGCTGCTACAGAACCTTGGTGACTGCCACGTCTGCTGGCATTTGCGTATGGACCACATGAGGCACATGTGCTCGTGCCAAGCTCAGCAGACGCGTCACTGACCTAGTTTGGGCATTTATCTCACTCCTTGCAGGTAGCAGATGTGCTTGGTCTTGTTGGTGTAACCCCTTGCAGCAGGGATGTCTATCAGCAACAGCAGACAGACAGTAGACGGACACGACTGACAGGGCTAACACCCACCTCTGCAGCTTCATCATCTGTTGTATCAGCAGAGCACAGCCAACCCAGGCAGAGTGTGCAGGTACAGTTGGCAATAGCAGCGGCAGCAGCAGCAAAGACTGTCAAAGATGTTCAACAGCTGGACTTGTTGGCTGTGCCTCCAGGCCAGCTGCCAGAATGCATCAGAGAGACAGAGGCTGAGTGGAAGCGATGCTGCAGGCAGCAGAAGCGCTGGCAGCGGGTGTTTCCATTGAGTGACCCAGAGTCCATGCAGGATTTGATGAGTCTGTTTGAGACCTGCAGAGTCAGTAATGCGATGGTCTTGATGTACCATCAGCAGCTGAGGCAGCACTGTACGCATGTGACAGGGCACATCAGCGATCAATATAGAAAAAAAGAATAGGGTGTAGTGTATAGTCAGCTGCGGTTGTAATGCCTGGGTTTAGTGCCTTTGGCTGCAGAATGCATAACAGCGTTGCCAGAGAGGTTTTCTCTCAGACGGTTTCCAGATGTTGCTGACTCTTGTGTTTCGCCAGCCGCTTGCAGTGCTTCAGACTGTAGTTTTGAATGCGCACTGCGGTCGTCTAATTATTGACCGATGTTTACCTAGCTGAGCATTCAACGTCGACGTCGGGGTTCCCGGGATCCCGGCCAATGTTTGGCGCGCAAGCGCGGGTGGCACGTGGGGACACTGTTCTGAATCCGATGGTCGAGTCAGCCGCCTCTGTCGACAGCTGCAGCTGGAACCCAGTTCTATATTGAATCTTCTGGCCACATAAGTTACGGACATTATCCGGGATGATCGACTGGTAGTGTAGGCGATTATCAAGTAGGGCGTATCACAACGCCAACATCGTGGCTGGCAAGCACCGATGCTATTTGATCAGGCAGTGTATACAATGTTGCACTGATGAACGGACCACCCAGCAAAGCACCCGGCTCTGCTAAAGCAGCGACTGCTTACCAACTCCGCCCGGCAACATCTCCATACGGCTGCAAAAGGATGAGCAACACAGACTCTATGCCAGTAAACAATCCGCAGCTGATGCAATGGCATAATGCAGCCGCTGCGGCCCCAACCTTTGACAACCTGAACACTAAGGTGTTTAGGTAGCTGAATGAGTTCACGCTGCCAGTGCACACTCAACCACCGGGTGAGGGGTCACTCGCAGCGTGAACTCATTCAGCTACCTAACACCATAATGATTTCGCAGATGAATTACTAACTTCTGCCTTCAGGCCACAAAGAGTGGCGACATTGTAGTCTGGAAAGCAAGCACACTGCCACAAATGGCGACAGCTGCTGATTAATAGTCATATTGTACACAAGTAAGCACAAAGTCACTATGTTGACGGTCAACATACTGCATACCAATACATCACCAAGTCAATGGTTGAGAACAAGATTTGACACACAGTGTGAACAAGGCTTGTTGAATCACATGTGAATACCTGCTTGTACAAGCACAAACTAGTAGTGCATGCTCGTTAGGCCCACGCTGATTCAGCCCAGTAATGCTCAACTTGTAAGAACTCCGCAATTACATGTAGTCGTGTTGTACAACACGACTGCTAGCAAGCGGGTCACCAACTACAATGCATTATACAACAGTTGGACGTCCTGCAGCGAGCACATGTGCTGGTGTATACATAGCTGACAAGCCACCACCTCAAGCAGGCCCCTTCTGCACCTGCGTAGCTGCCAACGTTGTGCTAGCAAATATGTTCTTTGCACTATCTGCCTCAAAGCCATCTCTCCTGTGTATCTCCTGCAGCTGCCCCTTCTGAGCCAGGTACTGATGCTCAGGCAGTGGCTTACGCTCAACAAACTCCATGTAGGCTCCCACCACTGGATGGGTCTGCGGGGAATACATATCCACATAGCAGGTGTCTGCCTGCAGTCTGAGGCTTGCACTGCTGATCACCACACAGATTCAAACTGTGTGGTCATCATGATCATCATGATCATCATGATGGCATCGCTAAACACCAATCTAGTGCAACTGCCCAGTGCTTGGGGGGCTTGCTTTATCCTGTTGACCTGATGCATGACCTGAAGCATTGCTGACAACTTCTGCAGCATTAGATCAACATGATAAAGCAAACCCTCCAAGCACGTCGTCGTATGCAGGTAGCAAGGAGAGTGCACCGGTCCTTGAGAGTATGCTGCCCATAACACCCAGGCAAGTACAGTGCTAATTAGATACCTGTGTTGCAATCTGCAGGGCATCTTACAGATGAGTGTGAGAGATGGGACTACAGGCGTGAGCTCCATACCTGATCATCAGCAAAAGTAAAGTCCACCAGGTCTGCCACAGTGGAGCACTGGAGTAAGCCACTGTCAGGGGAGACCTGCATGCAGCAGCAGCGATAGGCCCACCACGGCGGGACGATCATCGTCAAGGACACTGTAAATACGCCATTACAACGGTAGCAGCAAAGTCAGTGACATATCACGCTGACATGCTGGCGATTGGTACTCATGCAGAGCAAACACAACAGCAAATACATCGCGCTTGTTAAAATTGAGATTGCTTTGTTTGTTGTTCTGACAAGATGCCCTGCAGTACCAAATGAGACTGTAGATGAATAGACGTGTAAGACTCCTCTCCAACACAAACTATCAACAGCAGCAAATGCAACTGTCCTGCAGGTGTTGGTGCTGTTGATGATGTCTGCAGCAGCACCGGTACATGCAGGACAGCTGCACTCTCTGAAAGTATCAAGCTAGTAGCACACAACAAGCAATGTCATGAACTCAGCAGCGCAATTCTCACGGACCACCTGCAGCAGCGGTGGCCCCACCAAGCTTGGTGGCTGTGAGGATGGTGTGCTAATAAGGCTCTGCTGCCACTTGGCAAAGTCAATGTTCATCGCGCCAACATGTCATCATGCTGATGCATGGCATCAACAATAGCAGCAAAACGTGATCATCTGCAGATTCAATGTCTTCAGGGATGCCTATGCCATGTATGTGCACACAACAAGCATTGCCAAAACTGTATCAAGGTCAGTCATCAAGCACAGCTCACATGATCACTCACCTTGATACAGTACTGGCAGTACCGGGAAGTTCCTTATAACCATGCACGTGCACAACAATGCCATTAATGCAGCAACAGGGTGCCCTGCCCCTTGCATGTCAAAACAGCATGCATGTGCCGACAGCTTATGAGGAAAACGTCAACACACCATTTGAAAATACACCTGCAGCTGTGACAACAAATAACATCTGTTACAACAGATTGCAGCAGTGACAACAGATCGACCCCCTGGATTCCTGGTGAGACTGCTCACCTTCATGACACCTCCCTCAGTGTTCAGGTTGAAGCCCTTCATCACCAGCTCATTGGCAAATGCATAGATGTCCCCCTGATGACCTTTGATGTTGTGAACACTGAGTGCAGTGTGATTGAGCTGGTAGCCATTCACCAGCACCCTGCAAACACAACAACACAAGCAAGGGCCTCGGCACACATTAGAATCTTGCCAGAACACGACAGGGTGTGATCAACAGATTTGAGAATCAGCTTTCTGCTCATCTATGCTGAGGCCCCTGCCATGGTGAGGATGTGCTGCTGATTGATTGATGAGCCGTGTCGCATGTGTATCCATTATGAAGCAGCGGGAAGCTGATGCGGACTTCAATGCATTGTGTTGCTGCCGACATTTGCTGCCGACATTGAGTAAGACAGTGCCGGCAGCGTCACAATGCATTGAAGTCTGCATCAGCAGCCGACACATGACTCCATGAACTCAGGAGACTCCAAGTTCCAAGGCTGTGATTGCAACACTGCTTGTTTATCAGCGCACATTGTGATACAGCTCCGACTCAACATGCTCCATACTCGGTTGCAACTCCATTAACATCAATCTTCATGATGCGCTCAAAGAAAGGGCGTGTGTGCATTTCATCCCAAGGTGCTGCATGCAAGTTCATGCTGCTTGTGATCCAGCACTCACCAAGCTCCATACTCGCTCTCATCCAGCAGTTGCAGGTAATCTTCCCTGCTTGGTGTCCTCCAGGGCAGCACACCTGTCACAGCTGACAACCACGCGTTCAGGGTGACACTTGCACCACTGCTGCGGCCGCTGCTGGTGGCTGCTGATGTGAAGCTGTCCGTCACAGGGTCTGTGTAAGAGCGAATGATGTTCTGAGCCCTGGGTGACAACTTTTCTATCTGCAACAGTGCAGGTGCACAGGGCAGCACAGTGCCAGAGCGGGTTGCAGGATCAGCAGTTCATTTGAAACACAAGACACAGTGGTTTGTAAGACACAAAGACAGTCCTGCTGCAACATGTTGCTGCCCCTGCTCCCAAAACTGGCCCTCACTACCCCTCATCCTCACTATAGCTATTGAAGCAATGATGTGTGCGAGCTGCACACGCCTTGATGACTGGGCAGCTACTGCAAGACGTCTCGCTCAGGAAGGGGACTGTCACTGCTGGTGGCAGCAGCGGGCACCAAGGATCTATTACCTACCTGCAGCTGGCTGACAAACATGCGAGGCATGATGTGGTACAGCTCCTGAGGCGGGGCGTACCAGGCAGCTAGCAGGTGTGTGCGAGGAAATGTGTAGTAGTCCCGTTGGGTGTATCCAAATGCTTCAAGAGCAGATCCTAGGGAGTCCAGGCCCAGGCCAGGTACCTGAACATCACACCAGCAGGACTTGTCAGCAGGAACACTAGAGGAAAGCAGCAGGGTTGCACTGTACAGTTGGTGCTTGCAGACTGCCTGCCAGGCCAGCTGAGTATTCCACACCTCCCCCATTGTGAGCTGACTTGTTGTGATCGCTGGCTCATGTGACGGAGCACGTGCCGCCGCCGCTGCACCCCATCAAGTTGTACTGCTGTGTAGGCAGCATGAGGGTACCTATGTATGTCAGTCAGTTGCTGCTTGTGCTGCTGTACAGGTGTTCTTGTGCTCAGGTTGTAGTGCCTGCTCACCCCAAATGTGCGGAAGGCAAAGTGATCGTGATAGATCTGATCCACACCATAACCCTGTTTGTACACTTTGTCGATCACTTGTGCAGCTGACGGGGTGCGAGCTGCAGCAGCAGTAGCACCAGCAAATGATGAGCAGTTGGAATAGAGCTCGCAGTACCTGTGATACTACGGAGGTGATATGGGCTTCTCGAGCACTATTTGAGTAGATCAGTCATCAGTAATGCAGCCGCAGACTGTCTGGGAACAGCAACAGGACCATCTACTGCTCTTGCCGGCGCATCGCCAGCAGTTGAAGACTGTTGGCATTTGACATTGCAGTCAACAGGTACTACACTGCACAGTGATGCGGAGCGAGGTACAGGAGGCACAGCTACTGAAGGTGTTGCTGCAGGATAGCAACCCTACCGCTGGGTTGTTGCCTTCAAGTGCTGTATCTGACAGCCTCCTCACCTGTGTAACTTGACAGCATCTTGTCTATTGAAGTTTGCAAGAGTCTATTAGGTACCTGCACAGACGTGTGACATTTACTGTGTAACAACAATGCTGCCAACGCGCCAGCAACCAGCTGAGGTCAGCTACCAAGTCAGCACCTGGGTCGCGCTGTTTGTCTCTCTACCCCCATGCCAGGCATTAAAAGAAGTACACCTGATAGACGGCTTGATTGAGCGTAGGTATGGCTTGCTGTTGTGCATGATACCTGTTGCACGAGACTGCAACGGGCCAACGACGTGCGAAAGGCACATAAGCGAAGCTCTGCGGGACTCGGACCTGGCCCAGTAGGTTCAAGAACAAAGCCGATTGCTTGAATTATATTTTCAACTTGGCAAGCACGTGCGACCGTTTCAAGTCCCTTTACATATGTGGTCCCATGTTCAGCAGCAGCAGCAGCAGCAGCTGGACAACAGCAACAGCTTGGACATGCTCTTTGGTGACAACGACTATATGCATCCCGGGGGACATAGGAGCCGTGCCTGTCACCTGCATCAACTGTGTGAGGCCACACTTCCAGTTTTAGGGCTGTCCTGCTGTCCAGTTCACCGCAATGCCAAAGAGATAGCTATGTAACATCATTGTACGTTCAGTCTGTTAGTTCTTACAGATCCACTTTGTGCTACGGATGCGCGACTGGCTTCACCTTCTCCCAGGATTCCGGAGGTCCCGTTGTTGCTTGATCAGCAAATCAAAAGCAATGCATTTAAAGTATATACTCTGAAAAGACACGACTGTAGAGACATGGACTACTACTGCTGAGGCACAACGCAACTCTTACCAGCAAGGTGACTGGTTTGCAAGCAGTGCCACGAGAAACGGAAAGAGATGCATGTTGTATGATGAACTTTGGAGTGGGCAACGCTGTTATGCATGCATGCGGCCAGACCTCGAGCACCTGCCTTCCTCTCACATGCTTTACACGAACGAGGCATTGACTATCGGCTCAGGGCGTTACCACCACCTTCATTCGGGTCATGTGTATGTCCCCCGTGATGATGCACTGCAGGACCTCTTGGGAGTTCAGCTCTCAGTCGGTGTGCTGAGCCATGGCATCAAGCCAGAATAGATTTGAAGTAGAAACGCAGGATGTAGAAAACCAGCAAGATTCTGAACAGCATGACTCTGAACAGCAGCCGTTGCTTCCATCGACTGCAGTTGAGCCAAAGAAAGTGCAGAAGATCCTGAAAGCAGAACCTGCACAGCCTCTGAAGCAGGACATTATAGGCAAGGGCCACAGTCGTAGCAACTCCCTGAGTAAACAGGACAGCGGGCAGTGTAGGTAGGGACCTCGGCCTCACGTGGAAAGCATTCTCTGCACACCAGCAGTTTCTGGTAGTGGGCTGCTGTTCAGCTCATGCCAATCTTTTTCTGCTGGTGAACATGTTAGGTGTGAATGTTCGGATTGTTAGATTTTCCCTGACCATTGCGTGCGGCATGTAAATAAAATTCTTGGTGCATACAACCCTCAATGACTGCACATGTTGCTGCCTCTGCTGGCTCCACAGGATCTGTCTCGAAGAGGATTCCCTTGGTAACCTAGAGGCACCCTGTGGCTGCACAGGCACTCAGCGCTATGCTCACAGAGACTGTATACAGGTCAGTACATCTGAGAAGCACTCTTATTGAGGAGAAGCATCAGCCTGGCGCTGTTGATGCATTTTTTGCGGGTGTCATATCCGCACACTAAGTGGTCCTCTGACCAAACTCTGCTCCTTTGTCCAAGACAAGAGCAGAATTCAGTTACAGTGGATGCCATTACTGCTGCCAGTGCCCAGCAGCTTGACTTCTGTCTTTCTTGCACATTGCTGCTGCATCGATGATATATGGATGCCTGCAACCTATGGAATGCAACCCATACCAACAGTGCACTTGCTAGCATATTCAGCAAACATGCAGCATTGCAGCAGTCATGTCAGCTTCAATTGTATTGCGTCAAGTCATGACGTGTTGGTTACAACTCATGGTGTAATGGTGTCCACAGCCGTATGACGTCACAGTTGCTATCTGGTTGCTATTATGCACGGCAGCCTAGGAGCAAGTCATCATCACCTCACTGTCATGCTGCTGACATTGCTACATTGCTGCACCTGCAGAAATGGGTAAATGAGAAACACAATGCAACATGTGAAATCTGTGACCAGCCATACAAAGGCAGCTATGTAATACCACCTCCCCCTCCACAGCAAGAAGCTGGCGAGCAGCTGCAGGTCGTCCCACCACTGGGTGGCTTGTACCTCACAGTAGAAGATGACCGGGTTGGTGGATTGTTATCTGACGTGTATGACGACTGGGACGATCACAGACAGCCAACCGTCAGCTGGTGCTTCAGCGTCTTGATGTTCCTGCTGTTTTTGATGTTTCTGCACTCCACTGTCAGTGTGTCCATCCCTGAGGACGCATCCAGCAGCAGCAGCAGTAGTGGAGGACCTGGACATCAGCCTGGCATGGATCCCTCAGGCAGCAGCAGCAGCCTACCGGGGAACGCAGCAGCAGGGTTTGCAGCGGGTGTCTCCCTGTTCCTGATGTGGGCATTGACCAAGCTTCTACTGATCATGTTGCCGCTTGTGATGGTCATGAGGATAGCAGCCAGGGCACAGGAGCAGGCAGCAGAGACAGCAACAGCAGCGGTGCTTAACAATGTGCCAGGCCTTGATGGACCTCCTGCAGTAGCAGGGCCAACTGGTAGTCGTGCCGGTGATGCCAGCCGGTACCAGTCAGTACTGGCGCGCATCCTTGGCGACACTAGCAGCAGCAGCATGATGGGCAGCAGCAACCCGGTAGGCAATGGGCCCGGTCTATCTGATCTGGAGATGGATATTCTAGCAGCTAGGCGGGCGTCACTGGCAAGAACAGGGCGGGACACCACATTCTTGTCACCCACAGCAGCAGCAGATGGCGCTGGGGCGGCGGAGGTGACAGGTCAGCAACAGCAGCAGCGAGAAGAGGTGGTGGCAGCAGAACAGCGCATGTTGGCGGCAGTACGTGCCATGGTTCGTGCAGCACTTATGAGTGCAGCTGCCCAGCAGCAGGGCAGCAGGCCAGCTGGCTCGGCAGGCACCACCACAGCCAGTGACACCCCTGCCCGGCTTTCGGGTGTGGTCTAAACAATGAGGGTGCTAGCCAGCATAACGCAGGAAGAACCACAGAGATAGCCCCATTGCTTATGATCCCAAGGATAGAAAGCAGAGATGCAGTTCATGCAAGTGTTGGAGGGGGACAGTCAGGTGATGAGTGTCATAGCCCTTGCGCATGTTCAGGCATTCCATCAGTGGCATTTTCGGTTCTGGATGTGGCAGTTATTGATTAGTGGCACGGGTATTGGCAGGATGTCAGTGGGAGTAGGATTTGTTTGATGTTGGGCGGTGGTAGATGAATGGTGTCCTACTGTGTATTTGTTGTTTAAGTCTCTCCTGACTTGGGCATTGGTGGTGGAAAGTAGGTGCACTGTACAGACATGTGTGTATCAACAATTGGTCCAGGAAGTTTCTTAGATCTCCTTGCGTGTTCACACTGCATCTTGGCACTTTGCTGAGTCCTAGCGACCAGTTAATGAATGTGAAGTGGGAAGGCATTCATTGCCTGGCTTGTACCTGGAACATGTTGGCAGAATAACTTCATATCAAGTGCCTCATAGAGGTCAGGTGCTGAGTCATATACGCCTAGTAGATAGCAGAGATCAATATTGATATCTGATTTATTCCATGTCCCCTTAACATACACGGGTGTCTATTGAAAGACACCAAGCGTAGATCATTCATTCATTCATCTATGTCCCCTGAGGGAGATTCAATCCAGATGTGGCGGCCGCAACCAATTGGCTGAGCCACCATGCTTCACTTTTCCCAAGGGCCTTGCGGCCGGAACGGGTAACAACTACTACTACTAAGTCCATGCAACAAATATGAACAGACCGTTGAGCTGATATGCATACAAATGCTTGCATGGAATTGATTCATTCAGACTGCTGTCAGCGGCTGATGTGTCTTGTGTTTGAGTCACTTGAGCACCCCCACTGAGTGGATTAGTGTGCCTTGAAGGCAGTTTCTCCCCTGAGGGTGGTCTAATCTTGGTGTGCCAGTGTGGCTGAGCCACCAAGAACATTATCCCAAGGGCCTTGTGTGTCTTCCTCATATGCTAGTTTGCACACGTGTGCAACAGTGTAATCGGAGAGTTTTTTGCAATGAAAGCAAGCAAACGCACATAAGCGGAAGCAAAGTGCGCGGTGCAAGGTCAGCATGGACAACGCGATCTAAGCCCAGAGGATAGTCCTGACGCACCCCGGCATAATGAACAGGCCGAGCGGGGCAGACGGGGAAAGCTATCCCGGGCAACAGCCATCAGCAGTTCCAGCTCACAACACTACGCTGGGGCCCCTAGCAGTAGGCCGGGGACCCACGTAGTGTTGCTTGCATTATTTGCATGTTTCATTGCACAGGGCGTGGAGGCACTAGCGGCCGAAACTACCCGTTTACCCAGTCTGGCCCCTAGGCCAATGCCCCAAGAATCTCGCAGGAAGCACCTGCTGCAAGCTATCTCCGAACACAACAAAAACAGTCATGTGATGTACGTCTATTCCCGTCCAGGTGGCACAAGCATGGCCCACTGGCACTTCAAACTGGGTTCTTCCAACAGAGGGTGGTCCCCCAGACTGCGCGATACAGCAGCTGCTTTCTCGCAGTCGAAACAAGAGTGCAGCGGCATAGCAGCGTCGAATAAAAGGTTTGTCCATAAATTTAAAATACAGGGAATGGATAAGGTCCAGAGGCGGCAGATTACAGAGGATCAACCAACAACAGCAGCAACCACGTTTGGAACGGACATGGCGAAAGCAGCCCTGAGAATGGCAGTTCAGACGATGTGCAGTATCGCTTTAGCTGTATGGGCTAGCCGAAAGCACATGCTAATGCTGGTTGCAACCTACTTATGCACCAGGAGCCCCCAGCACGGGCACAAGAGAGAGTCACTTGATGCTAGGATAGGCATGTCTGCATCCCTTTCACATGATGCTAAGTCTAACAATACGCTAGCGTCAAGTACAGGTGATCTGCAGGTCCAGGTGGAATGTGCAGCAGTGCATGCTCCAACAGCAAACGAAACCTCCTGTACAGCAGGTCATATACACCAATGCCAGACTTGCATCGCAGAAGAAACTACTCAGCAACCATTGGCCCACTTGGGTAGGGTACCGCAATCCTGGGAACGTTACAAGCTTGCCAACGCCATAGCACTTGCTAGAGACAAGCAATACACAGCTATCAGACATGCAACTCCAGGGCACAGCCCAAACATGAGAATTCAAAGACATTATACACATGTGTGCGCCAGGGCGGCAGACGATACTCGACATTGTAAGCCACTGAACATGAATGCACAAAGTGCTCTGTACCGGAGGTTACGCCAATTTACCTCCAGGCACTTTTGTACCGTGACACATGGCCACACCACAACGACATCAGCCGTAACAGAATCTGAGATCCAGCCGAGCCAACTTGATCCCCACACATTGGAGCCCAGACCGGACACTGTTAGAGGAGGGGGAGATGCCATACCACCGGTGTTACCACAAATCACTGGCCGCCGCCGTGTGCCAAGGGCGCAGTGGCATGATCCAGCTTCAGTAATATTGACAGTCAAGGAGGATGGCACACACATGAGTGCATATGTAGAGCCTCAAGTAGCCATGCAGTGTGGGGCGCATGCTTTGAATGCAATACTAGCTAGACCACTAATCCAAGGGCCAAACTATATGTACTCAGATCTTGTAGCCACACAGGCACCCAAACGCATCCTCACAGACCCTGTGACACACTACAATGCTAACGGGCTGTACACGCCCAAAGCAATCAATCACTGGCTTTACGAGCACACAGATACAAACGTCATGTTGGCACATGTGGTCACCGGCCTCAGAAATGGCGCACCAGGTGTGGCGTACACGCAACTAGAGGTGCTGGCACGCGCCCCGCCAGCATGCAGGGCATTCTTTGTACATGTGGGGCAAGCCCAAAATGGACACTATAAGGCATGGGTGGAGTCCAATGGAGAATGGTACGAATGCGACAGCCTCACCTGCACTCCATCAGCTACCAGACTGAAGCTGGTCGAATCAGAGGATTGGGAAGCAACCACACGAGATGGAGGCACCTTCTATTGCCTCATTGCTAAAGATGCATACTTGAGTAAAAACACACTCAGGGAACCACATGCATCCTCCACAACTAGTGCTCACTTAGTCAATGCAGACATATCAACCGAAACATGGGTGGATGGCACACTGCTGAACGTGAGTCAGTCGGTTGTCCGTCGAGTGCCAGGCGGGAACACCCCCGCTCTCCCCGGCCAGCCAACCAATCCGCGCGCAACTGAGCCATGCCCGTTGCGACGGAAGAGCCCCATGAATGTTAAAGGTGGTATTGCCCGAAAAAGACAAGAGAAAGACAACACAACAAACCATCGGCAGGCAACTCGGAAAAAAGCTCCAAAAACACAGAAAACAGAGATAGCGAGTTCACAACCTCAGCCAAGGCCAATGGATACTGCACGGCCCGGGGTCTCTGAGGCTGCGGACGCGAGTGACAATAGAAAAAGGGCTTTAAAAGCCTTGGAGACCGAGACGGTTAATCACACAGAACAGACTAGAGCTGCCAACACCCGCCACTCTTTTGAGCAATTGGGAAAGGGACCCCGGGCTGAACCACGCAAGAAATTGAAAGCAACGCGGAAGGCAAAGAAACAAGGACAAAGCAAGATAACCAACTTCATGCAAGTCAAAAACAAAGAGCCTACGCAGGGCACAGTCCACATTGATAAACCTCTAGGACCCGCGAGGTATAATGAGCCAACCGGCGATGCTCCCCATGATAGTACAGGGCCGCCTGATAAAATAAATATAATGACCCTCAACGTGCAGGGACTGAACACCAGCAAGATGCT
>JABEVS010000101.1:0-173384 GCA_018290735.1 Coelastrella sp. MACC-549
CAATATCTCTATCTGCTACTGCCACTCATCAGTACTACTGTTCAATGCTGCTCTCACAACAGCGCTGCTCCCCGCGCAGCAGTTCAGAGTACTATTCCATCTTTTAGCAGCACATAGCTGCATACTATTTTTTTTTTTTTAAAATGCCCGCCCCCCCCCCGACAAGTTTTTGGTGAAAATGCAGAACCCCACGCAGCATGTTGCAAGTTGCTTTTATAACATTGACACCATCCCAGTCTTTATATGCAGGGCAAAGCGGATATGCAAAGCCCAGCTAACCATGCTATTACAAAACAGTATGTGTCGTAGGAAGTCCTTTGATATGCACCTTGCAAGCAGTATGCAGCAAAAACTCCTTACCACATGATTGCTTCAAAAACCTGGATGCCCTGTTAAGATGCCAAAGCACTCTGGCAATACACAGTACCCCGTTCTGATATCAAGTCTTCTAAAATGCATTGCCCTGAACAGCATGATCGAACATGGGAGCCATAGGTTGGACAATATGGACCCGATAATTAGCAATCACCTCCTCTTTGCCCGCCGCTAGTTAGTTATACAGAAGACAGACAGGATATACATAGAAACAGAGGTGTATATATCCGGCAGGCCGTTGTATAGTACGGCATGATGGTAGAAGGACACAAGGACTCGCCAAAGGTGCATTTTCTGCAGCTCACAACCAGATATAAGCACCCAGTCATGCCATATTCATTAACAGCATGACGACTATGTCTAATGCTTGATATTGTGCTAACGCAACAAGACTTGCAAAGCGCCAAAGGATCGCTCTGCTGTACTACCAAGACCAAGGCAGGAGGGCAACCACAACCACTACTGCAACCCATGACAGAGTTCACCGCATGCTTGGAAGCAGGGTACAGAACCCCAACCCAACCAAGGTCAGTATGCAAAAGGCTACAGCAAAAGCCCTGATGGTAATAGGGCAATCGAGGGGTGGTGGATTGGGAAGCACCCATCTCCCAGTCCCCAAAGCACTCAGCCTTTATGCATAGTGCCTTTATGCCTGATATACAGTGTAAAGGCACTGTACACAGATAGCCAGGATTGCTCTGACTGCAAAGCACAGTAAAGCAGATGCATTCAACTGCCCTGTCAAGCAGTTTGATACTCAACCAAGCACTGACTACATTGATTGCCGTGAAAGCTCACAATGAGAACTGGATGCACACTGTGCCAGACAGAGCGTTCGACTGCATGACAGGTGGTAACCCGCATAGCAGTACCAGACATTGCCAGCTTGATCAGCTGTACACTTCAACTGCACAGAGACACCCAGGGCAATGTTGATCTTGCTAGCGTATGTGCACCAGTTGGTGCGCAAGCACAGCATACAAGATTCGAAGGAAACTGAGCATGGGCCCAGGCTATTTGGGCATTGCCTTCACACCAACGCATGTACATGCCAACCATTTAGAGCTGTAAAGAAACTTCTTGATATCTTTTCGAGTTTAGTCACATTGACACCAGTTATTGTATCAGTCATTAACTTTCATAACACAATCAACAGCTGCACATACATGCTCACCCTAGCCCTGCCAGCATACACTGTACAATGTGATTATATCCCAAACCAGGCACGTGACACATTAAGAAACAGCCTTGGAGTAAACAGACAGGGTGCTGCTCATGATGAAATGATGAAGCGCCCTGCCAGTAGCAATGCAGAAGCAAACTGCGCTCGAAACTTTCTGACAACAGGTGGTGATGTAGCAGCACATGACAGGCTCGAACGACTCAGGAGCATGCAGCAGAATACTAGAGAAAGATACACAATACACATGGTATTGCAGCTCAAGTGGAACACATGTTGCTCTTGCTGGCACTGCACAAGTTCTTGATTTCAGTGCCCTTCCCCAAATCCACATGACAACGATCATTTGTGCAGGCAAGTACTGGCCCTCAAACACAGTTAACACATAATGGTAACCAAGCATGATGGACATGTTTGACAAGGCTCCTGACATAGTAGCTAGGAACGTTGCTGATTGTGATGCTCCAACTAGTGGTCGTCACCCACATGCGGCTTCTGAGGGTGCTCATGTGGCCCATCTAATTCAGCAGTGTAGACTGCACCTGCCCCAGAGCTGCATATGGGTCTGCTGACAGCTTCAAAGGTCCCATTCCTGCTGTTGCTGCCAGCAGCTCCTGAGTAGCTGTATCTGGAAACATCAGGCTGCTGGCTGCCAGGCCTGACACAGCTTGGTATCCAGGACAGGTTACATTGCCCAGTCCAGGGCCTGACACTGCCAGGCTGGAAGGCACTGCCAGAACGGAAGTAGGACAGGCTCCCAGGCTGGTCGTCAGGACTGTAGATCCCAAGCCTGGCCCATTGACTGCAGGTGCCAGACCTTGCTGAAGTGCTGGGACCAGGTTACTGCAGACTGGGCCTGAGGAGAGGCTACATCCCAGGCTGCCAGGCTGTGCAAGCATACTGCTGCTGTTGTCAGGAACACCCAGAGCAGTCACCAATGCCTGCAGCTTACCCACTGCTGCTGTAGCTGCTGCTTCGGCAAGTGCTGCTTGCATCCTGCAGCTCTCTGCCTGCTGCTGATACACTGAAAGGACCTCCAGATAGGCGTTTGCATCTACTGCATTGTAGCCGTTGCAAGCTGTGATGGGCTGCATGTGGGAAGTTGCAACAGTAGCTGCTGTTGCTGTAGGTAGGGTACAACCATTTGGCACCCAGTGCCTGAAAGGACTAGCAGCAGATGCCGTGTTGCATGGTGTTTCAGTGATGGCCGCCACCCTGTTCTGAGCAGCTACTGGTGATCCAGGGGCTCTGAGATGCAGGGGCAGTGGCAGGTGCCCAACCACAGCAGCATCTGCAGCACTGCCACAAAGGACCAACTGCTCAAAGCAGCTCTTGCCGCTGATGCCGCTCGTGTACTCGTCCATGCTGCTCTTCCTGCTGCTGCCAGCACGATCAATGCTGCTGCACCGCATAATACTATTGTTGTAATGGTGCGAATCCAGGCTACCCCTCCTGTGGCCCACCACACTGCTCATGTTGTAGCCACCTGCTGCCGCCGCTGCTGCTGGCTCCCAGGCCTGAAGGCCAGGCTGGAAGAGGGGCCTGATGACGCTGCTGCTGCTGCCGGCAGGTTCTGAGCTGCCAGTGCGTCTGCAGCATGCCACAGGGCTGGCCTGAGAGGCACTGCAGCTCTTCTGGCGCTTCATGCCAGACAGACTGAACTTGGCTTTGCTGAACGGGTCGGCTGTGTCCGTCGCTGTGCCAGGGACATGGCGCAATTGCTGCTCAGAATGTGCAAAGAAGCAGACTTTGCGGTTGCAAGTTGGTCCATCACGGCACATCTGTGTGCGATAGCGTTGGGGGTGTAGCCAGTATTCAAAGACCTACAGAACAAGGCAGTCAAGGCAGAGCTTTGAGCGCTGCAACGACGAGACAATCCTGGATGATGCATACCGAACGCTGCATATGACGTAGTAGGGTTGCAGCCACAGGGCGATACTCGCATAAATGAGGAGCAGAGCCACTGTCTATGTCGAGGTCAAGCAGGCCTGCATGCATGCTGCAGATACAATGATGGTTTGTGACCCAGATCACGACTCACTGAATGCGCCATAGGGCAGGCGTTCCCCTTTGGACATCTACCGGACTGCAAGATTGACACAGCAGCAGATGGCAGTTGGCACCTTAGCAGTGCCCCATGTCAGCTGAAAGGGATTGCAGAGCATGGAAAGGCATTGATAAAGCTGATCAATACAACGGTTGAGCTGCAGTAACAAGAGGTGACAGTGGATCAGATTGCAGGCGTTAGCACCCTCGAGCAGCCCTACCTGGAGGACTTCTGGGCATGCGACTGAGTCGTAATTGTGGATGCGTAGGTCACGTCGACCGGCTTTCTCTCCAGGGTGTGCAAAAGGGCAGATTCCCGTGTCATGCTGATCCCGCTGTGCGTTTGAGAATGAGCACAGAAAGGACACAGGTATGTCAGACGGACAAGAGCGCAGTCTCAGCAGTCAGCAGTATGCTTACAGGCAGTAGTAAATAGATGAAACAATAAATATTTGATGTCAATTTGGATCATTGCATCCACCATGCTCACGCGGTACGGTAAATCTGGATTGCCGTCAACACGCATCTGGTTTACGACACGGTCTGTCGCTGACCTACCTTGTCGCAGGGCAGCACCTTGTAGAGGTACCTACATTACAGCAGAAATACCATCATTATAAGCGCTTGTGAGTCGCTGACGACCCGACCGAAAGAGCGATATTCTTCCTGCTCCTTCCTGCTGATACAATAGCAGCAGTGCTTCTTACATTTTGAACTCATCTGAGCTTAATACATCTTCTGCTGCATTGTCGAGATCAAGCTGAAGCCCGTAAGCCTGCGACTCGGGGCTGCCACACGGTGTCGACAGCCCAACAGAGCCCATTTCACCCAGACGGCTTTCACTGAATACAGACATTTGTCTGAAGGATGCAAGCAAGTGCTCTAGCCAGTGTGCTAGCCGTGCAACACAGATTTACCGACAAGAGTGGTTAAATTGGACAAAGGTCTAACATGAACACACTTAACAATTATCCTCAAATCCAATAATGCCGACTGTAATGGATCGGTCGTGCTCAAGCTGCAAAGCAGATGGTCAGGCCAGCGGTCGTTGTAAAATATCAACGTGTCAGGCCCCGAAAAGACCTTTAGACAGGCTCGCAGGCCATGCATGTGTTTTTGCATTATAGCTCTTGCAAATTCATTCTCATCCTGCCGGCAGTAAGGACTGCAGTTGCTCAACGTTGGTGGCCAATATCTGATACGCGTGTAATGGCCTGTTCATATGCTCGCCTGAAAGCTGCCGCTTCAAAGTTCAACGGCTCCTTTGGGGTGATAAGATGTAAAGATGTGCCTGGTGTGGGCGCAGAGATAGGATAGTGCAACCGCTAACGGTCAAGCGACAGGTCCAACTGGTCAAGGCAGCATATAGCCACACTGTGACATTCATGTGACATTCAGTGTCAGCAGATGGAATACGGAGATGACTTATGAGTGAGCAGCTACTATGATCAACATTGGGTGTCCAGGCAAGAAAGTCAATGGCAGCAAACAGTTCAGAGCATTAACACTACTGGCCCTAGGCTATGGTGAGCCATATTTGCAAAAAAGGCAGCCTGACTGAGGTATCTATCTCACTGGATTGGGAGATAGCATGGTGAGCACCTGGGCCATGTTTCCGAGCATCTGAAAGCCGTTGTAAATGCTTTTGCAATGACATGACACACCAGTTGGCCGCTTGAAAGCGCATCACTGCCATGTCAGCACTTGACAGCAAATTGGAACCGTTCAGGGCCGGGCCGCCAGCGACTGGCACTCAACTCAACAGCCACTCACTGTCCAATACATCTGACTCGCCTCTCAGCTTTGACAATGGCAGGCAGCAGTAAAGACGCATGTTTGACATGAGCTGCTGGTTTCAGGAACTGGGACCTGGACCTGCCAGCAGATCTGCTCTATCTCTATAGACACTGCCAGTGATGGTCACTGACACCTGTTGTGACCAACTGGGCAGTCGCCCTGCATAATGATGCAGTGTATTGCCAGTGCCTGTCACAAAGGTATACTGATAGCAAGCAATCGCTTGAATATTCAGATGAACAGGCCTCCGGATTTGGAGCCATCCACAAGGAAGAAATGGTGAGGCAGTGTCACACAACAGTGGTCCCAATGGTTGCCACCACAGGTCAGCTATGCATGGTCTACAGTGACACAAGGTCTGGCACAATCAAATGCAAATTGTGATTCAGCAGTCATCAGCCATACAGAAACTTTGCATCTGTCAGCATCCATCATCACAGGCAGGTTGTGATGCATGAGATGTAACAAAATCTACACACATTAGACATAGGTCACAAGGACTGACTGGCCGGCTTTGCCCAAAGAAAATTGCCTTTGGGCAGAGCAGCTCTAACAGCACATAAATGGCCAGGCTAGTGGAGCGACGCACGATGTAAAAAAAAACAACATGCACCAAATATCAACACAACCGAAGCAGCCATGGTTTGCTGACAATAGTCATTTGTCAGTGAGGATTGTGAGCAGACGCCATCACGAGTAGATTGATGGTGAGTGGATTGATGCTGATTGATGGTGACTAACAACTGATGGCAGTTAATATTGTGTCTGTAGACTATTCAGAAGAAGTCAATGGCTGCCAGCATCACAGCTGGCAGCTGCTGCAGGTGGTTCAGGACCTGCTGTATGATATTCAACACGGCTGAACCTTTAATACACACTTGGGTGGTGTAACACAGCGATGAACAACACTAGGCTCATATGACACACAGCAGACGGCTGTCTGACTGGGAGTCCTGCAACCCACAGGGGCTGGAATCTGTCTGGGCCAGATGAACTGGCAACTGATAGTTCAATGCTGAATCAGCCTGACTCAGATGTCAGACATCTGAAAGGCCATGCAGCTGCCCTGCAGGGCGTGCATGGCAAAGCAGTCACTGTATAGTGTGGCACACAGTAACAGGGCCCTCGCCATCACAAAAAATACGTCATCAGATCAGCAAATTTGCAATGCCTCACATCAAAACTACAGCTGCATGGGTGAATTTGGACATAGTAAAGCTGTGGCTACTTGATATGCTGTGAACCTTCAATTAATGATTGATCAGCCACAAGTATCTAGATTGGTCAGAGGTGCAGACTCCCAGCTAAGCACGATGCCACTGTGGCACTTGCAACCAGTTACTGCCAATTGACATAAGAAACCTGTTGCAGATCCAGGACTCAACTTGAAGATCCCAACAGCGTCACTGGTAGGCTGTTGCAGTCATTGGGCACGCCCAGCACTGCTCAGTGCCCTGTTGCCTGATTCTGTCGCGTGTGGATACGCACTCCGCCGCTGTAGGCCACCCCTGGCACGACCTAACCTTGTACAGATTTCTGTCCTTTTGGGACATGGACCTTTCTGTTGCCTGTTGCCTTTGAAGCCTTGGTATCTGCACTTCCGTGCTGGGTCTTGTTGCTGGCAACGGGCATGTGTGCAGCTGATGCACGACCATTTTCCTTCTGTTTTTGTGCCTCACTTGAACTGCGCTGCTGAGCAATCTCGGCCCTTTGGTCCTTGCTCACATATGCAGACAGCTCCGCTGCTGCCGCACTTTTGCCGTGCTGCAGTATGACTTGCTCTATTCCAGCATTCTCACTTTGTGCTGCTGACTGCTTGTCTTTATGGTGACCAATCATCGCAGCTGTTGCAGGTGCAGTCTTGGCCATAGTGACATATCCCTTTCCCGCCGCCTGTTGAGCAGCCTGCCGTGGCATGGCATCTGTAGCACGCATGGGAGCAGTAACCAGCACAGCCGCTGTTGCAGATTTGCCAGGGACAGATTTGCCAGCTGCAAGTGAACCAGTGTTGCTGCCTGTACCAACAGTCCCAGGCCCAGTCACTGCGGCAGATGCAAGCAGCCACCCAAGTGCTGCTGGTAGAGGCGTCGCTCCGGTGCCCTCACACACAATTCGCTTGAGACTGTGGAAGTAGCTGTGGAATGGAGACTGCTCCCAGGTCAACTCGCCACCAAATTGGTAGCGACTCTGGTCGCTCCACATGCTGAACAGTACGTGCGATGTTGCATCTGGAGATGAGAAAACCTTCCTGTGAGAGCAGCAAGTGCAGCACACCGTAGCAAGGATGCCCTGAGCTTGTAAATAAGTACTGGCTGTCATGCATCAGATGCATGATTGAGCAGCACAGGTGCATCACCACGGAATTGAGCCGCATCACTCCTAGCCGAGCCTCAGCTCGTAGTTGTGGTGTCTGACCAGTTTTACCAGACCACTGCATTCAACGCAGTGCAATCCAGCCTGCAAGGCTTGAGGCCACATGCCAAGTGTTCTGCAGTAGATGCCATGTCATGGCTGGCAGCAACAAGAGTTTGCACTGCAATAGCCTATGCAGGCTGAAACGAATTCGCCCCCGGGTACTTGGGCCAAAGTGACTGGGCCCACAGATTCCACGACTCACGAGAATTCTTTGTTCATCATATCCTCCCACTTGACAACTTGCCCTGTTTTCCTAGTCAGCACAGGCACTCCATTCAGTGCCCATGTGACTCTGCTGGGCTGCCAGTGAATGGTGTACTTGATGAACGTGTTGGAATTAGTCTGTGCTGTAGCCAGACCTAATGCTCCTTGGTACAGTTGCGGCCGTAGCATGTGCTCCCCACCAGACAGACCCCTGCAATGTGCATTCCACAGTGTGTAGGTCACAAATGAGTACGTCTGACCTGTATGGCCTGCTGATTGGCCCAATCAGGTGTATGACATACACCTTGCTGATGGCTTATACTGCTTCAAGTTGAAGCCCTGCCGCAGCCCTGCTTCGGAAGCACCAGCAGTGGCACTGCCACCGTGACATACCTCATAGTATCTGGTGCAGGACGTTGAAGCTGCACTGATTTGCACAACATGGAGTGATGTTGCAGATTCTGCAACTCAGCCCGGTAGTGTCTGGACTCACCCGTGGAATGTGTTGAGCCAGACACAGTTTTCGGTAGCTGGATGACCATTCAGGAACTCAAAGTCAATTTCTTCAAAGTCACCTTTGTTGTCCCAAGTGTACTCATCTGAACTGCGCAGCTGCAGTGCGGCACAACAGGCAAGCACCACACATCACGTTGGCTGCTTCTGGAAGGTATCATTCACTCATGCGATCAATTCGCACAATCGCAGGCCGCCCCAATGAGCAACAGCAGATATTTCCATGAGGGTCGTCACACTGCTGGTGACGAGAAACCATCCCCCATGTAAATGGAACTGTCACAGGCAGGATGCTGGGGCCCAGAGGTTGTAAAAGTCCAAGGTGGAATGGCCTGTAATGCTGCAGGAGAGTACTACTCAGTGAGCACTGGCAGTGCCATCATGTTGATGATCTTTGTTAAAGCATGACATGTTGAGCCTGTCTACCTAGCGGTGTCCTATAACCACCCCACGGTGGCAAGCGGTTGCCTGCCAGGGGGCTGCGGGTTTCATTGAAGATGCATACTTACGTAGAATGCTGTAACCGCCCCACATGCCCCATCAACCATGGCCGCCACTTCGACCTGTCCATACAACTGCCAACTGTCTTTAGGTGCCAGCCTGATGCCGTTGGTCCCTTCCATGGTCAGCTCCATGACATCCACACCTGTGATGTTGCTTTTATAGAAGGATGCATGATTGGAATTATAGTGGAAGTCGACGCTGTCTGCTGACAAAGGGAGTGAGGCCAACCTGCAGCTTTGAGTTGATGCCACTGCAGCAGGAAGCGGGGCAGACACAGCAAGCCTTGCGCTTGGCAAGCTTTATGGAGCACATGATGTGAATCACATATCAATTATAGCATTTGTCGAGCGCATGGCTTTTCCCTAGATGCGCTGATTGCCATATACCGGCAGTGAGCTCTGGCTAGGAAAGTGTGCATTGGTTGCGCTACAATGCTCTCAGCGCCTTCGTTAGCGATGATTGTCGCTCCGAGCCCTGGCAGGGTTTGAAGCAGACTAGGCATTACAGGTCTTGCATGGGTTTGGCCAGCTGAATTGCAGGTTCAGCAACTATTTTCCAAGTTGGCAAGTTGACACTGAGTGGCCTGCCAGGCCTTGGCAAGCAGCACAGAGAGACTGACTCAGTACTGCATGTGCCATTATGACAGACTGTCACAGTCGGATTGCTTATTTAATAGGCAACTGGCAGGTATTTTATGACTCACAGTCATGCAGGTAGAATACAGCAGCTCCTTGTTGAAACTTTCCACAGGCTGCGTCATCCAGTTGGGCACTGGCGTCAGGTACTGCTATAGCACATCTGCACTTGTGGTCTGGAGTGATTATGCTTAGCGAATAGTCCAGGGCTCTGCAATGGCCGGCACAATGCCTCATGCGCCCTGTAGTGTACTGCCTAGGTACCTACATCATGACAGAGCACAGAACAAAGCCTCGGAACTTATATTTTTATCGCTCATGGATGGAATGAAAGCAGTTTGTGTGTGCATGCCCTGACTTAAGAATGGCGGTTGACATGCATCACTCAGCCAGTGTTGTTTGGCCAGTACAACTGACGCAAGAATGCTGGGGTGCTGCAGATGCTGCCTAGTATCCAAAACAGCTCGGAAACTTGCCAGGCTTTAGGTGCCACAAGGTATGCGGTCCCCCTTGCCTTGCAAAGAAGGTGTGCCATACACAGGCTGTGTACGAATGGCGGGCATAGTTGTCAATCAAAAGTATCCTAGCAATGATTGTACCTGAGCGCCTAAACTAGGGTCGATCTGCACGAGTTTCTGGTAGTCAAAGCATCCGATGTAAGCCCCCAGTGTCGACTCCTCTATTGGTCCAGCTTGTGTTTCTGCTGCGTGTGCTTGCTGGCATGAACATCCGAATATCAGTATGCAAGCTGTCAGCGATACCACTGCCCTGCTCATCTGCATCGATACAATCATAAATACTGTTTTCTGAGTACAGTTGTTGCTCTAGCTGCTGGCATCGACAAAAAGGTATTGCGCGCGGGATGCCCTGCAGCACGGGTTCCAGTTGACTACATGGAGAGCAATGCATGGCGATCAGGCATTGAAGACAAGCACATCACATTCGCAGCGCTTTTGGTCCAGCCACAGCTCTCCTACCTCGCTGTGAAGCATAAGACCGTGAGCTGACGCGGCCGAGCAAGTAAGTGGGCAATCCTTCCGCAGAGAGCTTTGATGTCCCGTCCAACCGTTTAGTGCTTGTTGATTTCACAGTTGTGCATTCATCAGCAGGGCAGATTGCCGTATGAATGATACATGGGCCCAAGGCTTGGGCAGCCGATAGTTTGCTCTTTGATCACAGCTAGCTCACCAGGCAGTGCACCTAACTTCATATAAGTGCTACAAGGGCAACATTTTGGGCCGCGCTCTGCCAGTAAGGACAGGTTACTTTGCCAAGCAAGCTGCCAATTACCGATAGTCCAACAGAACGGCATATGACGGTCCTCGCATGGGTTTCAGGCTATGAGCGCTCTTGTAATCACAAGGGACATCGCCACAGGGCTCGGTTACCATCTTCACAAGTATGCAGTTACTGCTCTGCAGGTGGAGACAACATCACTTTGGCCACTAACCACCACAACTACTACTACATGTCACCTCAAGGGCATCTGCCCGTAAGGAGCCAACTGATGGCTCACTCAGGGGAAAGAAACAAAAGACATAGACGAGGGGATTCATGCTCATAAACACAGGCTGACCTGCAACATATTACAACTGACAACTTCAATCAAAAGCTGCAGACAGGATATGCATTTGATATGCCTAGGCATAGGCCTATGGTAGGCATCACTGGGTTGGCAGTCATAAAATGCGCAGTAAGCAACGACAGCAGCAAGTTCACACTCGACATCCAGCCAGCATAAACATCGATGTAATGGCAAAGCCTGCGGCAGGCCCAAGTCACATGAGTTGGCAGGCCACTCAATCATCAACTTGATCCCCTAATTACTGACAAAAAGGTAAAGCAGTCTGCCACATGTGCATCACACCCGGGTGGCGCCCCCACGCATGTCAGTGCATTTGCCATTGCATCTCAACTTGTTGCATGGCTCAATTTCTTTTACATGTGCAGGATCATATGCAAACACAACAACAATTGAACCATGACAATTGCCATGCCATGGCTTCTACTGAAGTCCTATAATGGCTGGCAGCATTCAAGTGTTGTCGACCGGCTTCCCAGCCTTCGTTTTACTAGTTCTTTGCCGTGCGACCTAGAGAGTGCTGCTTGTCCCAGCAACAATAAATCAGGGTAAGCCCACATGCTGTGCACATTTTCAGCACCTTCAAGCATCCGGTGCACAAAGTGAAGAGTGATGCTGGTCAAACTCTAGCCAAAAGTGGATGGTGCTCTGCTCAAAGTCTGCTCAACAGAAAATACTCCTATCGAACACAGTGGTAGAAATGATGCTTTAATACATAGGCTGTGCACATGGCACTGGGCCTATACCACAAAGTTACCTGTGAAAATACCAGACATTGGGCGGATGCCCATGCTGCCACACTGCCTCCCTTGAATCCCATATGGGCTGTTTTTGCTTCCTACACTGCGAAGCTACTGTACACAGCTGGTCAACTTACGTAGCACAAGCTAAGCATCCCGAGGAACACTACCATAAGAGATACAATGCAAAGCAGCGTTTAAAACGGTACCAAAAAGGGCTACCAGCATACCAAGGCACTGCTGTTGCGCACACACCAATCACGCTTCTAGTTGGGGACTGCTTTGGTTTATGCTGATCAGCCCATGACCACCACATTGGTGCGCTGCCAGCATACCCAGTGGGATTCTGATGGCTTTCTCCTCGACATGCCCTCAACTCTCCCCTTTCACGTCAACCAACAGAGGCACTAGTAAAATAATCAAATGGCCAGTCACATGACACAGTATAATGCTGTACAAGCTGGAACAAGCAAGAGGCTGTCCAGCACACAACCGGCCTGCCAAATGCACAGCTTCAGTCAGGGCCAATGGGCCCGTAGTAGTTACACATTCTTGGCATCGGACGGTCTATCTTACACAACCACCAAAGGCCCCTTATGCAGTTGGAGGTATATGCTGGCCGCAACTTTCTCTGTGTCACAGGACACACAGCAAATGTGCTTATCATACTTAAAAATTTCTGTATCAACACACCCATATATGTACAAGCTTTGATCGCTCTTGTAATCATTCCTTCAATGCACCAACACCTGAATGCATATTCATCTCCACCTGGGCGCTGCGCATGACGGCCCTGTCAGCCTTCCATGGGATTCTGCCTCCTCATAGAATGGGCAGCCGCGCCTCCTGTGTCCTGTATAAGCCAAATACATAAGGCTTTATATATATAAAGCCCAGGCACTGCTGATAACCTTTTGCCTGGTCTCTACACCATCCTGTCACTATCATTGACCTTGGCTTCTGCGACCAGCTCACCGATCAACCCCATAGGCCCCTTCTTTGCCACCAACGCAATTTCACACATCCCGTCCTCCATGTAACCGCTGCTGGAGCTCCTTGCAGATGGTGTTCCGCTGTTATTCCTGTTGTTACAACCAATTTTGTGCCCTATGTCACAACGGGAGCTTTCACTTGTCGTTGGAGAGCTGGAACTTGGAGAGCAGGGGGAGGAGTGCCTGGTGTCATGTGGCGACGCTTGCATGCCTTCGAAGGATGGAGCTGTTTGCAGGGGCTCATGTGAGAATGTGCTGTTTGGGTTGAAGTGCTGCAGCAGTGAGTCCCCCGCCTGGAGGCAATCAGCAGCAACAGCAGGCAGGATTGGTCATTCATCTGCAGAAGCTAAACTGCAGATGCTTGTGCTGCACACTTCACTGATGCAGCTGGAAGCTAAGTACAGTGCTGTCAGCTGCTGCTGCTGATCAAAGCATGCACAAACGACATCTGCAGGTTGCAGCAGATGGCTGTGGCTGATATTGGCAAAGCCAATGACAGCACAGAGGTCCAACAAAAGCGTGAAATGTGTTGTATTTCATCGCTCCATTTGCAAACCAGATGACTGCAACCTCTGACCAGGATTCATGCGCATCCTGAAGAGCCATCAGAGCCAATTGTTGATTAACGATGGTTATAGCCATCAACAGACCATGCATACCTATCCACTCAATCTTCACCCAGAACTTACCTTGCCAGTGCTCTGCTTGCGCTTGTGCATGACAACAGCAACCAGCGCTGCCAGAATCACCACAGCTGCCGCAACAGCTGCAATCACCAGACCAGCAACAGTGCCAGCCGATGGTCTCTTATCCTGCTGCTGCTGTTGTATCGTCAGTGCTTTGTGCTGCTCTCTGGTGTAGTGCTTGTGGAAGGGACTTGTCAGCTGCCAAATGGGCACCTAAGACAAATGGTGGAATAAAGAAAAATACAATAGATGACATCACAGAATGTTATTTGATACACACAAAACTTCTTTCAGCCATATGTCCAGTGACTTGTTGCTGGAGTTCCAAGACGAGAAACAGAGTTGACTTTGCTGCATGTTCATTGGGTCAGACTGGAAGGTATAAAGCTGTGAGCAGAAGCAGGCCGCCATGCGCTGCAACCTGCTCTCCAATCCCGAATGTTGCTGCCTGCCGACCTGCCTCGCTTAAACCCTACCTGTTGCGCTGCATACCCTGTCCCAGACACACACTGCAGCGCTTTGAATCGCCGCAGTATGGCTTTTGACCTGTGGTTCAACTCTGGTAAGACCTCAGGACAACTGAAGCGCGCTGCGTCTAAGCTGACGCCCACAATGCAGCGGCAGCTGTCTTGCACTTGCGGCAACAGGGATATCAGCCAAGTGGGAAACACACCCCCGAGCTTGTTGTGTGACAAGTCCATGATTCTGTGAACAGGGGTTATCCTGCAAGGGCAATGCCGTGCAGCGGGAGTTATTAGCAAACCGAAAAGGTGAATAAGAACAAGTGTGTTGTTGCTCTCAGTGTCTGCTGGAGCTTGACAAGAGTTCCAGTGTCCCAGCTGACCTATAGCAGTAATGGCTTGCTGGCTAACGATCTTCGGATCGGATGCACAATCATGCAGCTGAGACAACAAGTAGAGAAGAAAGCCTCTAAGATTTCTTGCATATTCTTTCTGCAGCAAATTCAGAAAGTAGAGGTTCTATGACTGCTGTCCATTGAGAGCTACGTTCACCAGTCAGAGGGCAGCAGTCATAGAACCTCTACCATTGGAATGACTAGAATAGGAACACCCTTTATACATGCCACAATTGGGAACAGTGTGTGTGTGAATTGCACTGTTATGCTGTCCAACAAGCCCGCCGACAAGGTGCAGAGCAGTACACACCCATCATTCATCATCACCAGCACAGGCCGCAGGGCTGCCAGCATCTGCATCTGTTCTGGCACACCTCCAACTAGTCTGTTGTGGCTAAGGTTAATTTGCAGCATCTGGTTTGTCGGCTTCAGAGCAGCAGCAAACGCGTCCAAGCTGCCGAAGAGCTCATTGTGTGAAAGATCCAAGAAGCTGAGATGAGGTGCTACAGCCACAGTCACTGGCAGAGTACCTGCAGCAGCATGGGTGACAGCAGCAGATCATTTACTGGCTGCCAACCATCACTGAAAGCATAGATGAGCATGTAAGGTAGGCACAGCTTCGCTGCTGGTTGTGTCTGTCTGTCTGTCTGTCTGTCTGTCTGTTTGCTGTAATATTACTGCAGACACCACCAAGAGTAGATTGCTGGTCAGTCTGCTGGAGAAACAACAGCTATGCCTGCAACCAAGCAAGCAAGACCCTGCACAGTACGCCAATTGGATACACATACGGGCCAACAGCATAGTCCCATTGATTGGTTGTGCCTGAGGCCTGTTCAGACCTGCTGCCAGCCACATTGTGGTGCCTCTACCCTACCTGAAAACTTGTTATGTGACAAGTTGAGTAACACCATTTGTAAGTCTGCCTCGGATCCAGGTTTTACCCGTCCCTTCTTGTTCACATCCATGTCACCAGATAGTGCATTGTTGCTGAGATCAACCCATCTGACTGTCAGTGGGAGAGCAGGCAGAGTGCCTGAGAGCTCATTGTCTGAGAGATCCACCCAGTCGAGGTTTTGGAGGACTGTGAGGTCACTGATTAAACCCTGGAACCTGCCACAGACAAGCAGCAAGCAGCGGCGCCAATGTTGTTGTGCATTTTTTGGGCTGTCGCACTTGAGGCCGGCAGTGAGCAAAATAGCATTAATGCCCTGATTGATCCCTGATTGATACTGTGCAAAATATACAGATTCTTCTTTTACAGGGAGAAACACGTTGCTGGTGAGACACCAGCAGGACTGGAGTAGGATTTTTGAGTAATCGTGAGATGCTTTTTGAGAGAGGCTGATTGAATGTGTTTGATGGGTGCAATGGCAAGGGCTGACACAACTGCTAGAGCATGCAATGAATTTACTCAGGACGCAGTGTGCACGGTTCCAATCACAGCAACTCAGAATGCTGTGCATGTCCTCAGAGGTGTACTGTGTTGAACCACAGCAGCGACTAGCAGCATCACAAACTGACCTGTTGAAGGATAGGTCCAGGTACTGCAGCTGTGGACTCGTGACAAAGTCTGGCAGGACGCCACTCAGAGCATTACTGCTCAGGTTCACATACTGCAGCTGGGGTGGCAGGGCTGGGAGTTGGCCGGACAGAGCATGACCTGATACATCCAGGTACAGCAAGTTTGTGCAAAACCCTAGAGAGGCTGGCAGCGGCCCTGTTAAACCCTGCTCTGCATCTCCAATGACACCCGCCATGTTGATGTACTTCAGATGGCCAAAACCGCAACCAGTATCTGGTGGCATTGCTGCCAGTAAACTTTTGCTGTGGTGTTGCTTCAAGTGAGTCTCCTGGTTGTCAGGTGTCACCAGCAGTCCCGCCTGTTGGTCACTCCCAGAACTGAGGCCATGTTGTGGTGTTACCAGCAGTCCCCTCCTGAATCCTCCTTGATCAAACCCAGTCCCAGAAGCGGTGTCACCAGCAGTCCCAGCAGTGTCACTCCTAGTCCCATCCAGTGAGGGCAGGGGTCCTCTGAGGTCTGAGAGACCAGCCAGTTGCAGCTCTTGCAGTGACTGGGACTCCAGCCAACATGAGGGAAGGATACCTGACAGCTTGTCATTGTCTGAAAGTGACAGCGACTGCAGACGCCTGTACAGGAAACAATACAGAATAAATTGTTTACCTTGAACAGGGAAAAGTGATGTTTTTCACTTGAGCTCAGATTCCCATATCAACAGGTGTGAGTTGACGGTTGGCTTTCACTGTGATAAATAAAATTACAGTATGCTTGTGACAAGCTTCAGTTGCGCTAGACGCTGCAGATGACTGCAAACAGGCGATTCCTGCAGATTGAAACTGCATCAAGGAGTGCTGCATGCCATGCGCTAAGGAATAAAAAAGACAGCTGTGCAGACCTCGATCGCACAGTGTTTTATTGCAACAACAGAACACTGAGCAATCATGCTCGCACAGCTGTCCTTTTATAATATTAGCACTTAGTACTGATACTGAAGCTGCATTATCCTGCGCAATCATGGTCCGCACAGCTCCCCTTTCCTTATTTTCCCCGCACCTTCCAGCCTGGACGAGTTCACAGCTTAGAGATCCCTTCAGTCCTATACCCCGCAGATGAAGCTGCTCCAGCTGATGCAGATCCTTGATCACATCTGCCACATCAGCCACCTCACCGGGTGCTGAGCTGTAACTGATGTCCACATGCTGCAGCCTGCTGAACTTCCCAAGTGCTGCAGGAAACCTTGGACAATGCAGGGCGTATGGCGGGATGACTAACCGCCGCAAATGGCCCTCTCTATCGCAGACATTGGGGGCAACGTGACAGATGTCGGAGTACCATTGCCTCAAGTCATATGTGATTGCCAGGCCAACAGAGCTGCACCAGGCACTTCCACCAGTTGCAGGTGACACTGCTGCTGCTGCTGCCTGGTCGCCGCTGCTGCTGCTGCCAGGCTTTTTGAGACCTGGACAGCAGGCTGCTACCAGGTCCTTCAGGGCCTCCTGCTCTTCCGCCACCAGCTGAGTGTTGCTGCTGGGGGTGGATACCTGCAGGGTTCAGCAGCAGCAGCAGCAGCAGCAGCAGCAGCAGCAGCAGCAGCAGCGCCACCATACGCGACAGGCTCACATAGCTGCACAGATGCATTCTGTTGAAGCAGTAATGTGCTGCCAGTTACGAGGTACTGCATCCACTCAGGGTTGAGCTCACCGGCTGCTGCCGCTGACACAGTTAGAGACCTGAGCAGTCAGCTGCTGTGCTGCAGATGTCTGAACCACACCCTGGCAGAGATCACTTGTTGAAGATACAGCACCTAGTATCCTTGTCTAGCACTTGCTCTTGATCAGAAGCGAATTTGAGCCGACAAATTTTCCTTGTTTCAAGCCTCGCGCCCCCCCCCCTCCACCACCACCACCACCACACCACACACCCTCAACGCACACACGCACCTGAACTTGTACCAGTGGTTGTCCCATGTCTGCCCTTACCACCACCACATACTGCCCCGCAAGCAGTGGCTTCTTGTCCCGCCGAGCCAGGAATAAGTACTGCTGCTCAGAAGCTATGGACCTGTGCCCTCCTCCTGCTGCTGCGGCATCTTGATCTGGCTCCCTCAGGCCGGGCCACTCCATGTAGTTTGTGCCAACTTGTGTGGGCACTGAGCGATAGGGGTCACTACCAGGGCCCCACAAAGCCCTGAAAGTATCATGGTTATAACACAGGACAGGGTTTGTGTCTGTTGCAGCTGTGTGCTGTTTCCCACTGTCCTGCTGCTGCTGGAGGATAGCATGACAACAGGCTGTGCATGTGTGGTCATCAACAGAGCCCTGATGTGATGCTGACAACAGCACCGCAATGCTCAAACGAGCAGATTCACAGCAGTGGTTGCAAGTATATGGCATTGCATTGGCATTGCAGACTCGCACTTGGAGGATCGCAACAAGATGGCAGCATATGCTTATGAATGAGACATTAGTTTTGCCACGGTTGTGCTCACATGGTGATGCTTCCAGAAACAGCTCTTGCCATGATGACCACACTCATATTTTCTGCAGCATCTGCTGGTATGTCAAATGCAAACCAGCGTGCAGAGCCTCGCTTCATCTGGAAGGACCATCTGCAGACTGACAGCTCTGGCATAAGAGCTCTGCTGCTGCCGCCGCTGCTGCTGCTGCAACCTGGGATGTCTGCAATACTCTGAAAAGCAGCTGGTGCTGCAGCAGACGTTGCTGCCTTGCTTGATGGTAAATGTTGAGGTATAGCATGCACTATTTGTAAGTTGGTTGCTGATAAAGCTGCTGATGTAAGCAGCAGCCGCAGCAGAAAATTTCTGCTGCAGGCTGGGTCCTGCAGGACCATTAGGAGCTGCAGTCGCTTGTGATATGCTGCTGAGGTTGCTGAGAAGGAACTTCAACCCACTTACGATATGTATTCACTGATATATTATGCTCTGAAGGTTATCTTCAGCTGCAACCAAGCCGAATGAAGGCCTGCAACGGCAGCAGCATGGCAAGCATCATCAGTCAAGTGGCAGCCATCGCCACTGTGCTCTTGAGGCAATGCAAAGCCTAAATGCAGACTCTGCATGTACCAGCGAGTGAGTATCAGAAAGGAGAAGGGCTTATGTATCATAGCCTGCCTAGCAAGTCATCGTCAGGAATAGTCAGGGGTGACATCAAGCATTCAACGCCCTCACACGCGCCAACAAAGAAAAATGTTGCATAAAAACACATTTACAGCGATCGAGCTGCTGGACGGTTTCAAACCTATGCAAGGTTGACGTGTTGCCTGGACATGATCGCAATGGAAGAATCAACACAGACTTCAATGTTGTGAACTACTTCAGCTTGTAATCATTGAGTAAGTAATAGCAAGCTTGCCCACCTTTTTGCTCAGCGTGATGATGTGCGAGCAGCAGGACCTCACACCACCCTTTCAAATCAATATAGTGAGCTAAAGTGACTGTTTAACACTTGCAATACTGATCTGGTGTGCTGTGGCTACGGCGTACCGGTATTGTTCAGGTATTTGCTTGGCAGGCACTGCACTCCACAGTACAAAGACACAGAATGATATGCACCGGATCGTCCTTACATTCGCTACATGCGATAGCGCTGCACCAGCTCACTGCAATAGTCTCAGTAGTCGTGTCAATTATCTAGTGCCCGCCCTGATGTATGAAGTGGGACCTGACGCATACAGTACGAACACAAACAACTGCTCTGATAACAATAAGCGTGTTGACAATAGTCAAAAGCACCACACACATCAAATCGTCCGTTGTCCCCATTGATATTCTCATCGCAGACTCCCCTTGCGGCCGCTGCCTCGAGAAGCAGCGGCGTACCTTGATCATTTTCTCCCTCAGTTAACCGAAACAGTGATCTCCACACATTTCGAAGATTCGCGGGCACGTCGACATGCGCATAGGACCGTTCGCGTTGCTCTGCTCCTTCCTGCTGCTACTGGCGACCCAAACCGCGGGTGAGGCCTCACGCTGTCTGTGATCACGCAAATTTACCGACGTGCAAGCTGCAGGAGTGTGCAACGCCAGCAGCTTGAGCTTAGCAGTAGCATATGTGTGTTGAATCAGCAGCATCTACGCTGCCCACGCTTCCTTGATAATAGCCGAGGAAACTTGTTCAGAGTTTGCACCCTGCAAGCTTCAATGCTGCTAGTCGCTGTGGACAGCTCAAAGCAGCTGGAGTGTGTCATGCTTGCGTGCAAGGGTTGGGTGCTTGAGGCATTGCAGAAGTGTCCCGATATTGCATGTGTGCAGGTCAAGGTTACAGACCGCCTGATGGCCGCAGGGCAGGTGCATCTAGTACGTATGCGCAGATGGCAGATGCTGCGCAGCAGCTTGAACAGCTGTATGGCGGCAGTCGCCAGGGGCACCGCACCTACAAAATGAGCCCCGCATTGGCATGCAGCAGAGCTAACAGCAAGAGCTTATGTGCCCCTGATAAGACAGATGACTTAAACTCCTATGCACAATTATGGTTAGCTACCTCCCCAGCATCCTACAGTAGCCTTGATAAAACGTACACAGGCGGCCTCAACCTGGTTTCAGATCCCCAGAATCAACAAGGATGTGACACCTGCACAGCATTTGCAGTAGCATCAGCTGCAGAAACAGACATGGCCTCTACCCTTGGTGTAGATGTCTCCCAGTGCAGCATCAGCGTCCAGGGCCTGCACTTCTGCCCACATCCTGGTGTGCCTTACAGGGGTTGTTTTGGCAGTTGGTCACTGTCACCAACGCTCAGCATCCTGCAGCAGGCTGCTAAGCAGTTGCCAACCAGCCTCTGCTTGCCATACCAGCCTGTTATAGAAAACGATGCAAGCCTTGACCAGTTATGCACAGGAACATGTGGCCCCAACAGATATGCCAGTAAAGGTTCATTCAACTTCCTGGAGATAGGAACTCTGTGGCAGGCTCAACGCCACATCAGACAATTTGGATCTCTGATGACCAGTTTTTCAGTCTATGGTGATTTTAGGGATTTCTTCAGCAAGCAGGCTAATGCAAAAGCTGTATACAAGCCCAAGCCCGGAGCTAACCCTGTTACATATCACGCTGTGGTGCTGGTAGGCTATGACAATGATCAGCAGTACTGGCTGGTGAAAAATAGCTGGGGGAGGGACTGGGGAGATGGAGGATACTTCAGGGTGAGGGATGTGGTTGTTTAGTGCATATGTGATGGCTGACCGCACAGTTAACACATCACGTTCTGCTGGCACCCCTTGAATTGCGGTAATTCAAGCATGTCACTGTTTGTCATTATTATGTGTGCCTGATTTTGTTCATATGAAGCTTGACGTTGTTGGCGAACCAAAGATCATACATGGTATAATAGTATCAACCACATGACTGGCACCTCTATCACTCCTCAGACCTCTTGGGCAGCTATGCAATGGGTCATAATCAAGTGTAAATTGCATTTCATACACAGCTAATCTTTCAACAGATTAGACAAGTGAACACTGGAAACGTGATTTTTGTTTTTAATATCAATACTGGCGTTGCTGCTTTCGTCGTGGCTGCTGCAGGTTGCCTATAAAACGTGTGACATCCTCAGTGGTGCTGGTGAGACATACGGCTTGACTTGGACACCGTCCGATACCTGCAACTGCGTGCCACAGCTGCCTCTGTCACCAGCACGACAAGAAGGGTGCTACTGGTACAAGGTAGGAAGCAAGCAGAGCTGGGCGTGCTGCTGTTCGCGCCAAGACCCTTGTGCATGCTGCCTGAGGCTGACACGGCAGAGCACCATTATCAGTGCTGTCTGTTTCGCTCCTCGCCAGCGGTGGTACCTTAGCCATGGTAGCAACGTGTTAGTTCAAATGCTACAGCATTTCTGCATTGCATGAATCAACAACAATCCTTGCGGAGTTCTCGTTGGCACAATTTATGCCGCTGCTGCTTTTGCTGCTTCTGGTACTGTTGTCAGGCGGGTACTGGTGACTACTTGTCCAAGATTGCATTGCTGACTGGGGTAAAACTTGTGAATTTCATGTTGGACAATGCTGCATATGTGAAGGACCTTGATGCCTCTCTGCAAGGCATGCAGCTGCTTGTGTGTGACCCAGCACAAGGTGAGACAGCCAATACTTAGAACAGCTGCCACTGACAGTCTGCAAGAATACCAGCGAAATGATTGATACTTCTGCACCAGAAGAATACTGCTGCAGCTCATGTGCCCACACAGCCTGATGAGTTGATGCCTGATCGAGCCGATGCCTGATCAAGCTGCTGCAGCACCTCTGTGACCTCCTTCTGTTGCTGGATTGTGTTGCTGGCTTCTCATGCGTGTAGACCCACAGTTAGAGGCATTGCTGCGCATCAAAGCAGCCGTAGACACCACTAACACTCTGAAAGACTGGACCAGGGCAGCAGGAACGAATAAAAAGTATTGCAGTTGGAGAGGGATTGTTTGTGCTGGAACAATGGTGGTGCAAGTGCTCCTGGAAGCGGAAGGTATAGGACAAGGACTACAAGGCACCTGCCCTTCTGCTGCTGCATTCAGTGGGCTGTTTTGGATACATGGGTTTACCGTTGGTAATCAGCCTGGCATTACTGGCACCATCCCAACAGACTGGTCTAAGCTGGCACAGTTTGAAGACATACGCCTTGTAAACAACTCCTGAACTGGTCCCATACCTGCTGCTTGGAGCAGTTTGTCAAGATTGAGGGTCTTGCACCTCTCTGGGAACAAGTTGATCGGGCACCTCCCTGACAGCTTCAGGGAGCTCAAGGCCCTCGAGGACCTTGCTCTGCACTATAACCAGTTGAGCGGCCCTGTACCTGTTGTTTGGAACAGCTTGACCAAGTTGAAGGTCTTGAACCTCAGAGGTAACAAGCTGACTGGGCAGCTGCCTGATAACTTCAAGGAGCTGAAGGCGCTTGAGGAAATGACATTGGCAGTGAACCATCTGGTTGGTGCCATGCCTGCCACCTGGAGCAATCTATCAATGCTAAGAGTCTTGAATCTAGACACCAATGAGCTGACTGGGCAGCTGCCTGACAGTTATAAGAATCTGAGGTCATTGGAGTTGGTGGCTTTGGGCACCAACAAACTGACTGGGACAATTCCAGCCTGGCTTGGCACCAACTGGGCTCGATTGGGCTTCTTGAGCTTGGCACATAATGCTTTTGATGGCACCATACCTGCCTCCCTGAGCGATCTCAGAAATCTCACCCAACTCCACCTCGGCTACAACAAGCTGACTGGCACACTTCCTGACAGCTTCAGCAACCTGAGGGTGTTGGAGCAATTGAATGTAGATGACAATGCAGCCCTGACTGGCACAGTACCTCAGTCATGGGTCCGTATGACAGCAATGAAACATGCCCAGTTCTATAATAACCCACACTTGGGGGGATGCGTGCCATCTTCATGGAAAGGTGCAGAATCTATCACCTACGCAAACACTGAAATGTCTGGATACTGTTGAAGTGTGTGAATTGGTGTTGACTGTTGAGGTGTTTGTGTTGGTGCTGATGTGGCTGTGCTTTGCAGAATGTGTAGGTACGCCAAGTTCGAACTTGAATTCATCTCTTTTGTTGATCAATATCAGCATGCTCATGATAACATGATACTTGGCAAGGGGCACCGCTTGCTACGTCGCACGGCACAGCAAAAGCAGCAATGTTGTATTTGTAGCAGCAGCATCTGATCAAGCAGTACTATGGTGAGCAATGCTTATAGCTTTTGCTAAAGGGGTGGTGGGATGTCATGGAATGGTTTCATTAAGACATGTTCAGATTTGCAGGTGGCAACATGTACAGCGGTCACTTTCTGCTGCAGCAGTGTCGGCGTCGGTGACAATGATGGCAGCAACATCAGCAGCAACAGGTCCAAGCTCTAGTGCCCAAACACTTGCTGCCCCCACGCAGCTCTGCAGTGCTGACCTGAATTCCTTCTTAGGAAGAAGCTTCTTACAGGTAATACTTGGTGTAGGACGTTGGTGGCAGGTGGATGGACATCAAGAGCAGCCAAGGCAGTCACAAGCATGACACTAGGGTGGTGGTCCCAATGCATGTCAGCACATTTGCCATAGCATGTCAATTTGTTGCATGGCTCAACTGCACCGTGCAGGTCCAGTCATCTCATGGTCGCTGTGTTGAAATGGTGGGCAAGGCCTAGGCCTGTCTACCAATTCAACACAGTGACAATGTGATGACTGAGCCGTATGCGATCTGGTGGCGAGTTTGTTGGCCTCATCTGCAGCCCTGGCCCACTGCATTATGCGTTGTCAGTCTATCCAAGTTTCGATGTCAGGTGACAAGCTGTACAGGAGGCTAAGTGTGGCATGTGCTGGGCAGCCATTGAGTTGATGTCTCTGCATTTGTGACTCCAGTACTAGTCTGGTTTATGTTGTTGCCCACTTTCCAGTAGTTTCCTGCTCATGTTGACCCATGGTGCCAGAGACAGTCGAGAATAACATTTGGTACATCTGATTGCACTTTACTAGCTATAGGCAACGATTTACCTCCAATACACATGATAATTATGACACAAAGTCTCACCCAAAACACCTACCACTGGAGCTGGTGAATATGGCTTCATGTGCACCCTGCAGCAGGCGATGAGCTGCTAATGGTCATCATTATAATACCCCATTGTGATCATACTCGCCTTTGACTCATGGAGGGAGCAGTTGCTCGTTTTTGGCCCCTTGTGCCATAGCAACTGCAGCAGCCGGTAGCTGCTGCGGCAGATCAATTGGTCGCACTCTGCAATTTTCCCAAGTCAGTTGATCAAGTATTGTGCAATTGTTTGTGGTTTTGTTGACTCCGCTGTATCTACACACAGGCTGGTTGTGACACGGTCTGCAGATGACACTCACTGTGGCAGTTTCCCAGCATTGCTGTTATAGCATGTTGCAGCAGTGCAGCTGTTGCTGGCTGTCACCCCCCAAGTAACCTCCCCCAGTGCGGCAGGTGCGGGGGCGATGATACTTGACTGGTTTCTGCCTTGCAGGTATGATCAAAGCACATCCTGGAGGATAACATGCGTATGGTTGCTGTTGATCTCAACATGCTTCATGTTTGCTGAAAGGTACAGCTTTAAGCAATATTCAAGTTGTGTGGGGCCATGCCACACTAATCAGTTCTTTTGAGTGAGTAAGCAGTTCCATTTGCCAAAGGGTGGTATTGTTGGATGCTATCATATGTATTGCATAAGATTGAGCCTATGCCAACCCCGGGATCCAAGATGGCAGCACCACTAGGGGCCGCTCTGTTAGTCTCGGGCTGAGACAGCAGATGCAGGCCTTCTGTCGCCGTGACATGTCATTTGACTGCAGGCTGTCCAAGTATGTGAAGGTTGCCGTGCACACAACATGCAACTGAGTTCAAGCATTGAAGGTGATCACCTTCATCATATGATGGTGACGCAACTTGCAACCTGTGACAGTTTTTGAAAGAATGTTGACAGCATGATTGGCATTGACAGTTGCGCGGGTTGTACTGCATGACTTGACTCTCTTTTGCACAAGCCATGCTACTGCTGCTGGTTTGCAAGGCTGCTCGCAGCTGCTTCGGCTGCTGGTGCTGCCCGTGAACGCTGTTGACGTTCTAAAATCTCAGTTCGACTGCTGCTACTGCTGCTGCTGCTGGTGCTAGCCGCCCATTTGATTGTGTTAAAAGAGCAGACAGCCTGTTGCGCTTTTGCGGGCCATTGCCATTGCCAGTAGCTGGGTGACGTCCAGGGGCAGAGCAGCAGCCCGGCAGTGGGATGTCCTCAGCAATCCCAGCTGATTGGAGCCTGCTGCTCTGCAGATACTGATGACAGTCCATGCTACTGCGGTTGTACACATACAAGCTCCTACGTACCTCGTAAGCACACAGTATGCTTGGCGCGGCCCAGCTTCTGGTAGGTCATGCAAGCCAACACACCCGGGTCGCGCACTCGCCTGAGTTCCAGTCATTGCGCAACAACTATATTATGAGCAAAAATATGAGTGGTTTGAGCGTAACAACATGGCTCGACACCATCTACAACTGTACGTTTGGTTCCGTGAGAGCTGGAGTGACAATCTTCAACAACAGTTCCAGGCTTAGCGTAGCCCTTCCGTATAATTCATTGGTGTCCCTCAAACGTTTTTGACTGCAAGATCGCCAGATGTCCGGATGCAAGCTTTGTGTTACACCCACTGTCTGACAGTTCAGCGTCCCTGGGGTCCCGCACCAAAAAATTACAGTGTCACAGTCAAGACTTGCTTTACATGAGGCGATCGTGCAGCACTGATTGACACAGCAGGGCTCGCAATGAGGAGTACCACCATTGCAGCAGTCATCAAGTGTTAAACGGGAACACCACCACAATATTTACTGCATATAATTGTCAAGCTCTGCAGGGACAGGTCCTGCGAGGGAAGCCTGTTGCCGGTGATCACAAGCAAACATCACACACATCAACACCATTTCGGCCAACTCGCAGTGCATGATGGCACCGGCGTCCGCAAGTCGAACGGCGGGAGCTCTTCTTATACTCATCAGCTGCCTCATTGTGACGGCGCTTGGCGCTCGGGCGCAGCAAGGGCAGTTCCCAACAATAGATATCTTAGCGCAGCCTGGCTGCGATGCCGCAGCGACTCTGGTGCCAAACATGCAGGATTGTGTTCTTCATCAGCTCATGGGCAGTAATGGGACACTCACTCTGACGTTCACAGTTGGCTCGAAACCAAAGCACTCCATCCTTCTCACTCTAAGGAGTGTTGGTGGCATGGCACAAATGTGAGTAGCATCGAGTCTCTACGTCCTAACTGTCAATTATTCAGGTCAATCAGCACCACGCGCCTTTTGCATGGCTGTCCCATGAGTTCAACACGAGCATAGGCCCACTGCCAGCATGTGCTTGCCAGTGCCACCTCTGTTGCTGAGCCAGGAATAGGTGCAGCACAGCAGATTATGGTCAGTGCACTCGCCCTGCAGCTATAACAACCAGCTCAGCTTTGTGACACGCACACACCTGCTGACAAGCCACTACCAGCAGCAAGCAGCAACATGTGGGTTCCATTGCTGAAGGCTGCTGAGGTCAAAATGATGCTACTTTGTGCCTACACTTAATAGCATCACATATTCTCAGACCCAGTAGTAGAAGAAGCTTGATGTGCTTGTTACAACTGGGCACTCTGATCACAGCTGATGCACAACCTTGTGTCCTAGGATCTCACACAGTCCCTGACAAGGTTGATATCATGGGTACCATGGGTGATGCGCTGCCTGCAGGCACTTGCTCAACTCCGGTGCTGATGTCTATGACGGCCAGATCGTGTACTACAATGATGCTGTCACTGAGACCTTCATCAGAGTCCCAGCCGATCAGGTCACTCCTGGGCAGTACACCCTGATCCTTCAGGGAGCAGGAGGAGCAACACAGAAGCTTCTGCTTTATCTCAGGGTAAGGCGCCGTCTCCGCCCTGTGCTGGCAGCCAAACTGCTGGTGCTGGAACTGCTGCTCTGCTGCATGGATTGAGCCATGAGTCATTTGCCTGCAATTTGCAGACTTGTGAACGATTTCAAAGGCAGGAAAATGAGCTACACCAACTCCTGCGCTGGCGGTTGCATTGAACGCCGACATAAATCGACCACTGTCAACAGTCGCATGCTCACCACTCATACACAGAGGAGGGTAATTGTGCCATGTCCAAGATCTTCACAACCTCACCACTGCATCACTCTCAGGCTGACTGCCTTTTTGCACTCTGGCCTTCAACTGCTCCTTCAGGTCCAGACTCCTGCACTTGGAGTCCGCCTAGCAGCCAATGATAAAGCTGCCCTGCGGAGCATGATGGCTGAGTGTTGCCCTCCTCCAGGAGCTGATGGCACTCCATTCTGTTCTCAGTTGTGAGTAGCGTCTCATGACAGCAGCGCCAGCAAGCAGCAGCTGGCAGGCAGCAGCTAGCATGAATTTCACAGCAGCTGTAGGCAGCATGGTGCAGCAGCATTCAGCTGCGGCAACTGCTGGCAGCTGAACAGCTCACATATCACACTGGGCACTTGTCACTAGTTGGTTGTTGGCAAGGCAGCATGTCAGGTGGCCCGGCAAGCATGAACGAAGCGGGCTGCTGTTGTTGAGCACACGTGTACCGTCACTGATGCAGCTAGAAGGACAGTCACTGGCAGTATCCCAGCAGTCAAGTGGCTGGAACTTATAACTATTGGACTCCAGTTGAAGTCACGGCTCATGGCAGAGCGCAGATGCACCAGACTGTCTGCTGCATGATCTCAAGTTTGCGGCGTCGTCCTGGTCGCTGATCTGGCACAAGCATACTTGCCTTTATCCGTCAGCTGACCAACTCCATCCTGCTGCTGCTTCTGTTTGCTTGCGCTGCCGACTGTTGTGTGGCTCCTGTTGGTCTGTGTGCTGCTGTAGCCTTCCCATGGCCCTCAACGCCTCAAACATTGACGAGGATCTGTGCAACATTGGGGACTTCGTGTGCGATAAGAAGGGTCACCTGCAGAATGTTGACTTCAGCCAAGCAGGTGTGTGCGGCCAAAATGGGTGTGTATGTATACGTGGTTAGCTTTTGCTTGCGGTTTTATAGAGGGTTGATTGAACAGCAGGAGCAGCTGGGCATCCAGAGCACCCCCAAACGTGTGCAGCCTTGAACACCCCCAAACCCCCAAACGTGTGCAGGTACTCAACCATCTGTGGGCCAAAGCATCTGATTGTCCTATCGCATTTCTTTGAAGTGTGTTCACCTTCAGATGCTGATGCTGATGCTTCGCTGACGCTGCTTCTTTTGTTATGTCACATACTCTGGCAGGCCTGAATTGCACAAATGGATTCCCTGAAGCATTTGGCAAGCTGCCCTCCCTCGAGACGCTCATGCTGCGCTTCAATGATTTCAATGGGGACACACTTGACAATGTGGCAGCAGTAAGTATTACACATACTCCTGCTGCTTGCTTGCACTTGCTTGATGAGATTCCCTCGCCCACATCTGGCAAGATGTCACCCTTTCCTGTCTTGCATGCTTATATGTCATGCACTGTCAGCTGGCATGGACGACAAGAAGATCAGAGGGTTTCGCTGTCTGTGGTGGCTTCTTCAATAGACAACAACCCTGCGCTCACTGCTGCCTTCGAGTGCCTTCTGGTGTCACAATTAGCTGTATGTGGCCGGTTGCAGGTGCTGGCCAACAGTAAACAGCTGCGCCGGCTGATGGTTGGCTCTGCTAACCTGACTGGCACGGTGCCTTGTGCTCTGCTTGAAGAACACGAGTTGAGAACGCTCATGATGAGCGGCAACAAGTTGGAAGGTACCCTGCCTGCTTGTGTGCTTGAGGTGAGGAGGTGAACGGGGGTATCGTACAAACCCCAACCTGTGCATCAATTCAACCCAATCTTTGAATTTGATTTGAAACTAATCTGAATCCTGATCTCATTGCACTCTCAGCAGAGGCTGAGTTGAGGTATATTTGGTCTGTCATGGGTCTACGGCCAGTGTACTGAGTGCCAGTACTGGGGTACAAGAATGTACACATGTGTTGGGTGTTCGGCGGTACCTGTGCACAATCTATTTTCCATGAGTTTGCAAGTACCAGGCCAGTTTCCTGCACATCGCTGTGCACATTCTAATGCAGTCATTACTGTCACCACTGACCTGATCTCAGCGCCATCTCATTTCTGGTGTGCTCCTTCCCGCTGCAGAGTACCACTCTTCAGGAGCTGTACATGTCACAGACAACTCTTTCCGGGCCGCTTCCAGATGCTTTCACTACAAGCAGCTCCCTGGTAGTGTGGTACTCTATCAATGAAGACCAACGTACTGGGACTCCAGCAGGCCCAGGGTTTACTGGAGAACTTCCCAGCAGCATCAGCAATGCACCATATCTGCAGTACGTTCAGCTGAGCGGCCATCAGTTCACAGGGGGTGTGCCTGCTCTGCCATCCAAGATCGTTATGTTTGAGGTCCAAAGCAACAACTTGGATGGAGGCGTTGCTTGTGAGTGGTTTGCTCTTGTGGTGGCAGTTCGTAGGGTTAATTGAGATCATTGAAAATATCGTGTACGGCGTGGATTCATTGCGACTGTGACCTGGTTCCCATGCTTCATCTGTTCCTCATGTCCTTTTGCAAATGGCCACCAAAATCCCGTCCAACTTTCTTTCCACTGGTTGCTTTACATTGATAAATATATCTCTTTGTTGCGCACTGCAGCTCCACTTCCCGCCAGCCTTGTTTACCTGGATGTCAGTAACAACAGTCTAACTGGGCCTGTCCCAGACTTCTCAGACTCCTCTCAACTGACTCTCCTGGATGTGAGCTCAAACCAGCTTACTGGCGACATTCCTGCAAGCTTTGGAGCGGCAGGGGACAGCATGGTCTATGTGGATTTCAGCAGGAACTTGCTGGGTGGTAACATCAATGATGGAAGCCAATGGGAAGAGCTGCCACGCGTGCAATACTTGTTGATGTCAGAGAACAACTTACAAGGTGAGGGCTGTTGTTGTGAACAGTCGTTCAGCCTTGTTTGGGCATACACTTGGCTGGATAACAAACTGAAACTGTTGCCAGGTTTACGGTGTAACCTGTAAGGCATATGCAGTAATGGCCAGATTAGATTAAGGAATAGGGAAGGGCCAGAGGGCGTATGCCGCTGGCATTCCTGGTGTGGAATGGTTACTCAGACCAGCTGCTTTATGTCCTGTCCTGCAGGTTTTGTTCCTGCCAGTCTTGGTGCCAACAAGCAGCTGATGGCTCTGAACATCGGCAACAACCTGCTGGAGGGAAACCTTACTGCATTTGCTGCTGCTGTCAATCCTGCCCGGCGTCAATCTCCTCAGCGGGGCAACGGCCGCAAGCTGCAGTCCTCACGCAGCGATCTGAGCATTGATTCCTCGCGGCTTGTCGCTAGGAAGCTTTTTGGGGGTTCTGAGGACCAGATAACGCCCCAGCCCCTGGGTTGGCAGTACAACACAGAGAACATCAGGGCGCTGGCGATGGGTGATGTTCATTCAGCGCGACGCAGGCTACAGCAGGCCACTGCAGCTGCAGACCCTCAAGTTGTAGCTCAAACACCTGCACCTGGCGGCGCTACCACCACAACCATGGCGCAGCCACCACCTGCAGCACCCGACACACAGCCTCAGGACCCAACAGTTTCTGAAACAGTCCCCCAGGTATGCCACTGCATCATATCAGCTGTCAGCATCTCACCAGCTTCAAGGTTCTCCTGAGTATAGATGTCAGGTCACGTCTCCATGGTTTGCTGCTCTCATCATGCCAGCAAGGATCAAAATGCGTCCTGCCATGCATGGACGCACCACGAACAGCTATTACTCCTACAGAGGTGCACCTCTGATCTGATCAGCAGCTGCTCGTTGGCGCCAATTTCTTGTGCCATCATCGCTTCCGGCTTTGCAGGACCAGACTACTGGTGTCACCCCAGCCAGTGAGAACCCCCAGCTGAGCCCAGCAGCAGCTGCTGAACTTGCGCAGCTTGACATCGGGCTCATGCCAGTTCCCACCAGCTCAGCCCTGCAGGGCAACAGCTTCCTGTACCTCAACATCTCAGGCAATGCACTCACAGGAGGAGTCCCTGAGGGACTCGGCAACCTGGAGATGTTCAGGAACCCCATCAACAGCTCAGACCCATATGACCAGTTCATGATGCAGCAGGGAGGACCTGACCGAGTGATGGACCTGAGCAACAACAGGTTGTATGGAGAGTTCCCTGTGTTCCTTATCAAGGAAGGCGACCTTCAGAGGGGCTGCTCGTGCATCACAAATTTCAGTGTCACAGACGGCAACTTTGTGTATTGCCCAACCAAGGCCACATTGGCAGGCCTGAAGCTAACACAGGAGATGTTGTATGCAATCAAGGCAAACAACTACACATGCTTGATGCCGGCAAATGGTCCCGATCAGCCGGTAAGTTTGGTGCCTTGATGCCTGGTACAACCTGTTAGCAGTTTGCTGTAGGGGCAGCCGGGGTTGATTGTCTGCTGCGCCTGATTCCCAGGTTGAAACCAAGACACTGTTCATCACATCTTGCTTCAGTAGCAGGCTGCTTGCTTTGATGTATGTCAAGGCACCTGCTGCTTGCATGGCTTATTTTCCCCATGATTGATTTGGGGGATTCGTCACACATCAGGTTGTTCTGCATGCTTGAGTTCCCACGTCAATGTCAACACACCGACCTGTCGTGCTCAATGCTGCAACCCTCAGGTGTCTCTTGCTGGCTACCTGAGCAAGCCCGCCAGTTACCTCACAAGCATTCCAGCGGCAGCAGACGTTGTGACAGAGAAGACACTCAAAACCCGTGAGCCGAGGGATGCTAATGGTGTCGCAGCTGCAAGCGGACCAACCAGCAGAGGGGGTGGCGCTTCAGGCGCTCCCCTTGGCCCTGGTGCAATCGCGGGCATTGTCATCGGCGCCGTTGCAGGTGCTGCTATCATTGCCTCACTTGCATACTTCGTGGGTTACAAGAAGTTCTACCAAGTGCACAGGGCAACAAGTTTCAGGAAGGGAGACCTACCAGATGGCCCTGGTGTTGTAGGAGCTGGGCCATATCCAGCTGCTGCATATGGTGCTCAACCCCAAGGTGCAGCGCCAGGGTTTGACATTGAGTCACCTACCACTGCTCCCCCCCATACAAATGGGGCAACACAGGTTGCAAGAAGTGTCACAGAGGGTCTTGCATAAGACTTTGGCCTGCAGCAGATCATGCTTAGGTGGAGTATCTAGGCTGGATTTATTCCGATGCACTTGTTTAGCTGTCTAGGTGCAGAAGGGGTTGCTTTCTGAGTAGAGACATCCCTTGTTGTGGTGGTAAAATGCTTCCCGTTTTGTGATTCCAGGTGCATTGTTGTGTTAATCAGGAGGTTTTTGCGTGAGGTTCATGAACATCCTTTGTGTAGCTGCACATAACAGACTGTTTGTATTGTAAGTGGGTACAATGGGCTTATTACATCTTGATCCACCCAGTGCCGTTACCTTGATTCCGTGCCTTATGGCATGCAATTGACATTTGAGCTCCCTGATCACAGCTCTGGCACATGATCCTTGCAGAGGCCGACTGTTTTCAGACAGCAGCAGTCTGTTACAGTTGTGAAGCCTTGTATACAACTTGTGTTGATACTTCTGGTGGGTTGCCGCCTCAGGAATGGCAGTAAGAGTGCACAGTGACTGGCATCACAGCACAGCGGGGTCAAGATCAATATACTGTTCCGGCATGTGGCCCATCTCAGGTGGCGTTTGCATGCCCCAACTGCCATCGCACTGTTTTAACCTGCCTGTCAAATTCCTCAGCTGGCTTCTGAACAGGCAAACTTGCTTCATGTGATCCTGTGCAGTTTGTTTATCATAAACATTATGATCTGTCAAGGCTACACTGGTGATGTATTTGTGCATCTGCAGCACATAAGTTGGCTGCCAAAGCACTGAGAGCTGACTTGGCCAATACATAATTGGCCAATTATAAATGCGCCATACCACGGTGCATATGGAGGCACCTTATGGGTGTGACTGGGATGCACTGCATCCCAGTCAGCTGAGCACCAGGAGCATCAAGCATACCCCAATGCTAAGCAGCAAGGCTAGGTGCTGCTGCTGCCTGTTGATTCAGTGCCATATCTGCATAGCATTGCTGGCAGGCAGTGACAACTGCCAGCTTCAAGGTATTATCACTGGGCTACCCAGCGTCCAGGATTGGTGCTGTGCACTTTTGGTGGGCAGGTTGCTGGCGAGGCATATTTCAGATCCCTAATTTAGAGGAAGTCTGGTGCATAACATGTCTTTCATGTGCCAAGCTCTGATTCTGTAACATGGCATACTCAAAGACCTCTGATCATCCAGTGGATGTTGTCTTAGACAATGCTTGTAAAGAGTGTCCATATGCTGCGACCGAGGGCAATCATTACTTCATACTATCTGTGTTTCCAGAGCGGTATAAGCACTGCATGTACATGCGGCAGGCATTGGAACGCGCCACCCTGACCATTTCTGCAACGTTTCCTGGCTGGCAGCTCACAAGAGTATACGCTCCAGTCGCAGCTTCAATTGAGCACATATGACAATCAAGCAACTCGACATGCTGCTCTGGAGTGATCACGCACCTTTACGACTCTGCAATCCGCAGTACTGCTTTACAGCTAGAAGAGGGCTCACAACTCGCTGGGCCGACTGAGTTACGTTACCTCAATCTCAGAGATTCAAAATAACAATCGACATATTGATCTTATTGCTTTAGTTGCAGTCTTCCGGGAGCTGTAGGTCGCACATTTCCTCAGTGGTTGCCAGGCTTGCAGCATGCTGTCCTCCAAGCCCTTCATAGTGAAGTCAACAGCACACATCGTAGCTGTGCACAAACCAGCAGGCTTACCATTTCACTCCGTCAACTCTGATACGGGTCAAGGCCTTCTGACTGCCCTCACAGCGGCATGCATCATTCCAGCAGAAAGGTTATATGCAGCACATCGACTAGACACTGGCACGTCAGGATTGGTGCTTTTCGCCACATCAAGCCATATGGCGGGGCTGCTGTCACAGGCTTTCAGGGAACGCAGAGTGCACAAGTACTACATAGCTCTGGCGGCAGGAAAGAAGCCTCTCAAAAAACAAGGGTCTGTTGTAGGTGAGCACAAGGTAATTGCAGCAGCACTAACTCATCAAAAACCAGGCTGTCAGGTGCAATTGATCCTCTCTATCCTACTGGCTCATGGCACATGTGATGATGAGCATGTGCCCTTTGCAGTTGGTCACTCACATCATAGATGATCTATAGGCGGACAGAACATATACATATATAACAACCATGCTGCAACAGCTGTTCAGCAGCCAGAGTCTTGTACAACATCCTTCCCCGGTCCTTACCCGGGTGATGATGCCACCTGCAAGCTCCTGCATTACAATGCTCCAGGTGACATGGCCAAAAGCAGAGACAGCAAATGGAAGCTGTTAAGGAGCAAAAACGACCCAGCGATCACTCGTTTCTGGAGCACATCTCTGCCCAGGGTGCAGCCTGGACTCAGGCTTTACCTGCTCAAACCAGAAACAGGTATCCACAGTGTGCTGCAGTGGCAACCCCATAGACATGTGGTCAACCTCAACACTGGCATCTGCTCTGGTTGAGAGAGTGAGGTCTTCCGCTTGCATGCACGGGTGCCTGTGCACAAAAGGCAGGGCTGGAACAGACTTCTTGAGCTGATCCTATGGCTACTGCTTCATGAGATGGTCCTTCACATGACTCAACAGGTAGCCTATAGTCCCATGTGAGCACAAGTATTCAGCCATCATGTCGAGCAGAAGGGCTTCCTTCAGTTGCTGGTAATTCAGTTGCTGGTACTTTAGTTGCTGGCAACTGGTTGCCCCTCATGCGTGATGCAGGTAGGACCCACCAATTGCGGGTGGCCCTCAAGTCCAATGGATCAGCCATCCTTGGAGATCCCTTATACAGCTCTGTAGCAGCAGCAGCAGCAATATCAGTAGAGCAGCATCAGCCTCCAGATCGCATGTACCTGCATGCTGCAGCAATACGTGTCCAGCTGCCAGCTGTTGAGAGATGCCACCTGCCTGGGCAGATTCCAGCTGGCCACCTAGGCAGCACAGACTGGTTTCAAGCAGTGGATTGGCCAGCTGAGGGACAGCTATTTCAGCATCCCGAAGTGCAGCAGGCAGTTGAGGAGTTGTTGCCAGTAAACCTTCAGCATGATTATGGGACATGGTTCCCAGGACACAAGTTGATGATGTCAACAGCAGACCAAGCTGGTGTTTGCGGTTCCACTATGGCCACATAGCCTTGCATGCAACACCGGCACCCCATGCAGGCAGAAGGTATGTGATATGTTTCCATCTGAGAATCATATGACGTAATATCGCTGCAATTGCTCTATGTTTGGGGCAAATCCACTGTGCACTGCATGCAAAGCACCCATGCGTGTACAGTACTTTCAGTTGCTGTGCCGAGCTCAGTGACTTAGCTTGGCACAGCAACTGACAGCATTGTATGCGCATGGGCGCCTTGCATGCAGTCTAGCAGATGTCTGCTGCTGGTGATGTGACTGGAGTGTGTCGCGCAAATAGTGCATGTATTGTGCATTGCAGTGTGCTGGTGGCCCAGTGTTATTTCTGGCAGGAGCTTCAGGCTTTTATTGCTGCTGGCTATCTTCCTGCCAAGCTGTTGGATGATAGTTTGTTGCCAGATATGTGCTGGCTGGATATCAAAACTCTCTGGACAACATCCACTGGATGCAAACTGCTGTCAGACGCTGTAAGTGCCACCAACTTGTCTTGAATGTCATCCAATGATTGTTATCAGTCACGGTGATGGGCCGGTTGAGCAAAACGGCTTGGCAACTTGCTTGCACTGTCACTGACAGGTAATCAGCCAGCACCTGATGGCCAGGTCATTTTCTTGCCAAGTGCGGTTGCCAGCAGGGTCCCAACCTGCTGCTTGAAGCGCTATGCTTCAAGGTAGGGTCACTCATATTGAATTGACACCTTGCATCACTCTATCACTACAGCTGGTCCATGACACCTTGCACTACTCTATCTACTTACCTCGAGGGTTTCCACCTGTAAGAGGCCAATTGATGGCTCACGGGGGCTGTGGAGTATAGATCACAGGAGTGGCAGCTGCACATCGGACAGTAGGGGACCCTGCCAGGGTATGATACAGGCAAGCTGAATTTATCCACCATCATACTGCGTGCAAATGTGTCTGTTGTTTTGTGTCTATCAGATTAAACCATTATCATAGTGCACTGGCAGCTACATGGCGTCCCTCAGGGAGAATCCGGTGACACTACTATAGCACGAACTATTGCATGGCCTTCCTTCACATTGCACACAAATGCTGCAACTTGGGGCACACAGCACGTATTGAATCATGACTCAATTCATGATTCTGATCAGATGGACCAAAACTCAGAGCAAACCTCAGAAACAGCCTTGCATGCAAGAAAGTAGGCTGTCAAAATCACCAGTCCATGCGCCTGCTACAACCGTTGTATATTTATCAATATGCAGCACACTCATTGCTGCAGACAATGCCATTGTATAATCTCGACAGTGCGGCTGATGTAGGGTGCTGGTGGAACAGAAGTGCAATTGGGGGAATATACAACCTCAGCTGTAACAGGTGATGCAATTTGGCCACAACTTCTGCCATGCTGTACTGGTATTGGCAGCAAAAAACAACAACGATCAATTCTTCACAGGCACAACCACAAACCCTTCTGAATGCAATCTAGCTGTTTGTCAGCCTCACTTTGCTGCAGTCCCAAAGGAGGGCCCCATGCTATGGGCATCTTGCGACCAACAAATTATTGAGTTGTTCCATTGTTGATATTGTCTTCGTCAAAATTGTATGCAACTGCATGCGCCTGCATTCATCAGCTCGTCTGCAGCATGGCCTCAACCTCAGTCTCAAATAATTTACTTCTTGTCCAGTCCAGGCAGCTTGCTCACAATCTTGCCCTGCATTCAAAAGTCATATAATTGGCACATCAGTGCCAATGACTACATGCCAGGCAGCAGAACAGCTATGTGGTGACACTGTCAGGCCGGTTGCACCATGCCCTGACTGCATAATGGGAGAACTTGCTACGAATGCTGGCAGCGCAGCCATCAGTGCACCAGCTTGTGGGGTCAAACATAAGGCATACGTCCAGTCAACCATAGTAAGCAATGAGTGCAAAGTATTGATGGCTGTAAACAACAATTCAGGATAGCAGCGCTGGTGGATGCTGTATGGTGTCCATTGGCATGTCATTTAATGATACAAGAGCCAGTAAACCACACACTCATCCAGTGTTGCATGGCTCTATCTCTTTTACACAACTCACCGCGTACTCCTCAATGTCCTTGCCTGCATCCTGGCCATCCACATACCACCTGATGCCCAAGTAGGGCAGGGCCAGCAGACCCAGCAACTGGATGGGGAAGCCCAGCACCTGCACACCCACAGGACAGAGACAGACGGCAGTCAAGCTGAAGGCTGCTGAGCTGTCAGGCTTCAACACCAGTGTCACCAGCGTGATGACGTGCTCGCCATGATACAAAGTGCAGCAATGGGGCCTGGAATGGTATTGAGGAGATGCATGACTCAGCCTGGTGCAAGGGTGTGATGCAGTACTTGGCTTTACTACATCTGACAATGCGAGAGCCTCTGGTGCTTGCAGGTGAGTGTCTTACGATGTCAAGTGCTGGCAGGTGGATGAGCCACTCCGCTGTAAAGAAGGCAGCAAGGGCTGCAGCAACATAGGCGATCACAATGGGCTTGTTCTCTGACTTCTCAAACTGCACGTGCAGCAACGTTCACCGACAGCAGCATATTTTTTATCGGCTCAGGCTAAGCGGAACATGGGGGTGTGAGCTGTGCACAAGCCTGAAAAAAACTCAACAAGCACGTTATGCTCAGGGGCAGGTAGCAGCTTGTTCGCCAGGTGGTCCCATTGCTGCTGTGGCTGTGTCAGGATGTCAGCTGATCCGTTGCTTACTGATTACTTCCCACTACATTGTCGACTGAGTACTGTACAGCTGAAACGGTGATACCGGTTGCTGTTACTGGGCAGCTGCTCTTCATGCTACACTTGTATACCTTGTCAGCCATCTTGTTTAGAAGGGCATCAAAGTCCTCGCTTTCGGCCCTGACAACGACTGACCGAGCTGCGATAAAGAACAACACATGTTGGTGCTGTGCGCTCAAAACGGTTGGGCCATACCACTGAGGGAGGTTGAGCTGGTCGCATATCACAGTGCAGCAGCCAGTGTCAGCTGGGCAAGCAATGTGGTATCAAAGCAGTGCCAAGCGTGCAGGCATGAGGGCCATTTGTATCGTTCACAATGCACCGGGCGCCCCAGCACTGTGATTTGAAATGAGCCGGCCCCTTTCGCATAAAGGTACCTCAGCGCTGCTGTTTACAGTAATAACCATCATTCTGATAGCGATTAAGCCAACAGCTGGTGTCCAAGAGAGAAGGAACGTTGTCAATCCTCGCATTACCTGGACGCCGTGGAGAGCCAGCCAGGGTCCTAGGCCAAGCAACGACAGCTGGTGTTGGCCTCGGGGAACGTGCACATGTCCTTGCGACTGCGCTCACAGAGCTTGCAGAGCGTGAGAGCACGAAGGCCATTTTCCTGGCTCTGATCGTTGCCTTGAACAGCGGGGAGAAGGCCCAGAATGCAGTGGAGGCTGCATACAAGTATAGTTGCACGCTACATCGCGTGGTTGGCCTGCAACAACAGGCAGATGCATAGGCAGAACAACAACAACAGGTTCGAAGTGCCACGGTGGCATTCTGTCAGTTTGGTGCTCACATGCTCCTGCAGCTGCTGTGTGCCCTCAGCAGCAGTACGCCCAATATGCTGTATGCAAGTCGGATCAAAATCATCGAGCGTTTGCGGAGCTTTTCCCCATCGGCACCAAGTGATGTGCAAAGAACGCAATGTTGCCTATAACGTTCTTCCATTAATGTCTGTTATGCTCTTTCACCGTGTTCTAATATGGCAGACTGGACTGGCAAGGACCTGCATGAAACATGGTGCAGATTCAAGAATCTGGACACAGCCGGGAACGCGATTGCGGCTGCTCGAGACGCTTGGCGTAGCTTGGTCTTGTACCGTTTGATTGAGTGCTCATCATGCAGCTCAGCTTGAGGCAGGGATCGTCTTGAAGGGCTCACACTGGCATCTCCCTCCTTCAAGGTGACAAGCAGGGGCAGCTGTACAGTCCCCCAGTCAGCGATTGCCTGCTTTACAGCTACATTGACAGATGTTTGCAGCACCGCACGCGCACAATCAGTTCAGCATAAGATGCTCATCCAGGAGTATCAGCCATTATGCTCCAGTATGCCACTGGCATGCTTGTAAGTGCCCATCAAAAGAAAAGGCTGGCTGCTCAGCAGAGGGCCTTCACACCAGATGATTAACTGTCGGTCATCAACAATTCTCAGATGCTTCTAACAACGACAACATTGGCGAAACAAGACAACTTGATTTCAGCTGCAACTGCTTTGCTTGCTGCCACCTGTGGATCCATCACCACCCAATCTTGGCAACCATTGCAGATACCATGCGTGTCACTGCTGGACAGCAACTGCTCTGCATCATCACTATCATAGATTCAATGGTTAGTGCCCCAGGGGACCCCTGACTGTTGGGCGAACACCCATCAACTGCTGTAGCACCTGGGCATGCATCAGCATGCAGCATACGCACTCGCTGGCATGTGGCAAGTAGGCTGGCAAGCAGCTGCAACAGTACTGGCCCTGGCGCTTTCCAGAGAAGCAGTTGCGCCTGAGTTACCTTGTTTGCAGGAGCAGTGACAGTGTGCTTGCGCCTTGCTTGATCCTGATAGACCTGCCACTAGTCAGAGAAGGCAGGGACTATCAGAGGCATTGGCGAGTGAGGGAGTGAGCAGCTGCTGCCTTGGCTTCACCATATCAGATTAATTTGATTGAATCATAAGGCACGGATGGTCCGTTTAATGAGCTCACATGCTAGTGCCACAGTGGGACATTGGTTCATGCTGCTGTTTGTGGTGCACTTGCAGTACGGCCTTGCATAGTCGTCGAAGGGCCCAAAGCTTACTGACCCTTCTGAGGCTAAGGAGTCAGTGGCATCAAGATGCAGTATCATGCAGTATCATCACACTGTACTGACCATCACAGACTTGACAGTGCTACAGTGGTAGGCAGCCCTGCCTGCAGGGCCAGTCAGATATAGCTGCCATTGGCAGCAATAACTTCAAGAGCACTGCAAGCGTTTGCCATCAGGGCGTGGAAGGGCAGCGATCGTGCCTCAGGCTGACAGGCTCCGGCAGGTCACACACCGGGGCGGCCCCGATGTACGAAACATACATGAAAGACAACCAACAGGGGCCAAATGATGATGAATGGCGTATTCGGCAGCAACAACGATCAGGGCACCTCTGAGGGCTTGACAGGTTGAGACAACCGTTGGTATGAACGTAACACACCGTTATGGCGCGGTCACGGACGCACCTGACACTCGTCTTTTGCTCATCAAGGCTTCTTTAACCTGACATTGAGTACAATTGCATTGGTACTTGCTTTTCATTCGAACGTGCGAGCCCCTGGCTCAACTGCTGTTCATTATTCGGGATCCAAAGAAGACTATAGAGAATGAAGAACATATTATTATGCTGGTTACAGATAGCAGTAATAGCAGGTGAGGCAGCTTAACACCAGTGGCAGAAAGTGGGTGTCACCAGCTTGGTCGAATGCTGCAGTCGGCCTTCTAGAGTGTTGTTGGCCTCAGCTGCCTAATATCAGGCTCAAGCGTATAATTTTACTTATCTGATTCATGTCCTGCAACGTCATGCCTCTCTGTAGGCAGTTTAGCAGTCCTGCTCGGTCGTTGACAATGGACGGAAAGCAGATGTTACAGGTTGATTTCTAAAATGTAATTGCTATTGCATCAAACATCCTGATCGCAAGCCCAAAGGCATGAGAGGGAACACATCATTAGTGTCGGTGTGTCACTCTTGCTTTCGGTGCTCTGGACTGTCAACCAACGTGATTTGCAGGCTCGATCATCTCAGTATATACTCAGGATGCAGCAGCACCAGCTTCAGCACCCGCAGCAGCACCAGCGAAGAGCTGCAAAACAGCCTTGGACCTGATCGCCGCTCAGAACATGAATCTGCCTCTTCACCCAGTGTTTCAGAATATCCTGAATTCTGAGGAACTGAAAGGCACTATCTTCATTCCAACAACCAAGGCCTGGGACTCGTTCTTTGCAACTATGCGCCAGCGTCAGGGTAACCCTGCTGCTCCAGCAATGGTGGCTCGATATGGACAAATTCTGCTGTATCATCTGGCTAAGGTGACTTTGCAAAATCAGAGTGACAGCAAGCAAGCTTTGTGGCAGAATATGTCTTTTGATAGCAACCTGCATGCTTGCTAAATGGAGGCATGTGCCAGATGTTTGCTAGGAGAACAATCTGGCCAGCAGCCAGCAACAAAAATGGCGCCGGACAGCCTGGCAATGACCAAAAAGGAAGAACTGCCAATGCATTGCAGCACCTTGACAAGCCATGCCTGCGGTTGGAATACTATGTCAACATGGCATGTGTACCACTGATTGGCAGTTACTATAAATACGTCAATGTCAGTTAATCTGCTTTGGTTGGTGTTGCTGTACACGCCGTTGTCTCATGCAACTGTTGGCAGTACCATTTTCATAGATGAGAGTATTTGCCAGTTACATTCCTCTTTCAATGTGCGGCAGGATGTCCAAGTTCCTGTAGCAGATCCCACTCCAGGAGTCAGCAAGTTTGCAGTTGACACAGCCAGCACTCTGCAGTGCACTTTTGGGCCAGGGCTCCCAAACAACAGATTGATCATTAAGAAGACTCCTCAGGCCATCTATGTGAGTGCCTTATCATGTTGGCAGCTTCAACAGGTCCCCACATTTGCACATATGCCTGCTGACAAGGTTCTTTGCAGCGGCTGCTTTGTGCAAGTGTCCTGCAAGACAGCATGCAGCCGCAACACACAAGTCACTGCTCTGCTCTTCCTTTGCAGGTCGAACATGGTACTGGAAATGCCACAATTGTGAGCCAGAAGATGGACTATTGTGGAGGGCAGGCTTTCTTGGTTGACCAGGTCCTCAACCCTTGCTCTGATATCTCAGCTATTCTGGGAGAAATCGCCAATATCCCCAACCCCTGCAAAAACAATGTGGAGGGTGTTCTCATCAAAGATGGCTTAACGTATTTTGATGCACTTTTGTTGGCTACTGGTGTGCAAAGGCCAATATTCAGTTCAGGTATGTGTCATGTAGTGAGCCTCCACAAGTCCTGCAGCAATAATCCTCATGCAGTGACATGTGGAGCGTGAAATCCTGGCGTTAAACAGTGCTAAGCCAAGGAAACAATGTCAACAGACTTGACGTCCACATACTTGCAAGCAACCGCTACTTCAGCTCTTAAGTTCTTGAAGTATAGCAGCAGTCTCACCAATGCATGCTCAACTGCTGACCCCTTGAGTCATCTCAATGCACACCATGAGGCCTGCCCCAGAAAGTCTCAAGGATAACAGGACTGCCACAAGTCATGCTGCAACTTCGCTAACGTGCATTCCATCCTTTGTCGCTGTCTGTGCAGTGCGCAACTTCACACTGTTTGTGCCCACTGACAAAGCAATTCAGAACGCGTTCAGGAGTGGAGCCCTCAACTACCCATACCTGTATGCCAAGAACAGCACTCTGCTTGAGGGTATTGTGGCATTCCATGCTGTGCCTCAGTATCAGTTTACTGCACCCAGCAAACAGACCGTCAGTATGAAGACACTACTTACAGAGGTAAATGTCTAGGCCACCTCAACTAGACCGATTGGTTTTTTCCCGATTTACACTTGACAACTGTTAAAAAGACAGTACACAGAAGTTAATGACTCTGGCTTACTGTGCACAAAGACTTTTGTGAGCCGGCTTAGATTTAGATACTTTTGTGCTGTGTATGGAGTGGCAGACTCGCATGAAAAGCTGCAAAGCTCATCAGTGCAAGGATGACTCATCCCAAGGCACTGAGAATCCATCCCAGTTGCCTTGCTCAATCTATGAGTGGATGTTTGTGCCTCAGGATGAATCATTTGTGCCTGATCTGCAGGGAAATGGGGAGGCCAAATGCTCCAGCTCCAGCCTCAGCTGGCGCCAGGATGGCTTTGTGTATGGCGGGAGTGGCACGGCGCAGGCCTCAGAAACAGCAGATCGTGGTTGCAACACTCAAATACGTATCATTGATGAGGTCCTGCAGCCCTGCTGTAAGCCCATGGCTGACCTTCTGGGCTCAGCATCTGGTCTGGCTGCTAGTGCACCCAATGGATCAATCCAGGCAAAGGCGTACAGCTATCTGTTGTCCAAGGTCAAGGTGAGGCGCCATGTAAACAGCAATACACAGATTCGTTATGAAGCTGATGCACGCTTCAAGCATATGCGCAATGGTGTGTAGTTGATTTAAGAACGGCGGTGTGCAAAACATCCTTGCATCATGTGTGTTTATTCTCTTATGGCTGCCCATATCATCAAGGAGTATCAGCGCTGGACAACTATCTGCACTGGGATGCTTGTGGAAGATAGACTTAATTCAAAATCAGATGCAGATTGCTGCACCAACAGTAGTGCTGAATGACGGTATCGTCTGCACTGTTTGCAGAATGGAGCAGCAGGCGCCTCCTTCATCATGCCATCAGCTGAAGCATGGGCTCAATTTGAGTCAGATGCCAAGAAGCAGAAAGTGAAGCTGACAGATGCAAAGTTGAATGCCCTCTTCAGCTACCTGCTTACCAGGGCACCTATCACCAGCCAGACCCTTGCAACTGGGGCTACAGTACCAATGGCACTCACCGGCGACAAGAAGGCGGCAATGACACTCTGCCCAAAGGGAACAAATGCAACTATAGCATTTGAAACAGACACATCAGCCGATTTACCAGCTTCATCAGATGCTGCTGCAGTAGCTCGCCCAGCAGCAGCACCAACTGCTGCGCTACCTGGCGCACTGCCAGCGACAGCTACTACTGCTTTCCAGCCAACAACTGGAACGTCAGCAGCAGCAACCTACCCTGCAGCTAGCAGGCCTGCATTGGGATCTGTTGCAGGATTACAGACTGCACCAGCAGCAACAGCGCCTGTTCCATCTGCAATCACAGCGCCTGGACTGGGAAGGAAGCTGCAGGCAGACGAAGCTGCTGACCTAACAGGGACGGCAACCAGCAATGACTTGCTGCTGCCAACCACGTTTGTTGACAGGGCAGCTGGCTCAAATGGAGGAGCTGCAGCAGCTGCAGTAGGTAAGTCAGCACGGGAAACCTTGGTTGCTGCTGGGGGTGTTGCCAGCCCAGTACATCTCAGATTAGAGCTAGGAGTTGTGTCATTGCTGAGTATCTTGGTACAGCTCTGTGGCCCTGGAGCAGTCGCCAGTTGCAACTGCAGCAGAACTTTCTGCTGCTAGCCAACAGGCAAGATTGCAGCGCCACAGCACGTGCATCAACCAAGCACTGCCCAGGTGCACTTGACTGTACACTTAATAATATGGGTGTCGGTGTGACTTGTGAACGCTCTAGACCTTGGACCTCAGAAGCTGTTGCTCTGCCTGCAGGTCCTATTGTGCTGGTTGATGGTCAAGCTATGGAGCTGCAAGCTGGTCTGAATATTCCCGTTATTTCCATGACATACGCATGTGACGGTGTCATCTACAATACAGATGCTGTGCCATTACCGTGCAACCTCCTCAAGCGCACGGTTGTGGTGCCGCCGCCGGTGGCCCCTCTCAAATCAAACATCACCGAGGTGTTGCCGGCCAGGGCGGCGAGAGATGCTGCAGTAGCAAATGCCTCTGCACCTGCAGCACCCACCAGTGCTGCTGCGGCAGCTGCTGCTCCGCTGATGGGCAGCTTAATGGCAGCTCTGCTGCTGGCTGCAGCCCTTCTGTGAGTGTGAGGGTTTAGGGTTCAAGTTGTTACGTGGTCAACAGCGGATAATGCTGTTGTTGTTTGCAAGTTCTGGGTCAGTGTCCTCCTGTGGTGATGCAAATGCATCTCTGATTCTGTTTCTTTCTGCCACTGTTTTGAAGATTTTGTCTTCTGTGCCGCATGGCACTGTATTGATGGCTGCTTGTAGGCGTGCATGCATGGAGTTCAAACTACATCCAATTCAATGCACGGTGCTTTTCTGGTGTTACAAAAACAGCAGGTTGGCCCTAGTACACCAGCACCAGATGGCAGATTGGCATTTCTGGCATGCAGGATGTTGTGCACAACTTAATATATGTTATCAAGGTTTCATTGGACATTATGTTGCTGAGGAATATCTCTTGACATTATGGTGCCAAGCCTTCAGCTGCTGTGGCAATGCATAGCATGCATTTATAGTGATGGCCGAGGTGTTGTGGCTGTTGGAGCAGGTGACCTGGACTGACTGAGTCACTCAGTGCATCCGATAAGTCATAACATGCTATGCAACAGTAGCAACAGGCACTGCGTGTTGGTACTGCAGCTGACCACAAAGGTTTCCTTCTGTTCCTGCCATATTCAACATGCATGGATGGTACATAGATATCAGTCACCCACATGCTTCGTATGCATGCAGCAGTGCTGAGGCACAGTGCGTAGAGAATGGGAAGCCTGCAATACTGTGTGGCCCATCCAGTGGCAGAGTCAAGGACAGCTTCTGGCAGTGTCTGTACGTTGCTGATGGTCAGCATGACTCATTCAGAAGTTCAAACGCATGCAGGAGCATTGTGTGTTGTGCATGCATGTGGGGTCCACCACACCTATTGTACATGCCGAGTGCTTCTCTGTCGAGGTGAATGATTGTAGCTGCACTTGCTTCAGTGGAGCCGCTTCGCCTCATGGTTGAGTGTAGATGACATGTAGATTATTTGCTGGCAGCACGGCCTTGAAACTGCCTCACCGGCAGCGTTGTATCATGACTGCAGTGGGTTATGCAACAGGTCTCAACAATCAGCTGCTGACGTGAACAGCTTGTTGACGTTGTCCATGCCAGGTGTGCCTCACACCGTGTGGTCAATCCAGGGGTACCTGCCCACCACTGGCAGGCTTGTGAACTTACCCGTACCTGCGGGGTGGGGTATGGAGAGCCGACTGCCTGCAGATGTGTCTGTTTTTTGGTATCTATAAGAATGAGTCTTCGCCAGAGCCGATCAAATTTTCAGCGAAGCTGTCAGGCCAACAGCCATGTAGGGTCAGTTGTAGGGCAGTACGACCACCCCATCTTGGACGGTCCCGCCAATGTGCAGTATTATATTATCAAGTGAAGGACGTGTGATGGCACTCAGCTCGCGGTTTATGCGTCGTTCTCTCAACAGGAGGACACCGTGCCAAATCCGTTGGCTACGTGCATCTCGGCGCCTCGCTGCTGTGCACTTGCGAGCAACTGCTGTAAACGGTATGCAGAATCGTACGCTAGCCGTGGGGTAGCTTGCCATGTCCGTCTCCACCGGGGCTCTCCTGCCTGTTCTTCTGCTGTCAGCCTTCGTAGCCAGAGCAGCTGCCTTGGCCCCGCAAACTGAAGAAGCCTTTATTGGATGGAAGGGAGAGACGTACATATCGGGGGAAACAGAGGTATGAATCAGCCCCTGCGCAAGGACCCAGCATGTATTGTTGCATAAAGCTGTTTTGCTTGCTGTTGAAAAACTCATCCCTTGTGCCTACTTCCATGCTGTTGCAGTCTGCGGGCAACGAAGTCAGAAAGAGATGGTAAGCACCAGAGTCTCTATATTGTGCACAGCAACCGATACCTGAGCCCAGCGCCCAAGTTATGGTGCACCAGCAGAATTCAAACAACGCCACAGACTACAGCACATGCATCAGCAGCAGCACATCAGCAACAGCGCAATGCGTCACCTGCCTGCAGGGTTGAGGTTGTATCTTGGAAGCCCCGCGCCTTCATTTACCACAATTTTCTGACAGAGGACGAAGCAGAGCACATCAAAAAGTTGGCAGCACCCATGGTAGGCGGACTTACCTGCAGAACTGGTCCCCTAGCTGGTCAGCTTTGTTGACGGTCGTATGAACAGCAGCAGCACCGTGTAACATGACCAGCCTACACAGCATCAATCAATCTCCTAGTCGTAAGCCAGCTGATGGCAGGGTCAGAATGATACGCAGAATTGTTCCTGCAGTCAATCCTGGCCATCACACCGGGACTGCCATCAGCTGACTTCAGAAGAACAACCCGATGCCAATTGGAGTACGCTGTGCAGCCCCATCCCAGTTGTCAATCCTGTGCTGCAAGCTGACAATTCCTGCTGTCTTGATATGCACCAGTTTTAGTACTAAAACCTGTAACGCGACTTGCAGATGAAACGGTCCACTGTGGTAGGTGCCAAAGGGGACAGTGTCCTTGATGACCACAGGACCAGCTACGGCACATTCATCAAGTAAGCTGCAGCAACTGCAACTTCTGAAGACAGCTTCAAGGCAGCCTGGTTCAAACAGGAAACCAGAAGTGATCGTGTCTACCCGGCCGATATCCATGCGACTGTGCTGGTATCCATTTCTGTCATTTTCTGTCATGGTCTGACAGTGGTTTGGCAGATGTAGTGATAGCGCTTGCAGGACTACCAGTACAAGGCATTTGTCATACACTGCAACCACAAGCAATTATTCACAGTAGACGTCTGAGCCCCTTTTGCTGCTGCTAGATGCGATGCTGACCGTCTGATGTCTGTGCTGCCTTCTTGCAGGCGGAAAGCGGATCCTATTATTGAATCCATTGAAGATCGGGTTGCTCAATGGGCACAGATACCAGCAGTAAATGCAGAAGATATGCAGGTCTGTAGCGTAGGCAGCCGTCGGTGCTGCTAGCATCTGCAGATTATATGCAGCCCAGTTTGTGATGATCATTCCAAAGAGAAGCAATGCTCTCAAGCTCCAACGCGAGAGCATTCCTATGCTGACCAGTCACAGCTGATAAGGCCTGCTACGATCATCATGGTTCCATATCACAGCACTTACTCCCGTGCCAGCTGCATTCCCAGCCGTGCATGCTGCAGCTGCAATCCTGGAGGTCAAGTGCAGGGTGCACCTTCAGCAGCACAGACTGCCCTGCCAGTAAGGTCAGCACAGCCGGAGCTTTTCTAGCTTGGAGACAGTAGCACGCTTGCAGGAACAAGACCTAAGCTGCCCGTGACAGTTGATACTGCCCACCAATGCTGTCCCTTGCAGGTGTTGCGGTATGGTCATGGCCAGCAGTACAAACCCCATATGGATTCTCTGAAAGACGATGAGGCGGGAGCTCGAGTGTGTACTGTTCTCTTGTACCTGAATGGTAAGAATGGTTAGTGCGTTTGGCCCTAACCCGCTAGCTTGACATCCCAGCTGCATAAAAAAAAGGTATCCTTGCTCTCTAGGCAGCACCTGCGTTGCCCATCGCATGACATTTAAGAGGTGTGATACACAGTATGCTGCGGTTTCTGACAGTTGAGCCTTGAAGAATGAATCTGCTTCCTGCTGCAGATGTTATAGAGGGAGGAGAGACAGCATTTCCTGACAGCAACCATTGGTTAGATCCCTCTTTACCTGACAGACTGGGTCCGTTCTCAAAGTGTGCTCAGGGGTCTGTGGCGTTCAAGCCTCAAAAGGTGGGCTATTCTGACTCGGTTGAGTACTTTGCGGCAGCACCATGGAGCATAGTTGTCACAAATGACACACGGATTCTGCTGCTTTTTCTGTGTTAGGCAGGGCAGCATAGGTCATCTGACCAGGGCATGCATGCCCTTGTACATGCCATGTGGTATGTACACCAGTCAACTATTCACATATTGATTGAACTGCACATGAGTTGCAATCTGACCCTTTCTCAATGTCCCCAACCATGATGACAATCTCCTGCGCTCATTTGATGAGTGTTGCGCTAGCATCCAATTTCAGCGGCTAGAACCGGAGGCTGTCATGCAGCAGCATCCAGCACACTTGAGCTTAGGGCGGCCTTGTGCCTTCTCTGCTTTCCTCTATCTGCTTATGTGCAGGGTGATGCGATGATGTTTTGGTCTGTCAGCCCAAGTGGCCGGGAGGATTCCTACTCCATGCACACTGGGTGCCCAGTGCTCAAAGGTGTCAAATGGACAGCAACAAAATGGATTCATAGCAAGCCATTCAGACGTAAGTGCTGGTTGTCTGTGAATGTTGTGAGGTCAGCAGGCCAAGCAGTGCATGACTTGTTAGATCATATGGCAGGTGTGATGGCTGTACCCTTCTTTTGTGCAGTGCATACTGTGCTATGTGTTCGATAAACTTGGGTTCCTTGGGTTCTGTGCAACAGGGATCTGTTGGCCAAGGATAAGAGGCGCGCTATTGGAAAGACAGCAGCAGACATGTATGTAGCATGTGTTTTGTTAAACAGCTGCAAGGCCAATAATAATCCTAGTAATGTGCTGCATGGCTGATTGAATGCATGGACCATAGCGAGCACCTTTGGCAACAAAGACCCCTATGAACGGGTTGACCCCGGGCTATGTGAAGACATTGACAAGCGCTGTGCAGAGTGGGCTAGAAATGGAGAGTGTGAGAAGAACCCCAAGTTCATGGTGGGTCCTCATGCACACCACAGTGCCCGGTGCCAGGTGCCTTATCTGGTGATGTTTCTGCTTTTGTGCATCTACCACTGATCTACACCCAAGAATACTTGCAGTGGCACAATGCTTGCTGGTGCAGCTGTTTGTGTTGCGTGCTTGCAGCTCTGGCTGTCCATCGGCACTGCTAGGACATCTTTACGCAACAGCCGCAGCTACAACCTGCTACACAAATGACAAAACGCATATGCCGTGGTCCTGCTTGTGCAGATTGGTGACTTTGGCAATGCTGGACACTGCTCAAAGTCATGCGGCAAATGCACTCCTTGTGCTAAGGGTGATAAGGAGTGCTACAATGAGAACAGGCGCAGATCCGGGTTCCTAGTGTATGCTGAAGACGAACTGGATATAGACAGGCCACAACATCAGTGAAATGCAGGTTGTATTGGCGTGGTTTACCGGCGGTAGAACCATGGGTTAGCGGGGCAGCAGCTGCCAGGCGCCCAGCTTTTTGGGTGCAGACGTGCCTGTAGAGGCCGCCTGTGTGAGTGCTGTCAGGATCATCCTCTGCAGACATGTCCGCGCATGCACCGCATAAAGCTCACGAAACAGAAGTTGCCAACGTTCCACTACCGGGAAAATCCACCTAATCTATCAGGGTGTCAACATACAGATAACAACGTTGTTATGTTAACATGGCAAGGTGTCATGTCACATTGGTCAGTATGAAAACCCCTAACATTGGACTGCAGGGACTCAAGGTATGAGTGACATGTACTACGTGACAGTATCATGCCTGCCTCATCCTAGCCCAGGCTAGGCCAGGCAGCATCTCTCCACAGAGAAAGTACTACCAAGAGGACATCTGTGGCAAATGCACAGAGCATGAGCAGATCTGCTCTGCCAGCCTGGTACGTTGAGCAAACATATGAAACTGGAGTACATCAACGCAGAAGAAGGGGCATGAATGGACAGACACGGCAAGCTTAAGCCTGAATGGCCTTAATATGATATCAGTCAACAATGCCACACCTAAGAGCTGTGCTTCATGCGCATCAGTAAATGCAATGAGCAACAGCAGTGCTTCCTATATCGCACTGCAAACAGTCCAAGCAGGTGGGTAGGCTTAAGCCAGGACTGAAATCGCTGTGGGTGTGTTGCTCTGAGTATGTCTGGACAGTGAACCCTACGTCCAATTAGATGACCACTGGTGGTGAACCAGCGCCTGAAACCCCACGACTCACCAGGTTTAAACCGCGCCCCCCACTGGGGGCCCACAACATTCATAAAACTGCGCAGTTGACAATGCCACCTGGTGCGAAGCAGCCCCTGGTGAGGCACACTGTCAATGGTAATAAATGCAACCAGCAATTGCAATGTACTCGAAGAAGCAATGCCAAGATATAAATCAGGCAAACTGCATGCCTCTGAGGCATGCAATCATCCCTTCATTGCACCAGTGTGCCCTTGCATTTTTGGCCTCAAGAATCCCTCACCCAACAGCTCTAGGTCTTGATACTTTTCTGCCTTACAGTCAATCATTAGCATAAAACAAGATAACATGTAAGCGACAAATAAGGACGTTCACAGCGCTGCTGTATTACAGGTTGGCTGTCGGATTAGCCCTATCATGCCACAGGGATGCGGCCTGCAGATGCATCACACTGCAGAACCGTTCTAGTCCCTAGTAGGGATAGGATATCAGCTACATAATACGGGGCGTGTGGCAGGATGCCAGCCCAGGTGCCGTCCACCAACACACAGACAATTGTGAAGGTGCGATGCCTTCAAACCTGAAGCTCTTCCCTTCCCCATGTATCACACCTTCTGCTGGTGATATTGATACACCTACATACCTGCTGTGACCGATTGTTGTCAAGCCAAACTACCTTCATGCTATTCTACAGAAACACCCCTAGTTGGGTAAGCACAGCTATCAACAATTGTTGTTAACTGACACTGCAGGGTGTTTCGGTCATCTAGCATCACCCCATATGCCATCACAGCTAGACATCCCAGAAATGGCAATGGAGAGAACACCTCTTATCAGCAACACTAGCAACACCCCCAGTACACAGCTGCAGAGACTAGCAAGCATGCAGCCGTGACAAAAGGACTGTGTTGACATGTGCAGCTTATGTGTGCCATGCTGCAGTATATAGTCAGATGGCACGCAGTAAGCTGCTGATATTCAGATTTCAACAACTCAACAACTCAACTGTTGAAGCATTTGACAAACAGGTCCGGCACCAGAGAGATAGGATACACTCCAGCGTCAAAAGATTCTACACATGTGCTGAGTTGGCCTCATACCATGCACCGGCTATTTCATGTTGTTTACTGACTTTGAATAACATTCTCATCATCAGTATGTAACTGCTAACATTGGCGACATTTTTCATGCAGAAACAAAGTTCTACTGCACCTGGCACCTTGCGTGCCTGGGGCGGTTCATGGCTGCAGCCCTGTCAGCTGTGCTGCCACTTGAATGTCAACGTAGGATGCTGCATCTGTACAAGTCCAGCTGCCTTTCTAACGATGTTCCTGTGCACAAACTACAGATACATTTGCGACCAGATATACACCAATTGACAAGAGCTTGAGGAAGTCCCTTTGTTGCAACCCCTTTCAGAGAGGCACTGGCCAAACAACACAGCAGATGAGCACCTGCTGCACTCAGCGCAGATGTCGCCGCAGCTGTGTTACACCTGGTTGAGCCCTAGGAAGGTGACGAGTAGCTCACAGTTCACAGTACCCGTTTGGCCCCGGGCAGCGCTCTCAATGCCATGGCAAACAGCCAGGCAGATATCAACACAGGTCCTGAAATGGCTGCGGATGACAGCAGATGACTGGGGAAGGCAACTGCAACAGGCATCATGGCCCTGGCGTAGATTGCAATGAAAATCTGATGCACAATGTATGCCCCATAAGCAGCGCCAATTATCTGGACACCCAACCTGTTAGGCTTGATGTTATACGCTGTTCGGAACAACACAAGCAGCCCGGCAGACCACACAACGCAGAAGCTCTGCTCCACAAACGTCCTCAGCAAGTTGGTGAAGCAGAAGGCCACAATGCCGCGCTGCCCTGCCATGTAGGAGAACAGGGCAATGTTGATCAGCCAGCCAGCTTGCAACCACCAGATGCCACCAAGTGCAAGCCACCAGGTGGCATAGCCAGATGGCAATCGGGCCAGAACATTCCACCCTGCAGGACCGGAGAATGTACCTAAACCAAAGGCGACGATGTAAACCACAAAGAAGTCGGGCATAAATGCCACAATGGGACTGATCTTATAGAACTCTGCTGGTTGCAGGTCCCACACCATGTAGTCCAGCACGCGTGCTGCAAAGCACAGCACTGTGATCACTGCAATAACTGCTGAACCACCAATGAACCACTGCCTTGTGGTGTACTCTGGTGGTGCTGTTTTGGCTTTGGAAGGAGTTGCCGATGGCAGTTGCTGTGCAGGTTCGCCCTTGCTCCTACAAGACAACAGCGAGTGAAGAGCGATATCAAGCAAGTCGTTGAATGGTCACTCAGTAACCATGGACAGCAGTGCAAGCTAGAGGATTCCATGCAACGACCTGCGGGCAGAAGCTGCATGGGTACTAGCTGTTTGCAACAGCAACATGAGTGTCGCATCACTATGTCATGAAAGCTGCATGTGCGGTCAGCTGTGCACTTAAGATTGCCAGATGCTTACAGAGTGGCTGCAGCTGTCATAAGAGCAACATCAGGAAGCCACATGAGGAAGCTTGTGGCAGGGAGGCTATGTGGCCTTGGGCCAGGGGTCTGAAACCTGTTTGGTAGCTCCCAGGTCACACTTCTACAAGCCAAACTCAAAGACTGTACCCACCTGCTGCATGTGATGGCCTTGCATATCATATTTAGGATGACATATGCCACGTTGAACCACCAGAGCATCCAGCTGCAGGTACAACACAGCAGTGACCGACGCAGACACACGCTGGTTGGGGTGCAGCAATAATTATTCTTCGGTAGCATGCACAGCACTTAGGTCGCATCACTGACAGCCTGATCTCCAATGCTTGGCTGTTGAGGCATTGCACATCTGCTAAGAGCGTGAGGCTCGCTGCTTGGGATAGACCATGCCGCTGGATTGATACAACATTGCCTGTCGCAGCACAAGCACACACGTTGAAGCTGCTCTGGGCACTACCAGAGAAGCTGCCCATACTCACTTGAACCAGAGAGGCCCCGTTGCCAGGTTGTACTGCATTGGCCACCCAGGCTTCAGCCAGTCAGCAAAAGCCTTGCCCAGACTTGGACCCGCCTTCTTGGGATCAGCCCCCAGAGTCAGCCAGATGATGAAGGGTGCCGCTACCAGCGAGTACACGATGCACGGCACAACCAGGCGCAGCGTTCTATCCACCAGGAAATGCCATGCACCTTTGCGCCGCAATGATCCAGGAACGTACAATCCAGATATGAAGAAGAACAGGGTCATGAAGTAGGCCTGGTTGCCATTGACAAACAGCTGCACAAGTAGCCACAGGGCATTGTCGGCCTTCTTCTGCGCGGTGACCCAAGGAGCCCAAGTGCTGAGGTAAGCGGTGACGCAGTGATGCAGCACCACAATCACAGTGAGGAATACCCTGAGCCAGTCAACATAATAGGTGCGAGGGGGTGCGGCCCTTGTGGCTGTCGGTGCTGCTATGCTGCTTGCAGGATCTGCCACTGCTGTCTTGCTGTTGTCTGGTCCTGCAGGGTGCCATCCTGGTGCTCCAGCATCAATGCTTGGGTGGCTGTACTGGCTGGATGGTGTGCCATTCAAGGCATCTATAACGAGCGTAGTGCAGTCCTGGTCCTTGGGGAGTGCCATGGGGCCACTTTCCTTGCTCATCTAGCTGTGAGAGGGCCAGCAGCAGAACATTGAACGACGCATGGTCACTCCTCAGATACTACATCATGGACGGGCATGTGATCATGCATGTAATAAGACAATGTCTTTCGTGTTGATGTCTGGCTGGAGACACTGGCAGAGATGCTGCATGCCACAACGCTGCTTTCAGTTTCAATGCAGCGGATTGCAAAGCAATTATTGCTGCAGCCCTGCCACTAACGGCCAGTACCTGGTCATGACGCGTTTGGTTAATTTTCAGGAAACAGCACAAATACAAATCAAAGTGGCCCCAAATGGTTCCTGATCACCTACCTCACTGGGACTGCACTGCTTCCTACAGTAGTGCACGTTGCAAGTTGCGGAGGCCCTGCTCCCCTTGATGTATACCAGCAGATGGATCACGACACCTATACAGCGGCACCGTAACTATGCGTGAGGCAGTGAAGCAGCAAGGCCTGCCTGTTGCTGCAGGCACCTGATAGATTGGGAGCCTGCAGCTGCTGTATCACTCCTGGCCATGATCGCTGCACCTGCTTGCCCGCACTGCTGCAACAGTTTCAAGATAAGGTGTTGCCATTAATAATATATATGCGAGGTTAGTAGCAGGTTACCGCCGGCCAGGCTGGGCACCAGGGTGGGACTTCATGTTCGTCCTTAGCAGGTGCTGCGCAATCGCTGCCAACCCATTGCACCAGGCTTCGGCACAAAAGGGTCCTAATTTTTAGAACGAGTAGCACCTGAATGTATTCGTGAGACCCAGGCCTCTACGGGTGTACGCCCAGTGAGAAGAGCACCCGGAAGACTCCTGCTTTTGGGGCGCGATCACTGCCGGAAACCTGTTGGCGCCAACAAGTATATTCCGTAGCTCACAACGCAAATGCTTGACGGCTGCTACAGCCCTGTTGAAAGGCAAAAGAGGCGCTTGCTTAGCAGACCGCAGCAACAATGATACATGTTTGCAACAAATGGTGCAATCAGATTGCTGCAACGTTCGTTGTGGGGCGCACACCTGAACAAGACTGGTTAACTTAGTTAACGGTTCATGCGCCCGTGTGACGAGAGCAGGTGGGTGTAATTGAGAGTTATATGTGATATTTGACAAAAAGCTTTAAGATTGGTGCTCGTTTTGAAATGCCACCCGTCCTGGGTGAATCAGTTGTGTTGTGCGTGGCCACCAAGCTGTGGCTTTCCGCTGTAGAAGACGCCTACTTCAGGATGGCAATCCGAACATTTTGCAAGTCAGTTGCGGTTCCACACTAATTGTGTTTCCAGCGCGCGGTCAGACACAACTCACTGCAGGTGCCAGAACCTCCCGTAGCGCCTATCGCACCACCAACGACTTTTGCCGCGGGCGCAGCCTATGGCACGTGCTTGACCACTGTATCGTTGCGCAGTGAGTGATATCTGCTGTGGATCATTGCGTTTGCGCTGCAATACATGAACAGCAGCTCAGCAACCAGCACAACAACATTGGACGCGCAGCGGGATAGCAGGGGTGGTTAGGAGCTGTGACACAACCATGAGGGCCTGGAGTGTTCTAGCAGTCACATTTGCAGTTGCATCCTTGGATCAATGCCTTGACTGTGTGAAGAATCGCAATGATACATTGATCTCAGCTGACATACTGCAAGTACTCAACAACGCAGTTCAAAGCCCAGATCACGTGGGGACAACTGCAGTAGCGAAATCTCAAATATGCACTTGCAGACCAAGACTGAGTTCTGCTCGGTGTGCTGATCTGACTCTGTCAAATGTCCTGGATGATGAGTTGGTAACCACTGAAATGAGTTCAGTCCTCAAACAAGCCTCTGCACATGCCCTGTACTCCACACTGTGGCAATGCCAGGCTGCTGCGTGTACTCCCAACGGATGCTGTAAACTCTAGGAGATGCTCAAAAGTGCTGGCAGTGAGGGGGCTGTACAACACATGCCAGGCAAGCGGCTTGCACTTGGCTTCAACAGCAGGGGAGGACCCACCATGGCGACTGTCTTCTGAACAGATGCTATGCGCTGTTGACGCAGCCTGCGGAGGCACCGCATTAGCCAAGAAGCCAGGCAGGCCCATGGGATGCCAACCGCGCTGTGACACCCGGTGTATGTTTCCTGTTGATGCTCATCACCATTGGCGTCAAGGCCAAAGCATCAGTTGCTATCAGTTGCAGCAGCTGCTGCTGAGTGTGAGCAGCAACACCGCGCCGGCCCTGCTGCTTTACCCGTGGTGCAGCCCATCAATGGCCCAGAGATTGGCAATACAATTGCTGGCAGCTCCTACCGCTGCAGAGGGTGTGATGTACCATCAGTATTGTACTCATTTCACAGCTTGTTGCATTGTTCAACATTTGGATGCAGGACCCTGGCACTGACCTGCCAGCCAAGGGATCATCATGATTGGAGCTGTGCCATCTGGTGGGGGTGCTGCCCAGCAGTGCAGCTATGATCTGCCTGAAAGCCTGGCGGGGTTGCACAGGAATCTGCAGCTGACCAACATGCAGCAACGCAGAGTCCTAGTGCTCATGGTTGTCAGTCTGTTTGAGGCCAGTATCTTGCCGTGCTTGCTGGTCCAGCAACACCAGACGAGGTTAAGTAGGCGGAGTCAGGGCTGCTTGCTGCACCTGCAGCTGCAGTTTCGGTTGAAGCTCAGGCAGCTGCTGCAGTTGTAGTGACTGCTGCTGATGCTGCAGGCACAACGAAGCCCAGGGATGACAGCCGACCTCACTACAGATGCCTTCTGCCATGGAACTGTGTGGCTCATCACCTTCAGGCGCTTCTTGAGCACAAGCTTGTGAGCAGCAGGGCCTGCTGGTGCATTACCCAAAGCGGCCCTGGTTTACTACTGTTTCAGCTGGCTGGTTACACGACCAAGGGCGTCCATGCTCTGCTGCTGCGCACTGAAGAATGCCCGCCCGCCAAAAGCTAATGAGATGCTCGCAGCTCTGTGCACCAAAGTATCAGTGTGACCTGCAGGTTGATGCCTGCTGGTCCTGCATCAGGCAGGGATCCCACAAGCTCATTTTTTTTGCGAAACCCGTTTCTCCTCCAAGCCTGGGAGTTGCAAGGCCTCTTGAAGCGCCCTGACACCACTCTAGCCTCGTATGAAGGTGCTGCAAACTCCTGTCCCTGTGCAGCAGGGGCCTGCTGCTATTACTATGGCACCATTACCAGGGCACCATCACCAGGGCACCATTGACATTAGCCTCCTGTATATACACAGGGAAACTGCAGCTGGCGGGGTCCGGCTGACCGTATCAGCGTATTGCACATCATGCAGTACTGCGTCACAAGAGGATTTTGATATCCTACTTCGTAGGTTAATGGGGTCCTAGCACAGGTTCAAAACAATACCACATTACATGCGTGGTGACGGTGTTCAGCTGCCGTATACCAGTCAAAACCTTGCTTGTCAGTTGGATACAAAAGGTCATATGCTGAGGCAGCTACAGTGTCTGTCGACTGTGCTCATCTAGATAGAGTTATTGAGATATATAGTTATTGACATATAGCTTACTACTCGCAACATACGCCCGACTCACTCAAACCAGTCGCAATGGCTTTGAACATCACGTATGGTGGTGGAGGGGAGGGAGCAACATGTGTAATCAGACCAGCACATACTACTGCTTCCAGAAAGCAGGACAGTGCAGCAGCGGCCCTAAAGGAGGTCAAGTAAGTCGTCGAGCACTACCAGGATACCATGAAAGCATGTAAACACACTGGTGAAGCACGGATAAGATGTTGAAGATTAGACTTTACGCCTGTTTCGTGTATTTTTACTCATTTCACTGGCCAAATGCAGGGTGCACGTGCAGATAACCGAGAGGGATAGCAGGCAAACAGCTTGCTGCAAGTCTGATGGTGAGCGGCGTCTTGAGCACACAGCAAGGGTTCGCTTTGTGTCAGCCTATGCAAATGGTCTGGCTTTACACTATGGCCTACATCAGCAGCAGTCCAGGCACCCCGGAAACCGGGCGTGCCTGTTTGGAACACAGCAGGTTGACATAAGGACCTCTTTGCCACTACTTCGACTGAACTTTGGGATTTTGACTTGGGTTCAGTGACGCTGCTGTGCAGGCATGCGCTTTGCTGGAGCTGACACCACGGTCAAGCTTCGTCAAGACATGACATACATCATCACTGTCACCACAACACCAGCAGTGGCTATCAGGTGTGAGACTCCCGCATGGGGCGTGCTCAGCAGTGCTGTAAATTATTTCAGCAGAGTTTCAGCGCTGCTCTTAAGCACTACTTCTGCCCAGGCCACCTAAGGGTTACGCTTATAGTTGTTGCTGACAGTCAGGCTGTGTTCACCCTTGTGCTTGGTGACGTCACTGCTTGAAGCGGCGCTGATTGAAGGACAGCTGCCGTAGGCTTGCAAGGCTTGCACATGATTATGCACTTTGTACGTGCATATTGCCTGCCCAGCATGTTACCCTGGTGCCAGTGACAAGCAGCCGCTGTTCATGCTGCAGTGTTGACCAAGCAGAAATCAAGCAGCGGCAGGCAGAGTGTCAAGAGCCCAGCATGCTGTGCTGCTGCATGCCCTCAGTCAATGAATACCAAGACATCTCAGCAATGGTGAGCACCTGAAGTATCTGTTATGTTGCATTCCAACTTGGCTCTTGGCACCTCACGTTGTGATCACCCAGACTGAGCAGAACTCAATCATCAGGTAGACCATCTACCAGCAGCTGCCGTGTAGGTTGGTCAGGAGCTGTCACAGCCTGTGGCTGCCCGACAGTTTTGGAAGCTGTTTCAGCCTGAGCTGATGCTGTACAGACTTCGCCCAGGCTCATTTTCTGTGACACGTCTGCAGGAATGGAGTGACCCTGTGAAACTTTCCATCTCAGAAAGAAACGCAGCCAGCAACAGCTCTAAAGCAGTGTATGAGCTTGCCTGGGACTGCAACATGGACCTCACACGTCGAGGGGTGCGAGGTGAAGTGGCGCTTGACATTGCGGTGCAGGACTTTGGCTGCATGACACTACCAATCATGGCCAAGGTGTACCAGCACTCAGACACAAGTGCTCTGCACGGTAAGCAGGGCCTGGATAAGCCTTATGCACTAGTAGTATCTGCCAGGCCAGTAGGCAACGGTTGGGCACAGATTATGTCAGCAGGAACTGCAACCTGCTTGCAAGCAGCCATGAATGATCAATGGCACCGCATGATGCAGGTTTCTGCTGTAAACAGGGGTGGATGCCAGCAGTGATGCATTATTGTGCACCGGTCACCTGGCAGCCAATCTGCAGCTGTCAGCCCACGCACATGCGGGCAGCTGCTATTGTTTCCCTTCAACTATGTCTGCCGAAACTGCAAGCAACATGAGACCTTGCTCATCTGGCATGGTGATGCCAACAGAACAGGCCGTGGCTAATCAGTGGCAGTGACTCCTGCAATGCTCCAGAGTACCAAATCTGCTGTGCTGCCGACGTTCATGCTGGCTGCAGGCATGCCACTGCACCACATCAGCTACACATTTGGCCGCAGTGGACTCACTGGTGAAGTCAAAAACTACAGTGTGCAATACCTGAAATGACCTCCTCCACTGGCATGGCTGACAGCCATGTACCACAGCTGGTGACTCCTGCCCGCCAGATATGCAACAATAGGCCACTGCCAGTTTGGCCGGTTCAGACTCTGAATGGTACGCTCTTGCTGGCGCCATCGGGGGACTGCTCAGCTGTCACACTATCATAGACATGGAATGTAGTAGATATGGTCCGGTCTCAAACTGCTGAACATCAGCAAAGTTTGGCCAGTAGCACATTTGTTGGGTATATATGTCCAACACATCTTCACATGGCATGTGAAGCCTACACTGCCACTATTATAAGGTGCCGCTGAGCGGTTGGCGGCGCCGGTGGCACCCAGGCCCGGTCGGACCAAATTTGTGTCGGGATCCAGGTTGGCAGTGCTGCTGGACGCAATCATTGTTTAAGTTTGCGGCAGCCTACAAGGCCTAACAGGCCTCCTATTTAAAATGGTTTAACCGTGCAGCTACGCATGATACTTCCTCATTCAAACCGTTCATCAATTTCCGGGACCGTGACCAGCTAACAAGATAGATTTGGCTGATCGCTCAACTTGAGGAAACTGTTTGTACAGGCCGTACACGGGCTATGTAGTTTCTTTTCACTTGGTAGGAGCCTCCCGACTGAATGACACCGTGTCAGATTGAATCGGTTTGGCCCGGCCAGGCTGGCAGCCAAGTTGGCCTGGGGCGACCCAGGGCCTGTGTAGCGCGGGCACAGCTGAGCCGCCAGATGGACTCACTTACTCGAAGTTGAAGCCCGGCGGCCAGGCGTGAAGCCTGAAGACCATGATCCTTCGTCCGACGAAACGCCTGACACTGGCGGTCGGACCTTGAGTCCAGGTGAGCGCTGTTCTTGTGGCAAGAGAAGCGCTGCTCCATGGCATGTGTCATAGGCTTGACAGATTTTTCAGCCTTCATAACTGACAGTCTGCCAAGATAGCAACGCATGCGCCAGAGGAGAAAGCTGCTTGTTGTTGACGTCAGGGCTCATGAGCCTGAGCAAGTTGGACTGAATATGCGGTTTCAAACTGCTACCGCTGCTGCAGGTGCCTTGCTACCGACTGCTGTGCATCAGTTACTGAGTTCAAGTCTGCAAGCACAGTACCAGTCAAAGGGCGTCTGCCCGACAACAGTTGCTGCTTTGCAGAACACGTGGCTGCGTAGCAGCAGAGCTCATGCCCTCAGTCACTGTCCCACAGTAGTGGGAGGGCAGCTTTCTCAAGGATTACAAATTAAACTTTAGCTCACACACTATGGCTGACAGACCAATGGCAAGCACACAATGAGGCTACACCCTGTGCTTACATGTAGCAGCCAAACAGTCTCTTGATACAAGTAATGCAGACCAGCAAGCAAGTTCAACCACAAGTGTCATCGGCAGGTAGCCCATGCTTTGCCGCTTGAGGAGGCCCTGGCGGCACCTCTACATGCAGGCGTTTGAATGAAAGCCTTCATCAGCCTGGGTATGCAGTGCATACACACACACAGTCCCACAATCTTGACTGGTTGTTATGTTCTAGAATGATGCAACACAATGCAATGCATAGATGCAGCTGGTGACACACAGCTGACACGCAATCAGACATGCCATGCATACACATGGCAAGCAAACCAGCGGCAATTACCTGCAGCAGCACTCAACCACACACTGCTCTTGGTGTATAAGCTGTTCTGCATAGCGCACACGGGCGCTGAAATGCAGGCACAAGGAAACAGATTCAGCTCGGAGCAGAAACCATCAAGCCGGGTCAAGTACGCCCTTAGCTTGCAAGTATACCACTACTGGGCTCAATAATGTGCAAAGGTCTGATTAACTGCTGTTGCCGGTTACCCTCACTTCTGATAGAAAAGCACCCACATGGGCAGAACGTTACATCAAAAAAGCATAGCAGCAAGCTGCCAGCAACCAAGCACCAGTAATAACCGACCTTCTTTTGGGGATCAACCACAACACCACCTCCATTGGGTGCTGCTGGCCCCTTGCACAAGTCCCTTTGCACAACAACAATCTCATCCGCTTTGCCTCGTCCTCGTGCAGACTATGTGCGAAACTTGTCTCCTTGCTTGCACCTTTGGATATGCATACCACATGCGATAACACTTCAGCAAGCAGGCGCTGAACAGCACTGACTAGAGCTCCCTGCACATGGCAGTGGCACAAACAGCATTCCGTTGCAAGAAGCGATGCACCACACACTGCAAGCCCCATGAACACAAGCCCCGGCAATCAGCCCTTGACCTGCTTCTGACGTGCAGGCTAGCGGGGTAAAGCCCCTGTGGCTCAATCCAGCCCCAGCACAAGCATGCTAGCTGCTGACATGCTGCACAACAGAACCATAAAGGACGGAGTCTGTGCCAGACATGTTGAAATAATATGACCAGAACCACCAAGTAGCAACAGCAGCCCTGAGGAGGCTGCCAAGCAAAGCCAGAGACCTACAGCTTGCAACTGCTCCATGGGGACTGCCCTACAGATATAATGATGATGACACACATGGCGCCAACAGTTTGTGGGTATCTGAGACCCACAGAATGCTTTGCAAACAGCATGGGCAGTACTCTCCATCCTTCCTTCCCCTCATCATGCATACCAGCCGTTTTGAGCTGACAGTCAACAGAGAGCTGACTGCCAGGGAAAAAGCCTAGGGGAAAAGATTTGGCGCTTCTCTGCAAGAAGGGAATGCACTGAAATAGGCTGCAGCAGTATCAGAAACCACAAGGACAAGCACAGCTGTGTGACAGCCTAAACAGATACAAGCAGTGTGGGAAGACTGTCGTGCCTACTGACAGGTCAAATATGACAAGCCAATGTCCAAGCACTGGCAGTAAGTGATGAATCATACATGCACATGTCACAGGTGGCGACACATGCAGCAGATCGACCCAGCATATGTGCACGCACCACCAGAGTGCGGCGGGAAATTCAGAGCGAACATGAGAAGCAAGCCTGACCTGAAGTCACAACTGCTTGTTGGCAGTATTGGTGTATAATATGGTGTGCAGAAGATGTCGGCACATGCATCATGCTAGAGAAGACCGTGTCAATCAACCCATACTGTCCTTGTAACTCACCACCAAGGGACCAAACAATGTATCCCATATCGAAATGCACCTGTTATGATTCCTCTACTGCCCATTTGTAAAGTTGCCGAGTCCATCACGCACTGCAACAGCACCCCTTTGCAGGTGGTCTGGTTCACGGTGGCAACTCATGCATACTGATGCCGCTGCACAAAAAGGATGCACAGCAGGTCCGCATCAGCATTGTACTTTGTTGACAGTAGTGTAATAGTTTCTCGTCTCGTCACGACATACCAGTACTGCCCAATCTCCTTTCTGCTGTGCGTCTTTGCCTGTGCAATGCTGCTGCTGCCCTTGCCTTGCCTGCAGCCTCCAGTTCTGCCAATTCAGCTCAGGACAGCTGATCACCGCAGAAGGCGGATCATAGCCATCTTGAGGGCCCGATACGCTGCCGATAGGCCCGTCACTCGTTAGCAGATTCTTCCCGCCTACTTCTCAGTCTTGCTATGGCTTTTGAACAGTTCCTCAATAAGTTCACTGTCGCTCATAACCTTGTTGGATGCTTGGATACGCTTGTGACCTGCAGGCCAGTCGGACACGAGAAAAGCAAAACACCCATCGACCCCAGACCAGTTCAGCACATAACCCTCGGCGATGCCAGCAGATAATGGGGCACAGGGGGCAGAAACTGTAAGCCAGAAAGCCAACGGCAGTAGTTGATGGTGCTTGAGCATAACGCATGCGCGCTGAGCTGGCAGAAGTCGGTCAAGGCACTGTCAGCAATGCTGCATCAATGCTATGCCGCCGGGACCGCATCAACGCGCAGTGCAACAACCGACACCAATAGAATCTGTACTCACTAACCATTGCCTGCTATCGCGATGAAGCGGGCACCTCTGCCAGGCCTCACCTGCCATGCTTCTGGACAACTGGTTGGCCACATGTGGCAGGGCCCGCATAGCCTGCTGAGCCACAGGCTGCACCTGGCCAAAATACCGTACAATAAGCAACATCTCCTGCATGATTGCGATGGTTCGTCCCTAACTGAAAAGCAATTTCTCGTTCAATTGAAACTATAATGCGGAACAAAGGGTGACGCTAAGTGTATAAACTTTGTAGAGTTGGTGGAGCAGCTATATATAAACAGGCGCTGTCAGAATTTGCCAGGGCAATGGTGGCCTGACGTGGCAGCACGGAACAGATGACCGCTGGATGATACTACTTGGTGGCACCTTTGAACCTGACTCCACGACAACGCTGTGAAATTGACTGTGTATCGCAGGCTTTCTCTGAAACTCATGCATTTATTCGTTGGCTGCGGTCAGCAGCTGGCCCTCCAGCTGGCAGCGGGCGCAAAAATCCCACAAATAGTCACACGTTGTGCAGTCATTATTATGCACTATTATGTGCATGCAGTGCGTGCGGTCTGCGCTTCAATATGATCTGGGCGACTTCTGATTTTGAGAGTTTACAATCACACGTTGCGTTACGATTCATCAAGATAGTGAGAGAGGTGATGAACCATATTCTTTGTGGTCAAGGCAGAGTATGAGGCGCATAGTACTGCAGTACGCATTTCAAAAGTGCAAGGCGTGACCATGGTGCGGAGATGTTTCAGGGCGCGTTTATGCTGGGCTGTAACCAAAGCCTGTAACCTGGTTACAAGCCATGGTTACAGTGTATCAAGTTTCTACGAGCCTGTAACCTTCCCTGTAAATGTTTACATTCCCTGTAACCTGTGACAGGACCTCTAGAGGTGGTGTTAAGGCCTGTAACCAGCTGTAACCAAATCAACATGCACTATTTGGCCTCAAGATTGCTTAAAACATTGTATCATCATCACAAGCAAACGGCCATGCAACTGCATGGAACGTCCCTTAAGGGGGTGCAAACCCAACTTTCATATACATGTATGTCAGCCGCATGCACAACGCCACGCAGCTGTTAGGGAGTCAAGTAGTCATTTTTAGTTATGTAGCAAGCATTTGGAGTTGTTGCAGGATCCCAGGCGCTGTACATGATCCACCGAGGGTTGCGGAATCTCTATGCCAGCTTTTGAAGGCGCAAAGCATTGCGTTTTGTGCATATGTAAAAGAAATTGAGCCATGCAACAAGTTGAGATGCAACGTTGTATATGAATGAAAAGCAGACATATCGCGCCTACAATGGAACATCCGTGGAGTAACAACAGCAGGTTGAACTGTGCTTACAGTCTGCACGTAGGAACAGCACTGGCGTCAAAAGCTATAAGTCAAAAGCTATAACTGGACACAGGCCATAGGTTACAGCCTTTGGTTACAGGCAAGTTACAGCCCCCAATATAAACGCGCCCTTAATCGTTCAACAACCCTCAACAGTAAAAAAAATTAGCAGGGAGGAGCAACTCTAGCTGTACGCTGCTGCATCATCAACACGAGTGTCCAAGGCTGCGTGCTGTTGGGAAGCGGCGTGAGCAAGGGGCATATATACCCCTTGGCGGGAGAGGGTGACACAAGAGTTAGCATGGACAACGACAGCATGATATTCCCCTTACTGTCACGAGACGAGGATTGTGAGCCGAGCAAGTGGCTGCACAGCTGTGATTCTTCCACACTGTGATCCCTGCAGTCATGTGGCTGCAAGATCACGGCATAGTTGCCAAGTTAAGCCGCAGATGTTGAACATAACGACATGCATTGCAGATGCACCAATGCTGGGGTGACAAGGCTTTCACAGCGCAGCAAAGCACTGGCGGATCTTCGGCTGAACTCAAACTACAGCTGCCACAGCATATCCTCTTGCACCATATGCCACTTCTTGGCAAGCTGCATCATCAACTGCTGGTGCTGCTGCTGCTGCTAGCAGCCAGCCTGCTGCCACCGGTTGCTCCAGCCCTAGGTGTATCCAACCTCAGATCTTCCACAGGTGCTCCCAGATCACGCAACTCATCCAAGATCCCTGCCTCTTCCATCTCCCGTCTGGTGGTTTCTACCATTGGGCCCCACTCCTCTGCTAACTTTTGCAACTCGGCATCTACATTGAAGTTTTTGAGGGCATCCTTGTTGAGTGTGACGCTGAGGGCTTCACCTGCTGATCCTTCTTGAACTTCCAACAAACCTGCGGCGACAGCAGAAGCAGGCAAAATCCACTTGCTGGAAGCTGCTGGTATGGCTGGCACTCAGTTCAACAGCTGATGTTGGCCACCATCTAGTAGCAGCATGCACAAGGCTATAGTTCCGCCATTATTCTTCATGTTCTTCATGTAAAAGAAATTGATCATTTGCAGAGGGAGCTGCTCCAGCAGGTTGCGGTGCCCCGCTGTCACTGTTGCTGCTGTCATGACAAAGAACAGAGGTAGGCTCTGTGCCCTGTGACCTACCGCTTGATTTCAGCTTCTCCATGAACATGGCAGTGAGCGCGTTGAGCCCTTCCTGCTCCTCAGGGTCAAGTTCCTTCTCTTCACCTTCTTCAGTGACAGTCTGCAGCAGCAGCAGCGGCACCAGCAGTTATGCTTCAAGTCAGCAACTAGTGAATCAAACAATTGCCCCCGCTGCCACCAGCTTCAATCAACCCATTGGTCACACCAGCCTCTGCAGTAAACAACACAAACAACTGCAGGACAACTCTCTGAGAGTCTTAAACTGCTGCTCATAGCAGCGCAGCCACTCACATGCTCCATCATGACCTCTGCCCATTTCTCTGCCCTCTCAGCCATGTCAGTGTATTCTGACTCAAAGGCCGCACCCAGGGCTAGGTAGTCGTCTTGAGCCAGGGCCTCATTGTCGCCCTCTGCTGCCCACTCTTCATACTCATCAGTACCTGAGCAGGCCCAGCAGCAGATGCCATCACGCAGGTGCAGCAACATATGGGCAGCATCAGCAGCAGATGCCATCACGCAGGTGCAGCAACATATGAGCAGTAGCAGCAGCAGATGCCATCACGCAGGTGCAGCAACATATGAGCAGTAGCAGCAGCAGATGCCATCACGCAGGTGCAGCAACATATGAGCAGCACCAGCAGCAGATGCCATCACGCAGGTGCAGCAACATATAACGTTTACAGACAACCAGGCGGGCAAGTCTTTAGTACGGCTTAGATGAGGCTGGGTCAGGGTAGACGCTGCTTAAATTCCGGCCACTTTTTTCCCTGATGTCAGCTGGCAACATCCTGTTCCTAACAACCTGCCAAGTCCAATGCATCTCTTGGCCATTGCAGAGCCCTTCACAAGGATCACAACGGGTGGTCTCCAGAACAAGGCTGTTGACAAATACCGACACCTTTGTGTGGTCCTTCGTCAATGCCACGTTGTGTGCTATGTATAGTAGGATCAGCAGGCACGTGCCAAGCCCACACCCCCTAACATGTGGTGCGTATGTGTACTAAGTGTAGTAGGATCAGCAGGCACGTGTTAAGCCCACACCCCCTAACATGTGGTGCAGGACTGTGTGTTATGTGTAGTAGGATCATCAGGCACGTGCCAAGCCCACACCCCCTGGCATGGACCCACCTGGCCATATGAGCTGCCCCGTGCTTTCATCCAACATGAGTGGCAGTTGATACTGATCGGCTGCACTCAGCAGCTGCTCAGTCTGCTCTGGTGTCAAGCTACCCTCAGCAGCAGCCTGCAGTAACAATGACAGAAAGCAGTAGCTGACAGCAGCTTGCGTGAGGATCTTCCTGCCAGCATACCTCTGGTAGACCCTGCTGCTACAGTAAATAGTGGTGCAATGTTACGAGGTAGGAGTGCCTAGGACATGCTGATGCTGGCTAGACCTAATCGTCAGATTTACTGTCACGACCTGCAAGAGAGAAACCCCATATCTGTCTTGCAGTGCTTACATGAGCAAGCTCCAGCAGCGTCATGCCACCTTCCTCATCTTCTTCTGCCTCTGCAGTTTCCTCTCCCTCCCCTCCTTCCTCTGCTGCTGCTGCTGCTGCTGGATCTTGTGCTGCTGCTTCCCCTTCTGCTTCCCCTTCTTCTGCTTCATCAGCAGTGACACTGCTGCTTGGGACGCTGCTGTCTAGGGACTCTGGCCGCTGCAGCACTGCTTGAGGCAGCCAACTGGTGTCTGCTATCATGGCTACTGGATCATCAAGAATATCCAGCACTTGTTCGCGATCTAGTCCTGCAGATAGAGAGAGATTATATCCAGAGAGTACCGTCTGAGACAGTTACAGTAGCCTCGTGTGACATTCCCTCTCTCTGTTGCCCCCTCCCTCTCTCTGTTGCCCCCATACTCAACACGGCACAGTGACTTGCGCACAGGCCCTGCATACTGCTGCTCTTGTTGTTGCTTTATTCTCGAGCTCAGGCCACTGCCATGCATGAAACGCCTGCATACAAAAGTCTGGACGCCTCTGCTAATGATGGCCGTGCAACTGCATCCAGCAGGGAGTACCCCGCTGCAGTCAGGATACAAGCCAAGGGTTCCGTGATATCTCAAACCTCGGATGCTTTGGCGGCCCACCTGTCTTTTCTAGTGTACTGCCAATGGTTTCCCTCTGTGCATTCATTTCAGCAATGTTTGCGAGTATCTCCATGACATGCAAAGTTTCATCATCAACCTCCTCATCTCCTGCATCTTCCTCAGCGGCACCAGACTGCCCCTCCTGCTCCAGTGGTCGATCCACTACTGCAGTAGCCTGGACATCCAGGACAGCAGGCTCAGCAGCAGCTGCCGGCAGCTGCGCCGTCGTGCTGCTGCTGCCGACCTCATGTTGCTGCTGCAGCTGCTGGAAGTCCTCTTCTACTGACACATCAAGGCCAGCACGCTCTAGCAGGCCAGCATTTTCCCGCTGCAGGCGCTGCAAATGCAGCGAAAAACAGCAAGATGTTGTTCTGTGCAGTGCCCCGTCCTTGCTGTGGACATTTGAGAGGATTCAGTGCAAGTGTGCGTTAAGTGGTGTGCAAGACAGCTCAATTGGGAGTAAAGGTGTACTCCTTTTCTCCTTGTGGTCTGATAAACCCTGATGACTCAATAAATGAGACACCTGGCTGCTGCATGTGGTTCTCCTTTGTACATGCAGCAGCCAGGTGTCTCACTCACTCACTAACTAGGTCATCAGGGTTTATCATCCCTCATAAGATGCTTTATCGCTGGTGTAGATGGCATGCTGGCAATACCCACATTTCATAATCGTGATAAGATGCTTGATCGCTGATGTAGACGGCATGCTGGCACTTACCACGCTGCGGCGCGGTCTCCCTCGCAAAGCGACAGTCAACCGGTTGAGGATGTCCTCACTGGGCTTCAGACCAGCATTCTCCGCATCCTCAAGCACCATATCAGCAGATTGTGGCGAACGCAGCTGCAAACACATATCAGCAAGCTCCTCATACTGCCGCAGGACTGTTTGCCTACTGAAGGGGTCCTCGCTGCTGTCTAGGGCTCCAGGCTGCAGCAGGACCTTGAGACGCTCTGCTACTGCTACTGCTGCTGCTGGGCTGCGCTCCGCTAGCGCTGCTTTCTGCAGGACCAGCACATCAGCTGCTGTGCAACCACCTCCCAACATCTCTGCTGCACGGACACAATCGAGCGCAATGTCCATGCCAGCAGCAAGGTTGGCTTCTTCCGTGTCCAGCCTCTTGTCTTGTAGCATCAGCAACTGCTGATAGCCCTATACCACAAACAGCAGATGAAGTTGATGCATCCAGCTCACCTTGCAGATTGGGATAAAATAATAATAATAATCAGTACTTTGCAGCCATAGCATTTACTGCCATCGGCCCCTCGCCTCCAATCTACCAAGTGAATTCAACCCACTTTCGGACAAGGCGGAGTGCATGATTATCCAATCTCAATTGTGAAGGGGGAAACCACCCGAGAACCCCTCCCATACAATGCCGAGAGCCAAGGCCTCCGTAGAGTCCTAGGTGGGGACATCTCGACAGATTGGGATAAACTGCAACTCTGGTGACTGTACCAGTGGTCAGTGGTCCCCTCCACTTGCCTACTTGGTTGAGTCACCCAGCAGCAAACAACATGCTCAGAGTCAAGCGCCCCTGCCCCCCCCCCCCCATGTCAAGGAGAGCGCAATTGTTTGTCACACAGGGTTACAAATGCGTGCATGTAAGGCATGTACTAATAATACCAGCAGTACACACACCCATCACCCACTCTTTGTGACACTCAAGTGCTCTGTGTTATGATGTAAAGGGTAGAAGCTACCAGAGGCCTCTGCTTTGGATAGCAGATCCCAGACTCACGCAGCACAAGACCACCAGCTGTTCAACAGCAACTTTTTTTGCCTAGAGCAGAGTCTAGGGTAGTGTCCAACATCCCAGAGGTGCATATTGATGTGAGAGAGGCCGCAGAAACCATCAGCCAAGCCAGTTCTTACCTCTTGCAATCCTGGCAACTCTGTGTCAGCTGCTTGGGCCATTTTCTCCCAATCCTTGCCTTCTGCCTCCTTCCCCTTGCCCTCATCTTCATCTACACCAGCAGGCAGCAGGTGACACAGACTTGCAACCAAGACACAGTCAGCCCTGTATGTTGTCAGGCGTTATACGCATGTGAACATTGAACAGTGATGCACATAGGCGGCAAGAGGTTGGGTGTGTACCAATGACGGCTTTAACTGTATGCTTGCTCAAAAGAGGAGGAGCATGCACTGCATCTTCATCACACACAACTCGTCAACCAGCACCATTGCCAGTGCATCACACACGGCCAGCTGGCAAACTACAACACAGGAACAAAGTCTGCATGTGTCGGCAGGGCTTGCCAGGACAACCTCAAACACCATCAATGCAATCTGACCTAAGCCAGTTCTAGGGGAATGAGAGTACTAAATCTCAGAGACAGACACTCAGTGATAAGATCTCTCAGTCTCTGAGACTCTGAGTCTCTGAGACTTTGAGGTTTTTAAGACTGTGAGTCTCTGAGACTTCGAGTCTGTGAGACTCTGAGTCTCTGAGACTCTGAGTCTGTGAGTCAAAGGCTCACCCATGTCTTCCTCCTCATCTTCTCCTGCTCCTGGCAGCAGAGTGGCAAACCCAGTCGCCACATCTTCATCACCCACATTCATGATAGCCGCAGCACCCTAAGAACACAGCAGCAAGGCAGCCTCTCGGCCTCATGTTGAAGCCAGTACCCAACTGTGACAATTCCATGATTGCAGCGCATGCAATGGGCGGATGGTGTTCTCATACCAGACAGCAGCAGGTAAAGTTTGCTCAACACATGAATGCATCTTTGACGACTGCAAGAAGCATGCCGGCGTTGTTTGCCGAGGTTCTAGCTCCAGCAGCAGGCAGATATGGCGGATTAGACGAATCGTGGGCAACAAACTGTGCCCCAAGCTTATGGCCTCACAACAGTGTGTGCAGAGCCTGATGCTAAGGAGAGGCTCCTGCAGATTATGACTGGAAACTCAAGTCTTTTCACAGTTACTTGGATTTGAAATCAAAAATCAGGGGCTCACCTCATCCAGCATTCTAGCCTCCATGACTGCTTCGAAGTTGACCCCTTGCATGTCCTTGAATGTCTTGATACCATACTGATCATCAAACACATCAATCTGCTCTAACTGCTCATCTTCCAGGAGGTACTGGTCCTCCTCACCATACATACGGGGAGCCGGTGCAACATTTGCATCACCACTGTCAGGGTCGATAGACTGCGGAGGGTGACAGAGCAGCAGACGTAGCAAATGTGCATATCAGGACACTTTGATCTGACTTTCAGTTGTTGCTGCAGACTCGCTGCAGGGGAGAGGCAAGGGCTGGGAACAAACTGGTATACTTGATGCTGTCAGTGCATGCACACACACCAGACTTGCCGTCAGGGGTACAAGGGGTGTTTGAATCAATTGGTGGTCACATAGCGTTGTTGACCACCCTCATACTGGTGCCAGTACCAGACATCATACGGCAATACTAGACAATGAAAACAACTTGTTTGAAAGTACATCACCTAGGACTGACAGTAGCCTTGAGCAATAACACCATGTAGATTTGTACATCAAAGCCGTCAGGGGTACAAGGGGTGTTTGAATCAATTGGTGGTCACATAGCGTTGTTGACCACCCTCATACTGGTGCCAGTACCAGACATCACACGGCAATACTAGACAATAGTAACAACTTGTTTGAAATTACATCACCTAGGACTGACAGTAGCCTTGAGCAATAACACCATGTAGATTTGTACATCAAAGCCGTCAGGGGTACAAGGGGTGTTTGAATCAATTGGTGGTCACATAGCGTTGTTGACCACCCTCATACTGGTGCCAGTACCAGACATCATACGGCATACACACAGCACAAGCAAATTCTGATCAGACAAAGCAAGGTGTGCAGTGAAGATAAGCAACTACCCATCACAGCAAGACATATCACAACAAAGCAGCGCTTCCACCAGTGACCCTTTGACCTCTCTCAACTCACAACCTCACTGAATGACCTTGACACTTCTGGTTGTGTCCGAGTCAACAAAGCTCAAGAGATGCTTTGGTGCCAACCTAGACGTTAGGAAGGTATCCTGCAATAATTGGGTTTGTTGTAATGCTCATCAGCCGTATGTGCTGATGAGCATTGCAACAAACCCAATTACTGCAGGACACTAGTCACAAGTACACTTGCAGAATAGACTAGGCCTGCAATCACAAGCATCGCATGGACAGGTGCCGTACTTTGCTGGCTGCTCAGTGTATGCTGCTTCAAAAATGTTGTATAGATCCACTAAACAAGCCAGACCTGAACTATGCCATTGGGTGTTATGTTGTGCCGCAGTGCCACATGCGACCACAGAGAGACGCCCAGCAGCTTACCCAGACATCTCTGTACACACGGGGTTTCCTCTTCTTCTTTGCCGCTGCTGGCTTGGCTTTCTTCTTGTTTGCGGTGTCATCCCTCATTACTTGGGCTTTGAGCACATTGAACGGCAGCCTTGAGCGCGCGGTCTTTAAAACCAACCAGCAACAGCACGCGAAGCAGTGATTGACATGTCAGGTGTAGATGTTGCATCTGGTGCATATGCAAACTGTGTGTCAAATAGATAGAAGTACCTCACCCAGCTAAACCCTCCCACAGTATCAGCTGCCATAGCAGTATTGCATATGCTGATGATCTTTTTGAATCAACAAGCCTACAAACGTGCACATACGACACTGTGCCATTTGGAAGGCTGCAAGATCAGACAGTAAAGCATATGTCTCAAACCAATGATGTGGCTAGTACCAACCTTGATCTGTTGCACCAGCTCTGGCCGCTTCATTCCATCAGCGCCATCAATATCCCTTGCTTTTGCCTCAGCTTTGAGCTCCTTGATAGTGCATTTCGACACTGGGATGATGAGGCCTGCTTCGTCAATTACGCAACGGCCGGGGCCTATGCGGTAACCGTCGACAAGCTCGATCTCACTCGAGAGCATTGAGTCGGCGATTCCCCGTGCCTCTGCGCGGGCTGCAATGCCTTCCATGTGTTCCACAACCCAGCGACTGAGTAGTGTGCGGCCTTCACTGTCAGGCACAAGTGCTTCGGTAGGAAGCCTTTGATGCACCAGCAAACCAGCAGCAGTAGCAGAGAGCAGGTCAGCACAGTTGCAAAACCACAAGCCCGCCCTTTGTGTGACACCCCTCCATTTCAAACATGACAGAAGGCAACAATCATGCGCCAATAGACCACTGAGATGTGCACAGCTGCTCCAAGTACTTGCTCTGGTCAACAAGTTGCAGATGGGCTAGCTGGCACACTGCATGACAACAGATGACACGTTCATTGCAGCACCCACCTACAGCTGTCTTCTGACATGTATACCAGCAGCTGCAGCAGATCCACAGGCATGTCACTGTCACACAGCAACTGCAGCAGCCTGGCCAGGGAGCGAGCATCCAGCAGGCGGCAGCCCAGGGAACCTGTGCCAGAATGACAGCAGTAAATCTCAGCCATGACTCACCACTTACCGCAGGAAAAGGACTTTCCTGACTTGTATGTTACCTGACTTGTATGTTTGCAGCAGCGAAGGACTATGATGGTTGCTTCACTGGATGGCGGTTCCCAGTACTATCATGCGCAGGGTGTTGGACAAGAGTGTCCAGCATCACCCTGGCTGCAGGGCATTGAGAATCCTTCACCAGGTGCCAGTGCGGTTGACAAACCTGCATTGTTCCTCATGCTTGTGATTGATGACATGGCACTCCGGGCATCCCCAAGCTCCACAAAACCCTCAGCCTCCAGTTTGAACGTTATTTTGTCAGGCCGAACACCACTCTGGACCATACGTGACCGAAGAGTGGCAAAACTGCACAGCAGAATGACATCCAGCAAGTCGAGCAATGTCGTTATATTGGGCACAAGTAGCTTGCTATCAAGGGACTGCTGTGCTGCCTTGCGCATGGTTTTTGTCTCGTTTGTGGTTTTAGTGTGCAGCAGTGCTGTACAGCCAGAAGGGAGTCCTCTTAAAGAATTGCCACAGCAACCCCGGCACGAAAGCAATGCTGGACGGTTCACACTGCAGCCTGCAGCGTTATTTTCCTTCGTCGAGGCATGACAGCAGGTTCACCTGTAAACTAGACAAGCAGCCTAGCTGTGTTGCATCACCGTAGCTATGGATAGTGGCATTGGCCACTGCTGTCAGCAGAGGACATTACGGAAGCATTGGCCCACCTGGACACTAGTTCATCATCAGCATTAGGATTCTCTAGCTCACCCAACCGCTGCACAAGACCCATCAGGTAGCCGTTGAAAGTGCCTGCATTCCGGCCCCAGCCTCGGATACCTGTGGCACAGCAGACCACAAGCAGTCAGCACACCATCAGCACTACCCCATAATTCCGCTACCAATGCACTGCTTTCCTCAAAACCAGATTGCCCCTGGTTTGGGGCTCGTTCATACTAGTGGCTTGCAGCAGTTCACCTGTACTTTCAGGCGGTTACAGTTGCGCATTGCATGTTGGCACGTTCACAGCCACTGTGACACTGTCAAGTATGGCACGTCACCAATGTGTGCTATTGCTGTCTTGCCAGGACCTGCCTATAAACCACCTGTGTAAAGTCTCTGAAGGTAGGACTGATGGTGGTAACCCGTCATGCTGCTGCCCAGCACAACAGGTTGCCACCAGCAGTCAAGCTTCAGAGCCGTTTACACAAGTAGTTGTATGCAGGTCCAGGCAAGACAGCAACAACATGATTACACTGCTTACCTGATGCTTCCATGAGACCTGCTGCGTCTGCCAAGTTGCCGGCACGCGCCTCGGCCTCAACCACATAATTCACATGACGAGCCTCTGGCCGGAAGCCATACTTAGACTGCATGTCCTCCAGGAAGCGAAGGGCCGTGTCCTGCAGGAGGCAGATAAAAGTTTCAGCTCAGGGAGTATGCAGCAAAAGCAAGAGGGAAAGCATTCCATTCAACAGCAGCAGAGCTGGCTCCCAGGCTGCTGCCTGTTGAGGAAAACCAACCCGTAACCAGTAAAGCAGCCATAGACCCAGCAGCAGCAGCTGCGGTCTGTGCAGTGGCACCTTGCACGCATACTTGACAGATTCAGCACGGGCTAGACTATAACAAGTGCCCTGATCAAGTTGCCTCGAGCAGTGCGCCCGTCTTCAATGCATCCACACTGTTTGCAGTGTAGGGTACCATATGTGACAGCTGCAACCATCAACAAAGTCAGCAACACCAGGTGCATTGACTCACCGACTGCTGTGTGCTGCAGAGCGCCTTGATGTAAGCCTCTGCAACATCTGAGTCCATCTCTAATCCCCTCACTAATCCCTCACGCACCACCGCAATGGTGTCCGTTGCAAAGTCCTTAGAAGACAGCAGACGACACAGCACTGACCATGGCAGCTGCTGGTCTGTGTCTGTGCCGGCCATTGCACTGTACAGGGTTTTAGCTACAGTGACATCAGGCGGGTTTAGCTCCATGTATGAGAAGATGAGGGCTGCATAGCTCTCTGGAAGAAGCTGCACGCCTGCAAAATTACCAAAACCCAGGACCAGAAACCTTTGAGCAACACAGGAAATACTATGCATGCGGCAGAATGAGCAACCATACACAAGCTGCCGTCAGCACGGTAGCACCTTGGTTTCAAGTGTATTTTTGTGTTGAGCGATGAATGCCTTGGATGGCAAAAGATTCCTTGCTCAACAGAATAGTGCACTTCAAGTCAGATGCCACCGTGCTGACAGCAGCTTGTGCATGGCTGCTCATGTTGAACACGAGCAGTGCAATATGAGTCTCCTTATTGATTGCAGATGTGATGGTCACTGCAGGTCCCAAATGACCACCTGCTCTGTCATTTTCAAATGCTGCTGCAACTTCATGTCAACTGCTCATTTCTTAGCACGAATTCCACAGGAGTGCTCCTATTTAGGTGGCTGCAGCAGTACCCAGCAGCAGACTCTTGCTGATAACGCTCAATATAATGGCTCTTGTGCAGTATGTGCTGCAAGAGCTGCTACAGCGCGGCCCCACCTGCATCTGTGGCTCTCCGTGTCACATCAAGCCCGCCTCCAACGTCGCCTGCTTTCAAGTACGCGCACAGCAGCACGTGGTATGCACGAGGGCCAGGAGGGAGACCGACTGCTGCCATAGATGTGAACGCTGACTCAGCACCACTGATATTGCCGTCCTGTGCTGCTGTGTGAATGCGCCTGCAGCAGCATGGCATACACCATACTATTGGGGTCTGCTCAGTTCTAGAAGACCAGACAGATTTACTGAGTGACCCCACCACAAATGGACACACAGCAGCATTTGGTATCCGGATGCAGTGAAGTGGTGCTGCTGCGCATCTTCTAATAGCGACCTACGCTTCATACGAGAAGCCTTGCAACGGAGTGTGCACGCCATGCGCACTCCGTTGCAGACCTTCTGGCATGATGACTAATGGCGAAGACACACAGCAAACAGACTCTGTGTGCTGCTAAGCAACAACACTGCAAGTGCCTGCTTATGCACACCTATGGTAAGGAAAGCGTCTTCTGTCCTCCTCTCCCGCAGTAGTGGCAGCTGCTTCTGCCCATGAGCCAGGCCCCTCAGCAGGTGCAATTGCCAGATCCTCCTCGACCTCTGCCTCTGCTTGATCATCTTCCTCTTGCCCAAGCGCTGTGAATGCCTCGTCAGCTGCTTGTATATCCTGCTCAGTCTCTTCTTTGGTTTTCCTGCCGCGCTTTTTGGGCGCAGGCTGTTCCGCTTCTGCAGGCATTGCTGCGTCTGCGCCTGTCGGTTCTGCTGCTGTTGTCTTGGGCTTGCGGCCCCGCTTCCTGGGTTCTGGCTGGCCTTCATCAGAGAGCCCAGTGGATCCTGAAGAGGAAACAACCACTGCAAGGCTTGTGTGACGTAATGGCATACAACAGCCTGGTACATCGGACTGATCTGTGAACCTGTTCTGCACAGGCAGTTTTGAGCAGGCTCCTTCTGAGGCAAGCTGTTGGAGTTCTGTACCACGATCAATGGCCTATTATACCTGTAGTACTGCATGACATCCTGTACCAACATGCAATATTTGCTGGTAGCCTCTCGGCAACAGATAGCAGTTCATATCACGCTCTGCACCTTTGCTGACGGTACATACCTGTTCTGCCCCTGGCCCTGGCTGCTACAGGACACCTGTTAGGCCCGACAGCGGGATGCAAGATACTTCTGGATAACAGCAGGCCTGGTGAAGCCAAACATTGCAAACGTGCCCCAGACAGCAACGGTGTCGAGGTGGGCCACATGTTGGGCACCGGCACCGTGAACGTTGGCCGTATAGTTGCCCTTGCCACCCCTTACAAGCATTTATGGCGCCATAATGACATCATCAGCTGTTTTGCGTGATCCGATCAGGGGCGCGCCGACAGTAATGCAGTATCCGCTGATTGAGCCTCTTGGGCGGGCTTCGTGATGCTCAGATATTGATGTAATGCGTTGTGAGAGCCTTGTGCTGCTGTCAGTGGTCACCCGAGGGCATGAACCCACACACCCCATAACCTGTACTGCTTGCTGTCAACAAGGCTAATGCCGAACCAATGCGCAACGTGCCGGGGTCATACACGCTGTGAGTGCTTGTATTGCTGCTGCTGAGGTGTTGACCCCGGTCTTTCTGCAGGTCCCACCTTTAGCGTGACCATCGCAACATGGCCAGCTCGCTCAACGTGACGTTCGCAGCTTGCCAGATGAATGATAGTTGCATCAAGTTTAGACCAGCAGGCGCACCGGCTGGTGCTTGGCCCCACACTCCATGGCATCACTGTAAGCATCCAACCCTGGATTCCCTTCAGCTGCAGATGATTGTTGGAACATCAAACCTTCCATTCAACCCAATAACTGCACTTCCAGGCTGTACTTTTGCGCATGGCCATAACAGTTGCTGCAGATGTGCAGAGCTTACCATTTGTAGTATCAAGCAGTGCACATGGCTCACACCCATGAAGCAGATGCCCAATGCCCATGGCAATTCCTTCTCTCCTACAGGTGTCTTTCATGACCCGTACGAGAGGATTAATTTCTGGTCGCACTTCTTGCCAGGCGTGTTGCTGCTGGCAATTGGGTATGTTGGCTACCTCTGACTCCTTGTTGAGAGTGTCTGCCTGCATGTTCACCCACCTACCATGAATGCATATGTGTGCACATCTTGCAACGAAACTTGAAGTGTTTCAGCAGCTGCTTTAAAGGCCAATGTTGAGCTCACGAGTTGGCAAGCACTGTTGAATGTCATTCTCTCCTGCTTATCGTGCACAGGTTGCTGGCCCATGCAGGAGTGGTACCTGGTGGTGCTGCCCTGTGGGTCTTCTGCTGCTGTGCAGCAACAACACATCTGCTCTCAGCATTGACGCATGTCTGGCCTGATGATCACAACTTAGAGAAGCTGGACCATGTGGGCATTGTGGCACTTATCATTGGAACGCCCTTGACACAGATGATGGTATGTATGCACACACACACGCACACTTTTTGCACAATCATAGATCCTGCAGGATTTCAAATGCTGTAGTCTGCCAACTGCAGCTTCAGCAGCTCTAAAGTAGAAAGTAATAACAAACACAAGAAACCTTGAGCTGCATGTCTAACGGGCTAGTAGCAGAGTCAAGCTTGGCTGCGTGGGCTACTTTATATTCTGTATTGCTTACAAGAAAACATCCTTCAGTGCTGTGCCTGATTGCAGCACGTCAGAAGTATTCCACATATGCATTATGTAAAATGACAGATGTACATTGGGCCATGCAGGCCTTTGATCCCTCTGGCAACCGTGCAGGGTTGTTAGTAGCCTCTGGTGCTCTGCTGCTGGCTGCCTTTCTCCCCCCCTTGCCCCGCACTTTTGGCTTCATGGCTATTGGCAGTGTCCTGGTCTACACGCTGCCGCACATCATAGATATGTCGCTTATTCTGCAATGTTTACTGTACTTGGCAGGCGGTGTATGTTTCATAAGGTGAGCAGTTGATGGCAACAATCGTCACTGCTGCACAACTGCAGCTGACCTGCTGAGGGGCTTCAAGTTACCATTGCCAATCTCAACGAGATGATCACTTACACACCTAGATGTACTGCAGCACATGTTCACCTGTCCTCTTGCTTTCACAGCAAGTATGCCTGTGACACTGAGTTGTTGCACAAAAGCCTGCATTGATTGTCACTCTTTCTGGGCAGCATTATGGCAAGCATTCAATGATGTACACATATGTAAAAATCATATATAAGCCAAGCTATAAGGCTGAGTGGGCCAGACAGCCTGTACACATAAGTGGCTTACATGATCAGTCATTGTGTGACAGTGCAATCAGCGCTGCTGTTGCTGGGTCCCGACTCTGGCTGCAATGAAGTAATGACGATGTTGTTTGCATCTGCAGGAACAATGGCCATGACCGGTTCTTGGGCATGCAGGATCACCATCTGCTACACTACAAGGTCACCATAGCATGTGCCATCCATGTGACCAACATACTGTTGCACACACGCACATCACAGCCTGAAGCTGGACAGCTTCGGTCTCTTTGATAAACAGAAAAGGGTATGGACGTGAAGAATTATTGTCAGTGCGAAGCGGCTCGCGAGAAGAAAAGATCCCAAGAAGGTCATGATCATATGATTGGAAGATGGCCGTTGCAGCCTACCTGAGGCCGCAATGAACCAAGCAAGCACTTCAAGTGCATGATGGCATCATGCAGTTGATGGCATCATGCATTAAATTTGGCGGCCAATGGACTTGCTGCAGGAAATTTGCAACAGATACACTCGTCCCACAGTGAGTCAGCCGGTCGTTGATGGCATCAACTAGCAACTGGTACCATAAGGTGAAGACTCCCAACACTCCCAATCATTGCATAATTTGGTTACATCAATCTTGGGGGGTGACTTGTGGCATCTAGTTAGATCTGTCCTGTTGGTAGCCTCATAAAGCATCATCAAAGTGACCCTTCAAGTTCATGGCTGGTATTCTGACACTTATTGTCATTTTGTCCCCCCATCATGCCGTGCATGTTGTTTCAAAGCCACATCTGGTCAGATCACTGACACCAGGCTGGAGGTTCTTATACAGCCACCATTCGGACAATTTGCCAACTTGACAAGTTGTCTACAGTAGAAAGATTTCTTCTCTTGGGCCGTCCAATCAGGCTGAGGGCCTGCACTGCATTGAGCGACATGTTGAACCAGGTCATGTTGGTCAGCAGGTGCCTCACCGAGTCATTACTATAGCCCGGCTTTTATAGCAGCGCTATATACATGTACTAGTGCATGTTAGGTTGTTTTCAGACAGCCTGTCTTACTGCGGTAGCAAAAATATACTAGTACATGTATACAGTATTGTATACAGTTTAATAGTATCAATCTGTTGCATGCCTTCATCCCTTTTGCACATTTTGGGGCAGCCAGTTTGTACTATGAACATGGCATGCACACTATCTCAGTACAGTGCTAGTGCAGCCCGGCTGAGCCTAAGCCCCACGGAGTCCGTGGTGGTAGCCTGGCACTTGCTGGCAGTGCCACTCAACATTGTCAGGCCAACTAGTTAGCTTGGATTGAATCTGCACCACTGGCTGGCTTGGGGGGTGCCGGCAACACAGGACTATCATATCGTCATGATCATCATGATGAATGATTAATGCGGTAGGCCATGCCATGGGCCATGGCAGCTCATGTGCCAGCACATCCGATGCAGGATTCCTCACTCAGATGGCATGTTGCATGGCTCCGAGTCAATGAATTTTCCAATAATAAAGGAAGGAAGTTAACCTTTCCAATAACAAATTGTGACTGTATAAAGTGAGTCATAGTGCCACACGGTCATAGTGCCACACTGGCGGCCTGTGACCCCCTGCCCCCCGGGTCCCCAGTAGCTAGCCCGGAATTTTGACACAGGCGGTACCGTCTGAGGCGCCCGGGCGCCGCTGCTCGGAGCATGGCCGAAGACTGATCTCTGTCGTGTATTAGGCATCTACCTCAGATCGGATCCACCCAGCCTTGACTCAGCGGGACTACCTTCAGTCTCTCTGAAACTCAGCTGGGACGATTAATTCTAGCGCGCAAAGTCAGTTGTCTTAAGCCAGCGTAAATATCGCCAGGGCTGATCATGGTTTGCAGGTTCAACAAAGACAAACATTGGTATACCATACTATGGTGTAGTTTGTTTGCTGCATATTAATTTATTTGTTGCCAAATTGATTGCAGTTGCCATGCATCATGTCATGATGAGGTAAAGAACCGCATGCATGCGGTGCCGCAAACATAAGAGATACTTGTTATCAGGGGCCGCCTGCAGGCACAGCTGCAGGGATCTCACTGCTACCATAGCTGGGACCTCATAACTCAGCCTGCCTTACAGACTGAGTCAGCCATTGAATGGCGGCCTACTGTGGCTGCTTCCTAGACCAATCGCACTGCTGCACCAGTATCTTTCCCAGGCTAGTTCAATGGCTTCACACTCCCTGAGTCCAACTCAATTTCTGGGCCACCATTCTCTTCTAAAAACCTGCTGCGGCCAGTTGCGCCAAACTGCTGATCTTCCTCCTCCATCTCCTCTAGCGTCCGCAGCATACCCACTGTGTCCTTGAATTGCTGCTCAGTGACTGACAGGGTTTCTACATTGCCCTCGCCATCCCCAATCTGAATAGGCTGAATGGTTTCTGTCCAGCCGGCATCAGCAAACATGAGTAACATAAGGTAGTCGTCTGACAGGTCCAGCTGCACAATCACAGCAGCCACAGCAGCATCACAGTGAGTGCTTTGCGACAGTGACATCAGAAGGCAGACACTGGCGAACATCCGCACGATGGTGACACAATCTTTGTTTGTATCTACGACCTGAGGAGCCCTAACAGTCAGGCAGCAGGGTCTGCAGGACGCATACCAGATCCCAAGTGCAAGACCAACGGCCGAGGCACCAGCAGGGTGTACTGACAGCTGTAACAGGATCATTTAGGCGATCAGGTGGTTCTGCAGTATTGTGAGAGTGAGCTGCAGGACCCTGTCTCAGCTGCTTACCTGTTCTAGCTTGTCTGTTTGCAGGACATGTACTTCACCAGTGTTGGTGTTGCGCAGGAGCAGTGTGCCCTTCACCTCGTTATCAAGTTTGAGCTGAAACCAGACACCATCCTTGGAGCGCAGCTGCACACGACCGTCTATGGTTCGCCTCATGTTGTACTTCGACCTGAGGCCAAGGACAGTGCGGAGCGATGTGAAAGACACTACTAGTGTTGTTAAGCTTTAACCCATTCTTAAACCCGAACAGTAAACTCTAAACCTAGTCAAGGTATGCGGATGGCACTTGGCACCAGTGCCCCTCCACTGTTGCCAAGGAATGCAGCCCTGTGGTTGTGTGATGATGCTGGTGAGTTCAGATGCCACACATACACAGTACAGAACCACAAGTGGCTGCACATATATCCTGCAAAGTACATATGTTCTGCAAAGACTGGCTTCTAGCATTGCAGTTGACAACCGTCTAGATACACATTGTCAGGCATTTGAACCCAGCTAACAGGGCAGCTGCTGCGCAGAGCAGCTTTGCGGACTCTGATGAAAGATAGCACTGGACTAGATTCGGCAAACGCACGAGGATATCATCACGATCTTCCATTGTAAAGATTGTGTATTCCTTCATGTCATGATTTTGCAGGACCTGACCACTCCCGCTCACCTGAGGCTGTCCAAGCTTGCCAGATCCATTGTGCCGCTCTTCTCTAGTGTTTGCAACTCGTTAACTGCTTTGAACCCAAAGCTGTCCATCTCAAGCTCTGCAGCGGCCTGCGCCCTCACAAGGCGTGGTCGCACAGACCGCTGCATGTGCTGTAGTGCTGCTGCTACATGGCGGCACTGGCTGCCTGGAAGCATCCTGAGGGTCGTGGCTTGCATGGTACGATAGATCTGTACGTACCACAGACATGAAGAATACAAGCAGCGGCACAATTTGGCACGCAGCCACAAACGGATTGGAGCACGAATCCGAGACCCTCATGAGCAGCACTTAAGCAGTCAGAAGTCCTGTATCTCACCTTATACACTCTGATGCAATCCAAAAAGCTATTCTGACGGCCCAAAGGACTTGATCTACGGCTAGGGGCAAACAGCCTTGTACGTGTCCGTCTCAAGACTGCGTGCTTGACAATAAGTCTTACAAACAAAGGTCTGTATGTTGGGTACCTGAAGATTGCCAGATCACGATGCTGAAGTACGGCTTCGGTGCATGTCAACGGCACCGTCTTGAGACCTGTGCGGTCAAAAAGCAAGGCTTGTTAAGCATCACTTACCCCTATTTCATGCTTGCCACACAGATTTTGTTTTAGATTTCATGGAGCAGCATGACTGTGACTGCCCAGCAGTTGGTTGCACTCGTTGTTAGCCATTGAGCTCAGAAAATTCTCAGTCAACTGATGCACCTTCGGTTGTGTGACTTGCAAAACAACGGCTACTCTCATTTTCCAGAGCCAGACATCTTGTATAGGCAAGCCTCTTGCATTCACAACCGTATCACCTACCAACCCAATGCAGCATGCAACTCCCCTCGTGCTTAGAACCATGACCTAGCGGTGTAGCCTGCAGCTATCACTCTATTCTCTCTTGCATCAGCGCAGCAATGAGCGAACACGCTGCAGACGCAAATTGTGAAGGCAAACTTTGTATATTGCACCGTGCGCCATCAGAGGCTGGGTAATGCAGAAGCAGGCAGGGCCAGCAAGCAGATAACGAGCAGGCCATGACCCCGAATTATGCAAGCGCCCTGGTGCAGCGCTATATGCGTTCGTCTCTCAAAGCAGGGGACGAAAGCAGTGAATCACCTGGATCCAGCAGGAGCATATCTCCTAAAGGGCGACAGCGGTCAGCTACAATGCCACCTGCCCTGACAGCACAGAGCGTGAGCCAGAAGCGGCCAGCGGCATTAAATCAACCCGCTATCTCCGCTCAAGCACTCAAACGTGACAGAAGTGTGGCTAAGAGGGCCAGCAGTCTTGTCAGAACAGCAGTTGACTCCAGTGACAGCAGTGATGATGAGCATCATGGCAGGCAACAGCAGCAGACAACCAGGGCCACACTGACGACCAGGGACCCTGCCACATCAGCAGCTGTGATCCAGCAGATCCTGCAGAAGCGCAGTAACCTCCAGGACATATCTACCAGTGCTGCCAGCATCGACAACGCTCAGCTGCCACGCAATTTTGGTCGGCTGACACCTTCTGGCCTGACAACTCAGCAGAAGCAGCAGCGCAGCAGCACAGCCAGCATGTCACCACCGAAGAAGCAGCAGCAAGCAGCTCGTCGAAACTCTGTTTTAGAAGACCATGCAGCTGACATAGTAGCCAGCTACTATCCTGGAAAGAACTCAGGATCACCCACAAGATTCAGACCACCACAACCACCAGCAGCAGCAGCAGCAGCAACTGAGGGTTACCCCAGACCATCTAGCGCAGGACAGATGACCAGCAGCACTGCAGCAGGATGCAAATCCTCCTCCAGGACGGTTGAGTTCCACAGATCTACCAGCAGCCAGCAGGTCACTACTGTCAACAGCAGCAGAACTTCTGATGTCATGCCACACCGGGGACACACTAGCCTGGCAGCCTGGAATAACCACCAGCACCAGCAGCAGCAGCAGCAGGGGATGCGTCCAGGGGATGTGTCAGCTGCAGCACATCCGGAGGGCAGCTCAGACGGCTCTCGCCACATTAGCAGCAGCAGGGCAAGTGCTGTAGGTGCTGGTGTCCCGCTGTCACCTGTGCCTCCTAGCCATCAGGCCCCACCTCCTGCTGCCTTGAGCCCCCGCAGCAGCGCCATGTCAGCAATACAACAGCGGGTGCTGCAGCAGCAGCAGGGCAGGTCTTCGTCATACAGTAGCAGCATCAACAGTAGCCTGCCAGCACCTGCACTGTCTGCTGCTGCTGGCAATGGCGCTGTTGGTGGAGGACCTGCAGTGTATGCAGCTGCAGCAGCAGCAGGTGGGAATGCTGAGTGGGAAAGCGGCTCGGCAGCAGCAAGGCTCTCGATGAATCAGCAGCTGAGAGGAATCACAGGTACTGCGACAGCAGCTATAGCCAGGGCGCGCTCCGCCAGCGCAGCAGCAGCAGCCGCTGCCGCCGCTGCTGTTGCTGACAGACGCAGGAGCGTTACCCCTGCTGCTGCTGCTGCTGATGTGTCTGCGTCAGAGCAGCAGCAGCAGCAAGAGTGGGGGAGCCCGGAATATCATAATCTGCCCCCGCCAAACCCTCAACTAGCAAAGGAAGCAGCAGCCAGAGTCATCAGTCCCAAACCTGGTGCCAAACTCAGTCAGGGAGTGGTTCCTGCTGGTAAGCAGGCAGGCGCTGCTGCTGCTGCTGCTGTGAGTGGTAGCGATGATGATGATGATGAAGCACTGAGAAACATACCCGGGTATGGAGACGGCAGCAGGGCACGTAAGTCTGCCAGGTCCCCACAACAGCAGCAGCAGCAGCAGCAGATGTGGCCACATGAGGACTGGCAACAGCAGCAACAGCAGCAGCAGCAGCAGCAGCAGCAGCAGCGGCGTTCTATTTCTGAGTCGCCTATCAGGAGGCTCTCATCGACTGCTGAGGTAACAGCAGCAGCGCTGGATGCGGCAGCAGATGCAGCAGTGTGCAGGAGCAGGCCGGCATCACCAGCAGAACCCCTCAAGCTGGCAGCTGGTGTTATTGCCAAGCGGTTATCAGCCTTTGTTGCAGCAGACGGTGATTGGCAGCAGCAGCAGCAGCAGCAGCAATACAGTGCTGGATATAGAGGTGCGCAGGAGGCAAACAGCAATGGCCTTTCATTTGTGCCGATGCAAGACAGCCCTCCGGCTGCTGCTGCTGCTGCAATGCAAGAGGATGCTGTGGCTGCTGCTGCTGCTGCTGCCAGAGCTGCAAAGAGAGATTCACTGATAGCAGATCAGGCAGCAGCAGATGCAGCAGAGGCAAAAGCAGCAGCAGAACAAACGACACGCCGCAGCCGCAGCAGAAGCAGGAGCAGGAGGAGTGATGTGAGTGCGAGATTGTCAGTTCAGCAGGCCAGCTCTGCTGTTGACTTCTGGTCACAGCAGCAACACTGGCAGAGTGCTCAGCACAGAAGCAGCAGCAGGTGGGTCCTGGTTGATCTTTTCACAACAGAAAATACCTTTTTTCAGTATGAAAGATCTTTTCTCTTGAGGAAGTAGAATGTGCTTGCTTGAGGGAGATGTGCAGTCAGATACGCAGTGAAACAGTGTAATACTAGTTCAAGCCACTGCCACTGCATTTGCAGCTGTCGTGTCTGTATTTATTATGTGTGTGCAGCAAATAAAGTGTCAACCAGGTGCATGCAATGTGGCAACATTCAGCAGCTGTGAGGTACCGTTTTGCTGCTGTTGACATCACTTCAGCACTGATTGTGTGTACTGCTGACAGGCCTGGCTTGTTTCACAGCCCAGTTAGAATGAGACACACTCGGCCCTCAAGCCCACCTGCTGCTGCCAGGTACAACTCACCAGTCGATGGCAGCAGCAGCAGCAGGCCTGTGTCATCACATGCAGCACACCAGCAGGTTGGCGGCAGTAGCAGCAGCAGTCTGCAGCAGCAATCCGGTGTGCCAGCAGCAGCAGCAGCGGCAAGTAGAAGAAAGAAGTCTGGTAAAGCAGGCCGAGACAGACCCTCCAGGCTGCCAGGGGAAAACCTGTTGAAGAAGCTACTGACTGAGATCCTGACACAAGGTCCTGAAGGCCAGGCTGGCAGCAGCGAAGACGGCAGCAGCAGCAGCAGGGGCAGCAGGAGTACTGATGAAGGGAGTAGTGCTGCTGAAAGGCACAGCCCAGCTATGAATGTTGAGCATGAACTCTCCCTCAAAGCTCTGCAGCAAGTCCATCAACAGCCGCACACAATGCACCAGCAGCAGCAGCACCAGCAGCAGCAGTTTGATCTTGAGCAGCGGCGAAGGTTGACGACGTCTGCTGCCTTCCAGGCGGGGCTGAGGGCTGCCGCTGAGGAGCACTATGAGCGTTGCACATCACCAGACGTGGTTGACACAGCAGTTGAAGCAGCAGTGGCGTCTGCAGCAGCAGCTGAGGTGGTGCGACATGTGCAGCAGCAGCAGCAGCAGCAGAGAGGGGATCAGGTGGTGCTGGGCTACACCTCTGAAAGAAGGTGAGCCTGGACATCAATACAACAGGGTTGGCAGTAATCTGATGAGTTATGGCCTCGCTTACCACCCTGACCCCCACCAAGTATCAAAATACAGGAAACAGACAATAAAATGAAGATAAAGAAAAAATGACACTGAGAGTGTCTCAAATGCTCCCCTTTTTTCTTAATGAGTACAGTGGACTCCTGCTTGGATACAGTATGGTTATGTGTGTGTGATGTGAACTGTGAATACACACTCACTAGGACAACCAGGTCTCATGTGTGGATGTGCTGTCAGCTACTTGTGCTGATGATGAATAATGTTCACACACCAATTAATCAGTCAGTCAAACATTCAGTCAGTCAGTCAGTCAGTCAGTCAGTCAGTCAGTCAGTCAGTCAGTCAGTCAGTCAGTCAGTCAATAGTCAGTCAATCAGTTAGTCAGTCAGTCAGTTAGTCAGTCAGTCAATCAGTCAGTCAGTCAATCAGTCAGTCAGTCACTCAATCAATCAGTCAGTCAGTCAGTCAGTCAGTCAGTCAGTCAGTCAGTCAATCAATCAATAAGTTAATCAGTCAATCAGTCAGTCAATCAGTCAGTCAATCAGTCAGTCAAATAGTCAGTCAATCAGTTAGTCAATCAGTCAGTTAGTCAGTCAGTCAATCAGTCAGTCAGTCAATCAGTCAGTCAGTCACTCGATCAATCAGTCAGTCAGTCAGTCAGTCAGTCAGTCAGTCAATCAATCAATAAGTTAATCAGTCAATCAGTTAGTCAATCAGTCAGTCAATCAGTCAGTCAAATAGTCAGGCGGTCAGTCAGTCAGTCAGTCAATCAGGCAGTCGGTCAATCAATGTTGTATCTGTCTGCTGCTGCAGGGGTTCTGCCACAACCAGCATGCTGCCGGCTCCTCAGCGGCACAGGGAAGCCACTGCTCCTGCTGCTCCTGCTGCTGCTGCTGCTGATGATGATGATGATGATCATGATCATGATCATGATCACGAGCTGCTGCACCAGGCCCGGCTACATGAACTGCTGCAGGACAGTACTGCAGGTCCTGTGGGGCAACACACAGCAGCAGCAGCAGCAGCAGGTCGCCTTAGGTCAACTCGCTCCTCAGCAGCTCAGCTGAGTTTGAGTTCAGGTGCGCTGCTGAGATCATCAGCAGTGAGTCATTCCCCTAGACCAGCTACCAGTCACAGCAGCAGGGCAGCAGCAGCAGCAGCAGCGTGGCAACCCAGGTCTGTATCAGCTGGCAGACAGCACAGCAGCAGCAGTGCTGTGGATCGGCAGTACAGCCGATCTGCCGTGCGGTACGACCGTACTGCTGCTGCTGCTGCTGGCAGCAGTGCTGCTACTAATGTGAGTCCACCCAGGAGACATCTGGTATCGGCGTCTACTGGCTTTGACCGGCTCACCTCCTCTGCTGCTGCTGCTGCTGCTGCTGCTGCTGCTGGTACACCAAGGAGGGGTGGCAGGTATCCAGTGTCATCCTCCTCCTCAGCAGCAGCAGCAGCAGGAGGTGTGTCAAGATCACTGCCAGCCGGGGTAGCTGGGTTGTCTTACCCCTATGACAATGTGGCTCTTCCTAGATCAAGCTCACCAGCTTACAATCACTTCCCCAGCAGTCCTGCAAGCGATCATATGCTGCTCAGATCCTCAATGCAGCTCAGCGCTGCTGCTGCTGCTGCTGCTGCTGCTGCTGCCAACAATGTGGCAGCAGTCACTAGTCCCACGAGGCCAGCGACAGCAGGGGCAAGGCTAGGGACCCCCAGCAGCAGCACGTACCATCCAGCATACTCTGTGTACCCTCAGCAGAGTTTCACTGTCTCTGGGGGCTGGTACCCAGGCAGTGCTGCTGCCAGTGCTGCTGCTGCTGCTGCCGCGGCAGCAGCGGCGGCGGCAGCAGCAGCTAGCAGCAGTCTGGCACGTCATGGCCAGCAGCAGCAGGGTATAGCAACTGTGGCTCAGCAGTTGGAAGATTTGAATCAACGCATTGCTGGTGCTGTGGGCTCCCCAGCACCAGGTAATGTTACACCAGCAGCAGCAGCAGGTGACAGCAAGCTGAGGGGAGGCCCCATGACTAATAGTTATCCACATTCTAGAGCAACATTGTTGCCCCGTTATAACACCAGCCAGTGGCAGTTTGACCCCGACAATGTGAGCCCACAGCAGCAGCAGCAGCAGCATGAGGTGCAGCAGCAGCAGTATGTGCCCAGAAGTCCCATGCCACATGAGTCCCATGACTTTCTTGCTTCTGCTGCTGCTGCTGCTGCTGCTGCCACAGCATTACCTGCAGTCCATGCAGGGCCAGCAGCAGTAGACCATCATGTTGTTGGTAGAGAGGGATTCAGGAGCAACAGCAGGAGCAGAGCTGCCTTGATACCTGTTGAAAATCTGTTGGCATCAATACAGGCGCTACAGCAGGCACAAGGACAGCAGCAGGCCTCCAGTACTGCAGCAGACACACAGCAGCAGCAGCCGGTCATTGCAGTGCAGCAGGCGCCCTCTCTGCTTCCTGTTTACCAGCAGCAGCAGCAGGATGTTGATGATGATGATGATGTTGTTTTGAGCCGCTCTGTTCAGACCTCATTAGTGAATGCCCTGCACAGAGCAACCCCCAAACCCCTAGGCAGCAGCAGCAGCAGCCCAGCAGGGCATAGACCCACTGCTGCCGACCCTCCTCCTCCTCCTGCTGCTGCTGCAAGAGCGGTGCAGTATGATTTCCCTGTGAGGGAAGTCCCTGGATCTGAAGCTCCTGCTGCTCCTGCTGCTGCTGCTGCTGCTGCTGCTGTGACATTATCACCACCACCATTGGGTCCTGAGGAGCTCAACAGCATGATTGCAGGAGTCATGAAATCTGTGCAGGGCCTGGATCACCTCATGACAGTCCTCAGGGAGCCCAAGCATACCAACAGTCAGACAGATCTTGTTAGTATCAACAACTACCACCACAAAAATAACACAATTGGTGGTGGTGGTGATGCTGTGTCACCTGCTGGATTGGCAGTTGCAGGATCGCTTATGGGTGGCAACGACGGCACAGGGTATGACAGAAGTACAGCCCACGCTGCTGCTGCTGCTGCTGCTGCTGCTGGCAGCAGTGAGGATGGTGATATGGTTAATTTGGGTTCTGTGCTGCCTCCGCCAAGATCAAGGGCTGCAATGTCTTCGGTCCAGGCTTCACCCATCATCCAGCAGCAGCAGCAGCGCCAGCAGCAGCAGCAGCAGCAGGCTACCTCCACCACCACTACTGGCTCTGGTGCTGGTGTGCACTCACAGCAGCCTGCTGCTGCTGCTGCTGCTGCAACAGCAGCAGCGATGGCAGCAGCAATGACCATTCAAGATGTTGTTGATCAGTTGAGATCATCCGTGATGGCTGGTTGGCAAGAAGATCAGCAGCATCAGCAGCGGCAGGTAACAGGCTTCCTCACAGACTCCACTGATGCCACAGCGGCAGCAGCAGCAGCAGCACGTCCTGCTGCTGGATTATGGTCATCTCCTTCTGTTTCACCCCAACAGCAGCAGCGCCAGCAGTTCCCAGAGGCACAAAATTTACCTTCATCTCCACTGTCCCTTCCACCAGCAGCAGCAGCAGCAGCAGCATCAGAGGTTACCATACAGGGCGGCAGCAGCAGCAGCAGTGGTGCTGAAGCAGGTGGTGCTGCTCCAGAAGTCGTGCAGCAGCTGAACCTGCTGGAACAGCAGCTGATGGTGCTCAAACAGCAGATATGGCAGCAGCAGCAGCAGCAGCAGCAGCAGCAGCCAAGCAATGCCGCGAGCCCCACTCTCACTCCTGCTGCTGCTGCTGCTGCTGGTGGTGAAGGTCTGTTGCAGCTTCAGGCAGCTTCAGGTCAGAAAACAAAGCGGCAAACCAGACGTAAGCTGCAAAATCTCCAAGCTTATTCGCCAGAACTGCTGCCAGCTGGCGGTGACAACACCACTGGTAGCCAGAGTAGCAGCAGGGGGCAACAGCAGCCTGCTGCTGCTGCTGGCAACAGCCCCACTACCACAGACACCCTCAGGTCTCAAGAGCAGCAGCAGCAGCAGAATTTGCAGGAAACAACGCAAAGCGGCAGGTTCACAATCAGCACCAGTGTGCTGCAGCACCCAGCCTTGGGAGCCCAGCAGCAACCTGCTGCTGCCAGTCGCCCCAGCTCTGCTGCTGCTGCTGCTGCTGCCAGTACAAGCAGCAGCCTGGCATCACCTGCTGCGGGTGGGTTGTCTCCGAATGTCGCTCAGAGTGCTGCAGCATCTCAGGGTACAAGCAGCAGCATCGGTGGTTTAGGGTTTCAGCCAGTGCTGCCCAGCCTAAGCCCTAACGCTGCTGTTGCTGACCGTATAACTTCCTCTTCTTCTCCTCCTCCAAGAATATCTTCTCCCTCCAGAATATCTCAGATGTCTGAGAGCTTTCCTCCTGAGGGCCAGGGTCTGTTATCATTGAACAATCTCAGAAATGCTGTCTGCAGCAGCAACAGTAACAGAGGGTTGAAGGAAAAGATAACAACACAAGGCAGTTCGAGTTCACCAGCATCATCAAACATTGGACAACTAACAACCAGCTCTGCTGCTGGTGATCCCGGAAAAGCCCTGAAGATGATCGGACAGCGACCTCAGCTGCAGCAGCAGAAGGAGCAGCAGGAGGAGGAGGAGGAGGAGGGAGTTTTGGTACTGGATGCCTCACAGATTGCTGCTGCTGCTGATGATGATGGGCCGCTGATGGTGACTGAGCAGCTGAGGTTGCTGCAGGTAGCAGTGGTGGGCGCCACAGGGGGTTTGCAGGACCTGCAGCAGCGAATGCAATACTTAGAAACTTCACAGCAGCAGCAGCAGCAGCAGCAGCAGTGGCGTGGATTATCTGGTGATGCCGATCAGCACTTGAAGTTGCAGAGTCAGGTTGACGATCTTCAGCAGCAACTGCAGGATCTGTATCAGCATCATGCGGGCACAGCACTCAAGATTGAGACCCAGGCTGCTGCTGTGGCAGCAGCAGCAGCAGCGGCAGCAGCAGCAGGGACTGAGCACCAGTTGGAGCGGCTCAGGGACCAGCTGCAGCAGTTGGAGAAGACCCAGCAGGAGCTGCTTGAGGGGTCGAGAAGCCTGGGCAGTGAGAATGCAATGAAAGACAGGGCTACAAAAGACCGTTTGAATGTGATTGAGGGACAGCTGAATCAGCAGAAGGAATCAGTGGATTACATAAAGCAGCAGCTCGCAGACATCCAGCAGCAGCAGCAAGTGGAGGAGGCAGATGCAAGGAGGGCTGCTGCTGCTGCTGCTGTGGAGAGTGAGACGGCTGCTGCTGCTGCTGCTGCTGAAGAGAAGGTGGGGCAGCTGCAGCAGCAGGTTCAGCAGTTGGAGTTGAAATTTGCGCAGCTGCAAGTGCAGCAGCAGCAGCAGGAGGAGGAGGAGGAAGACGGCAGCACTGTCAGGAATTCTTCCCAGGAGGCTGATAACAGCAGCGTGGGTGCCCTTGCACAGCAGCAACAGCAGCACATCAGCGACTTGCAGCATCAACTGGAGTTGCTCAAAGCTGCTGTGCTCCAACTGCAAACTCAGCAAGAGTCCAGCACTGCTGCTCCTGCTGCTGCTGCTGCCGTCAGCCCAAGTCATGACGCTCATGTAGATCACCTTCAGCAGCAGCTGCAGGTGCTGAGTCAGCGTGTTGCTGAGCTGGCGCAGCAGTTGCAGGAGTGCACAACTGCAGCGGCCTTCAAACTGCCTGAGCGGCTCTGTGAGGTTGAAGATCGGACTGCAGCCACGGCACAAACCTGTGCTGATGCCATCAAGGTGGGAAAACAATCAGGATTAATCATTAGTAATTCATGGTTGATTAGTAAAGTGGGAGGACAATCAGATTGATTAGTAAGTTATATCGTCCGCCTCTTGGATGTTATTGTACTAGGACCTGGACCTGCAGTTGCGCGCTGAGAAACACAAATCGCACCGTGAGCCTTGGAAAAAGGCACAGTAAAGATGCATTATCAAGGTGTATGTGTCTGCCCCTGCTCTGCAGGTGATTGCCCTGAAGCACGCCGCCATCTCATCCATGTTTGCTGAATTGCAAGCAGCTCAAGCTGCAGCTGACGGCCGGCTGGCTCAGCTGAGTCAGCAGCTCAGTATTGTGAGGGCCAGCAGGGCAGCAGGCAGCAGCAGAACAAGCAGCAGGGCAGGCAGCAGAGCTGTGAGTAGTTCTGGAGTGCAGAGTTAGAAGCTTGAAGCAGGTTATGGCCCACGGCAGCAGCAGCAGCAGCAGCAGAAATGCTGACTGTACAGCAACGATCATATTCAACATGTGACTTGCATATGACCTCACTCAACTCATATCACTCACTGCTGCTGGGGGCCTCGAACTTGCCTCAGGAACAGGATGACAGCAGCAGCAGCAGCAGCAGCAACAGCAGCTGCTGCTCACTGACAACTTTGACAACTTGTTACAGCCTGCAGTGGCCTTACACAGGCCTGGCAGCTATGTACACTAGTACGAAGCTCATGATACTGTGACACTGAAATAACATCACACTTGCTATGCGTTGACAGCATTTAGAGGTGGAGAAGTCAGTGTGTGCTGCAGTTCTTTGCTGACTGACTCAGCTGAGGCAGGTGCAGCCACATATAGCATAGGTGTGTTGGAGGATCTACATTCCAGTGATTTGCAGTTACTGAGGCAGCTGCAGTTGCGGCCATTGTGACCCTACTCAGCACAGCTTGTGCTGATATTGCATAACATATGCATACAGCAGTTGGACAAAGCATGATAATATTGACTTGCGATGCGAAACTGGAGTTCGACATTCTTGAGACACATTGCTGGTAGCGGCCGGGCTAGGTTCTGAGCTCCTTTTGATTGCTGCAACCGTTGCAACAATGATTCTTTGTGCACTTTGTGGGGGATTACCTGCACCGTCAGCTTGGCCGCTGAATCTTAGTCGTGTAATGGATGCTCAAGCATGGGGTAGGTTCCTTGAAATCAATCTTAATAGTAATAATAATCAGTGCTTTGCAGCCATGGCATCTACTGCCATCGGCCCCGCGCCTCAAATCTACCCAGTGAATTCAATCCATTTTTGGACAAGGCGGAGTGCATGATCATCCGATCTCAATTGTGAAGGGGGGAACCACCCGAGAACCCCTCCCATACAATGCCGAGAGCCAAGTTCCTTGAAACCAATCTTGTCATGTTTGTGCCAGTTTATGAACGAATGCCATTGGTTCATGAATTGGCACAAACATGATAAATTTGTCAAGTTGATCAACCACAGCCTGTGACAATGTTGGTCGAGCTTTCCAAGGACCTGCAGCAACACTTGACACTTGCTAAGTCCAGGAAGTTTGCAGGGTGCACTAAAATGATGATATTGATCAAGCCTGGATCCTGCTACTACTAGTAGCCGCTGTAGCAGTGACCGTACTGAATGACGTGACGCCATACTAGGGTTCAACCCTACTTATCTGAGGGCCACCGAGTTTGCTGTGCCACAGTGCCGCACATGCCATACACTTGCACCTGACAAGTTAACGCTACAGTTGGTGTTGCCAGGATGGACTCACCACCAGCAGGACTCTATATATTCTGGCCAACGTCAGGAGCAGTGGACTGCGATCAAGCGCTTCCAAGTAAGTGAGGGTGGTTTTTTCGTATTTTCACAGTCTGATTTCAGCCTAACAAGTTGCAACCTCAGCGAGCTCTCACCGTGCCACTCGCTGCCAGTGGCACTGGCAACAGAGCCTCTGCTGGTCAACTGCACTGAATTGAGCACTGACGATATGGCCGCAGTCGACTGCAGCAACGATATGCAAACGTTTTTCACGGGTGTTCCACATAACAAACGTATGAAGTAGGCATTACCATATATATGTGGAATGGGAACATGATTGACATACACCATACACCGTGCGACTGCACGTACTTTCTCAGGAATCAGTAGTCAAGCACAAAATGGGGTATGTGCCATCACTCTTCTTCTGCCAAACCCATGCAGACGATTGCAGTGGCAGGCTGTGCTGTAATAGCAGCTGTCCTGTTGAGCTACTGCTCAATCATGTGTATTATTCTCCTTGTTGCAATGCAGCGGGTGGTACAGGTTATCACCTGTATAATGGTTATGCTGGGGACCCTGGTTGCAGCAGATCGTATCCACAACACAGAGTGCATCAAATAAACCTAACTTCACAGCGGCCAGAGAGCCATCATACGTTCAAAAGGATCAGGCCCATAGAAGAGTCCTTGGGCAATGCTGGTACATTCTGATGATGCAACAACAATCTACCAACATGTCAAGCGGCTACTGATGAATAGTCAGTACTGCCGCAGTACTCAGGCTGCTGATGTTCAAGGCACAGCTGAACCGCAGCATGACTGAGACATGATCATATCAGCAACTTGTTGATGGTCCTTCAAGAAAACCCAACGTTCCTTTTTCAGCAATTCACGGCAGACGTCGCCCGCACAGCTGCACCATTATAATACCACAAATCAAAACAACGGTGTTCCCGTGCTAGCAGCAAGACAAGGAACCACTACCCTGCAATTCATGGGCAAGGCACAAGGCAGCCAATGGCACACCAATAATACGACAAATGACATAATACAGATGCACTGCAGGAAATGGTTCTGGTACCAATGTCAATAGTACACGAGTGCCTACGCAACAAACTACAGCAATGCATGCCATCTCAGTGAGAACTCAACCTCCTTGTTACTACGGAATGAACCTCAATACAATCCCCCACATGGCATGATGGACCTCAGGCATGAGAGCTTCTGTTGGCTCCTTGGGAATGCCTTTCAGCGGCTAGGTTGCATGGTATGGTAACATAGTGAGGTGTGACGTGCCACAACCTGTTTGAACGGCATGTCAGCTTGGCACCTCAGCAGCATACACACTCAGTCAGCACCTCTTCTTGCTTGTGTATGTGCAGCATTAGACCCCGTCCACAGAAAGCCCTGTGTGTGCTGGCATCAAGTCACAGACTTGCAGCAGTGCTGCAACCACCACCAGCCCCAATGATGCACACTGACAGCCAGCAGCATGTCGAGACGTCTTGTTGACGTGGATGATGATGCAGTAGGGCAGCAGTTGGGTGGGTCAGGCAGTACAACAAGGTGCGGACAAGACATATATATGTGCTGACAAGGCTTGATAGAACTTTGATGCACCAGCAGACCCAACAATCCAGCACTACACTGTTGACCAGGATGCACACTGGCAGTCATACTTGATACCTGGCTTACGCAACAGGCATCAGTAAGCCAGCGGTGCAATACATATATTTTTCAACTCACTGCTGTGACTGCATGGTGGACCGTTGATGGGGCAGGATGATGCGAAAGGATGCATCCCCCAAAATACAACAACAAGCTGAGCTGTGGTCTGAGCTGAACAGTGGCACTGCATGAGCTGAAGTAAAGCTGACTTGGCACCAGAGCTGAACTTGAGCTGAGGCTTCAGCACTGTATAGACCCGGCCACAAGTGTCCAAAGCAACTGCTGTACTAACACAGAGTACACAGCAATCAAACACATGGATAATTCACAACCAGGGAGACATAAACAGACATCTTCAGCAGCCAATAGCAGACACAGCTAAAACACACCAGGGCAACTGCTCAACCCATTGGCACCACAGTCAAAGTCAGATGCCAAGCACAAGCCCTTCACTGTTGACTCCCATCACTTATCCAAGCTCTGACTAAAAGATCAACAATGCTTTGTGTTGGCAAATCCTCTGGCCCTCGGCCCTGTGCAGCTGCTCATCCCCAAGAAATGTCATCTATGCTGCCACACCTACAGCACTGCCAAATACATGCGCCGAACAGTAGAGCAAAGAATGTAGCTTTCATACTCTACACACACAGCAATGACAGGCAACTGATCATCATCATAAGCGTGCTTTCAAGACAGCCATATGCTCTGGTGAAAGGCAGCATAGTGCAGTCATCCCTCCATTACTAATTTTATCCCATGACTTGTCTAAGGCTGTCAACCATGTGGGTGCATAACAAGTAGGCCATGTGAGTGTCTGTGTGTTGAAGTTCTCAGTGACTTGAAAGCTCTTGCGTGCCAATGACTCAAAGCCTCTATGCCACTGCTTGAAAGCTCAAGCTCAACAGCAGAGGGCAGGACATGCTAGGGCTCACACCTTGATTTCACTGGTACAATACAAACTCACCAACTCCTTGCAGCAACAGCTGCAGCAAATCACCACACCAGGCATGACATGATGATGCAGTGTTGAGACTCCCATATTGGCAGGTATGCATAAGGCCAGGCACTGCAACAGCGGAGAAGCAGCAAAACGATGCCCCATGCTGGGATGATGTACATCACTTGAAGTTAGCGCAGTTATGCCAGCAGAAGCACATTAGCAGCCAACACAGCAGCTGTTTTGCAAGCAACCCTGATAAGCCATCACAGCAGCTGTTTTGCAAGCAACCCTGATAATTCATGCAGTGCACCAGTAGCATGCCGCACAGTGCAATATCAATCCAATAGCCGTCTGAAAACCAACACACACCTACATCCAAGTATGGGTCCCAATCCCCCCCCACAACAACGGGTCAGGGGGTTCAAACCAAGATGAGCGGCCAATCAGCTACTGCTCTGGAGCTTGCTGGCACAGTCAAGATCAGCCAAACTAGCAATTCACGGCCATATCAATCCAGCCGACCAACATGGGTACATGGGACTTGGGGATGCACCTGGCGCCTCACCTGGGTCCCTCATGCAGACCACAACAACGCATAGCTAGTTGCTGACGGATTCCTGATGACATAGCTGCCTGCTGTGATGCTCTCATCAGCAGCCACAAGGACTGCAACTCCAGTTGTGTCACTGCAGGATGACACGACCTGAATCAGGCAACCATGCGCGCTGCCAAATGGCTCAGATATGCACGTGTTGCACCTTCCCCTGGTCCTGGAGCAGTAATGGTATACAAGTTGCTGTCATGTTACTGGAGAGGCGCTCCTGCAAATATGCACTGCAACATCATCCGCTGTAAAAGCCTTTGCTGGACCCCCTTACAGAGCAATTGCGCCCAAGGCCTTCACAACACAGCAAACGTGTCTCATAACAACAGCTCCACCAAATTCACTTGCTGCAGCCTGATCATGCGAAGGGAGGAGGTGTGATGGGGGGTGGTTAGTGGGCCCCCGCCTTCCACAGCAATCACTGTGAAATACTTACTGCATAACACTGATCTCTTCTGCCTCATAGCAGCAACAGCATAACATGGACTAAAGAGCAGATCATGGCCTCTATGAATGGGACCAAGGAAACAGTGACTGTGCCCGGGCTGCAAGCCCCCTTGGCATGGTGCGCTGCGCACACCCTTGTATGCATTGAGCGCCCAGATATGCATCAAGCAACAGACAATCTTATTTGAGCATCATAGTGCGTTCGTCCATTGCTGGTGAAGTACTCAGTGCAGCGAGACAACTGGAACTCTAATGTCTTCTTCAGGGTCACAAGACTAGCAGCACCTGAGAAACGCAGACACAACCAGGGTACCCTGCAGGCAAAGGATGCGGCATAATGCAAGCGTTTCCGACAATGATGACAGTTGCCGCCAGTCTTAGCGCAACATGCTGGTGCGAAGCACTCACAGAAGCTGATGAAGTAGTACCTTGCGCAGAACACAATGGGCCAGTAGGAGAAATTCAACAAGTTGCCAGCAATTGTACCTGCCCAAAACCGGGCCTGTACCAAAGGACCGACCAATCAATCAGCCAAGCGTTGATGCATAGTCACTTGCAAACCATTGCTCAGCAGCTTGCTAATCAATTCTAGTGCAAATGAGATCATATTGGTCCTTACTGAATACCCAGCATTCCTGGTAGAGGTTGACAGGGAGCAGCAGCTGCACCACATAGCAGCAGCGCCCAACCCGCCAAGCCAGGTCACATAATAATGCGTGCAACAGCAGATGGCTTCTCTAGACACGGCACGTGCGCATATATGCACACCTGATCTCTGCCAAAACACTCAAGGCCACACTGCATGCTTGGGCTGCCACCATCTACTCCCTGGGAAGGAGTTTTGGTGCAGCAGCTGCATTGATACTCAAGCCCCTGCAGGAGCCAACACCATGAGCTCAAACAACTCAGCGCATGTGGGGCATAAGCCACACCAGTCTCATGGCAGGAGCACAGTGAGCAGCATTGAATGTAGCCTTGTCACACATTGTGGAAATTCGTATGCAACATGCAACAGGCTCACCTCCACCTGTGCAGGGGTGCCAGCGACACCGTACAGTCCAGTGATGCGACCTGCCTCTGCAAGATGGATGATGTCACAATAAGACAGACCAGTCATCATAACCCTGATCGGGACATGCAGCAATGATCAGAACATGCAGCAAGTAATAAGGAGATAAAAGCCCTGTCTGCAACAGCTCACAATCACCATCAAGCTCACTGCCTGACAGCCACACGATATTAGACACAGAATTGCTCTGTGAAACACCCCCCCTGCTTCCCCTCCTACCTTCCACAGATCCACAGATGATCACACAGCAAATGGCATCAAATCACGCCGCCCTCACCATCATACCTGATAGCCTGCCAGGTCTCAATCATACTGATACACAGAGGTTCCAACCACACATAGAGCACAAAGCATGCTTGAACATGCAAGCAGTGTCGCGCCAACATACTCACGGCCATATTCCTGGCATGGCTGCCATACTCTGCTATCCTGGCAAACTGCTACAGAATAGGTTCACTGGGCAGACTGTCAAGCACTCCATGCAGGTACAGGGCACATGCTGATCCAATCAGTTGACAAGGGGTGGGATAAGTGACAAATTCAGGCGACTCGACCATTTTCTCAGTAACATTAAGGTGAAATGCCTCATGCAGGTACTGCAGCAAAGCACCAGCAGGCAACAATGCTGCCCAAGCTAGCTTTGGTGTATCATGCACACTCCGGGATGAGTGCGCAGGGTGCTGAATGGTGGAATCAATGCAACCTGATGATGCCCATGCAGTCAATCATATACGCTGGATTGGCATGAAGTGCAGCCTACTACACAAAAGCAGACAGGCCCACTTGTGCAATTAAACGGGCTCTTTGTGCCAGTGATTATGGCCCTATCTATGGCCACAAGCTGGCGCCATTTCAACACAATATGTATGCTGCAGGGTGTGACGCGACAAATTCATGATGCAATTGGGTGTTGACTCCTGTGTTACAACAGCAATGTCCAAAGGCAACAACTGCCCGTGCGGCAGTGCTGCTGATCAGGTATTGGATGGCAGGACATGGTAATGTGTGAGTGCTGCTGTAAGGTTGACTCGTGAATATAAGCCCCATTGTTGTTCTCACAGATGCACTCAATCCTCCTTGAAACATCCTGCACCATCCAGAGTCACTCCACTAAATGCTTGAAGACCGCAACAACTGCAGACGGTGGTAGATATCTGCACGACACAGGCAAGCCCCCATAACCACCACCCCCTCTTGCTTGTTATGTCACATCCTTGTACAAGGATGACACATCATGCACTGATGCAGGCAGCATTTCATACACAAGCAGACTAGTCAACAGGCAGGTTCTTTTATATGTAGGTGCACACCAGCCAAGCACGAAACAACAGTGATATCCCTTGAAAGCAATGAGACCGTGAAGAAGATGCGATTGGATATGATAAATGGTCATCCTGTGTATGCCACATAACAATGCCAATCACCCCTCTTATGGCTGCCTGAAATGAAGCAAGCATACCACTCTCCAGTATCAGGGTGGCGCCAGCCAACAGTGTACGTGTGCACACCTGCCCCTGCAATCCACACGCAGCTGCTGCTTAAATAGCAGAAATATGCATCAGCCCAACTTAAAGTTACCAAGCCCTGTTGTGACAATCAAGTTTTTAGTATGGCTTCACATGTGTCAAAGGCTTGCAGGCAACAACATCGGTTCACACATTGTATACCTCATGCATACACAGCCCTTGCAACATTGGAGATTGCAGGCCTCTTTCACAAACCAGCGCAGCAGTGCATGTCTGCTGTGTGTACTGGCAGTGTTTGACTCATACGCTGACCAGACCGGCAGTACCCTGGCCGCACTGCCTGTGTCAACAGCTGCAACAGAGAAGCTCTTGAAAGATGGCCACCGTATATTCAGCACACGGCATAACACGTTATGCAGCCTGATTCAGAGGCTGACGGCCGCTGCTATTCCTCAGAGTCCATCCAATGACCCACGCTGTTATGTAGATGAACCCTTATATGATATCAAGACGGCAGACATGTGACAGAAGGATTGCACAGCAGATGATTCAGGCGTGCACCAAGATAGTAGTAGGCAGCATTGGCAGCAAAGACGCAGGATGGCCTACAGCAGTATGCAACATGTTGTTGGTTGAGAGCCTGTTCTCTACAGCGACAGCTGCTTATGGCAGGCAAGCGGCGTAGCCAAGCATGCCTATGAGATGCAGGAAACAAGTGCAACAACAACTGCTGCTGGTTGCCTCCTTCTGAGCCTGCAAGCAATGCAAGGATGTTTTCTGGCGATGCACTGCCAGTATGCATATGATGATATCCCACAGCAAGAACTCCAGGTGGGGAACTCCTGCAAAGTCCCTGCTGGCCGTACTGGTGCCTGTGCACCAACTTGAACAGAACAGCCACGCACCACAGAGAACATCCAAGCAAACATGCACAGAACACCTGACGCACGCTGTCCACCTCGAGGCAGGTACCATGATATCGATAGGTGCAGGCTTGCAGCAGTGATGCCATAACAGACTCACCCCCAAAGACATGTACAACATCCCTAGCACACACTGCATGCATGATTGCAAACTTGTGCAGGCATGATAGTCTGACTTTGTGGAACACCGGTCAGGACTCATCCAGAGATATGAATATATGTCTTCAAAAGGATGTATGGGCAATGAGAAGTTCAACAGCTACTAGCCAACGTACTGATTGCGACACATTGAGAGCATACTAATCACCACACAACCGCCACAGGCAAGCAAGTGATCACAGATTAGTTTTAGGCAAGCAAGGGCACGCAATGCAAACCCACCTGGTACACCGATTGCCGAAAAGCCACTAGCACAGAGGTACCCCCCATAAACATAAGCCCATCAAGCATACATTCTGCTCCACATATCCCCCGTAACAACGCATGCTGAACACACAAGCTGCTCCTGAGGGTTGTACAAACACACACGCACTACTACTGCTGCCTACACTGAGTTGAGATTGATGGTGTATACAATGCCATCACTGACAGGCACAGCACTCAAGGCTGCACACCAGTCAACAATTGGTGTACCATGCTCAGTACTGTGGGTGTTGCTGCGACAGCAGGTAAGCCGACAGCGCCCCATGACCAGGCAGCAGATGACCACCAATGCGGCCACCAGAAAGTCCAGTGAATGGCTGCTGCTGCTGCTGCTGTGGTGACAGCAGCATAGCAGACAACACCTGATCGCCAGGCAGCAGATGACCGGCGCTGCTGCCAGCGGACAACATGGCATCTGCATGCTGTGCCTGCTGTGCCGACAGCAAGCAAGCTGAAAACGCCTGGTCGCCAGCCAGCAGGCGACTCCCGCTGGCCCCGTTGGACAGCTCCATGGTGGGCTGATGCAGCTGCTGCTGTGGTGGCATCAGGAAAGCAGACAGGACTTGATCTCCAGGCAGCAGTTGGCTCCCACTGCTGCCAGCGGGACTCTCAGTAGTATTGCCAGCCAGGCCTAGAATCCCAGCCAGGGTAAGCTCGTCCCCTGTTGACTGCCAACTGCCTGCTGACTGCAGTACGTTTGAGGAATGCAACTGGCTGCCAAAACTTGCTGCCGACAAGCCATGGGGTGCTGGTGCTGCAGAGGCCTGTGGAAGCACGCCAGCAGCCACTGCTGATGCACCTTGGCCAGCGCTGTTCACTGAGAGCCCCATCACCTGGCTCTCCAGGCTGATAACGGGGTTGGTCACAGCCTCCAAGCCTGTTGTACCACCCAGCAGGGCTGCCGCACCATACCCGGCAGTTGCTGTGCTGGTTGAGGGGGAGTACTCCAGACCTGGCAAGTTACCCGGCAGCCTCTGTGCCGCCTCCAACTGCAGCCGACGAGATGCGCTGGGAGAACCCCTCGCTGTTGCTGCAACATGGTGGTTGGGTGCATCAAGAACTGCCGCTAGCTGCTGTAGTTGGCTGCTGGCTTCCGCTGCTTTAGCAGCTGCAAATCCTGCTTCTCGGACTCTGTCTGCATATTCAACCTTCAGGCGTGCAAGCTCAGCTGCAGCTTGACTAGAAGCCGCATTCTGGAGCTGATGAAGTTGCACTGCAGCAGAATGAGCTACGCCGCCAGTGTCTGGCATCTGCTGCTGCTGCTGTTGGTGCTGGTGCAGCAGTAGGGCTATCTTCTGTTGTGTCTGCAGGTCTGCAGCTGAAGCAATGCTGTTGCCACTGCCGCTCAGGGCTGCGCTGCTTGGGCTGCCAAGGCATGGATTGAGGCAAGCGGGCCCGACGGGACCTGCAGCTGCAGGAGCAGTGCTAGGGGACAGCTGCGCTGGCGACTGAAGCATTGTGGAGCGACTGGGGCCACCAACTGTGCCGCTGCCACAGGTGCTGCTTGCGAAGGGCAGGCCAGATGTGTTAGGGCTGCCGGTAAGGTTCAGACTGTCGACAGCTCGTGGGACGTAGTCGCCAGGCTGTCGCAGCTCCTGTGGGTTGTGGGCAAAGAAGCAAATTGTCCTCTTGCATTCTGCTCCTTCCTTGCAGAACTTGGTGCGAAACCTGCAGGTGCAGAGGAAGATTTGGTGTCAAGCACATTCTCTGCACTGTCACTGGTCTGACAGGGCTGCCGATTGACTGTGTGCACACATTGATGGTGCTTGCAGCTGGTTGAACTGATTAAGTCTGCACCGCAGGAACCACAACGACTTGAGCAGCTGGGCTGCGAAGCTACTGCAGGAAGGTCTCCTTACTTGTCCGGGTGCATCCAATACTCGAATACCGAGTGCGCCAGATTGCAATCATCGCCCTTCTTGCACTGGTTCTTGTGCAGCATGTCCACACAGAATATTGCACTGTACCAGTGTTGTGCCAAGGACCGCCTGCGTGCCTTCTCGTTGGGATGTGCATATAAGCACGTGGCCCAGTCATGATTGCAGGTCTGTAGCAGTCGACACACACAGCAGGAATGTCAGTTGATGGAATGAGGGGCATTTTGCTGATACCTCTGCAGAATCGTGCAGCAAGAATAGAGAGCCGCCACAGTATAGCGAAATGATGCTTTATCCAATAGATGTTATGTACGTCACCTCAGTACTTGAAACAGACTGAGTGCGATGCCAGCTGATTGCGTTAGTGGACATTTATAGGTATGTGCAGTACAGAGCTAGTGCAATACATAGGTAATTTAGCTGTAGGAAATTGCAGCAACTAAAGCTGGTCAGGTGGCAGTTAGCACGGACAAAAAGCGTGTCCTGCCGGAAGTCGGTTGCTTGTGCAACAGCTGGGTCACCGTGTCGGATGCAAGCGGGCACACGGCTCTAGGATAGGAGTCTCGTAGCAACAATCTGATATGTGCGTGAATGCCCAAATCAACAGTCAGCGCAAGCAGAGATGACAGCAAACGTTTCGCTCCTGACCAGCTCAGTGGCATCACTGCATGTCAGCTTACCCTTGGGCACGGAAGAACCTTGTAGAAATCAATCATATCCTCAGCAGAGAGCTGCGCCGGGGAGCTGCCGGCCGAAGCTGCTGATCGGGCTGTGTCCGGCACACAGTGCAAAGTAGAAACCAAAGCCTTCGTTGCATTCATCATCGCGAATGAGCAACACTGTCAGGGTCTCTAGAAGGGTCACGAGCACTGGCGAGCTGAAATTCAACTGCGTAATCCCCTACTTCCTAGTTTGCGAGCAACAACACGCATCCCACCCCATAAATACTTGCTAACAATACTGCATCAAACTCAAATCAGGTAGCAAGCAGCGGCGTGATGCACCCTCGGAGCAGTATTCGCGAAGGATACACAGAGGCACCTGCCGAAATTCTAAGTTCGTATGGACTCCATAAATGGCGCGGCCGCCTGGAACTCCACTGGCACACCTGGGGTATCGGCGCACAGGCATGCACACGCAGTGTGTGGACCGTCGGCAGGGAACGTGGGTGAGGAGCGTGGACACAAATATCGCGATGATCATGCAATCAGTAGTAGTTGTACGAGTTGTATTGTATTGTATATGGCGCAGGGTGGAACTGGATGGCCAACCTACTGCTCCAACCTATAGGTTGGGGTAGCTACCCTTATGCTCATACCTCAAGGTAGGCTAGTTGGTAATTGGCTGTGCTGCGCAGCGAACTCATGTCATTGAGTGTTCCTTGTACAGATTACTTCCGTTTGGAAAACTGCCAACATATATGTCCTATATAGGACATTGTCAAACAACCAACAAAGGAATCAGGTTGCCCAGCAGCATTGATGTCTCCAGTCAAATCCAATGACCGCTCACAAAGCCTGACATAAGCATCACACCCAACGCATCACAGCGCATTCGCCACAACATTCAACTTGCTGCATGGCTCAGATACTGTTATTGTGAAAGGCATCAGCAGTACTGCAAACTCACGCAGTACTGAGTCGTGCTTAGTCAAACTGCATTGAAGCATGCAGCATGGCAAGACAAAGCCCATGAGGGCCAACTCTAGGCAGTGCGTGACCTCAGAGGGGAAAGAAAGAGTCTTTGCACTGTTATGTGATGGCTGCAGCTGTTGTTGCAGGTGAGGAAGGTGCAATATTTGTAGTTCTCGGGGCTTCAGGAGGATGTCTTGATTGTAGAAGTGAGGTTGTTGTTGCGGGCCATGCAGACCCAAGCAGCCTGCGCAACAATGGCATTAGGCAGGCAGAGCAACACCAACTGAGTACTAGCAGTGTCACAACTTACCAAGCAAGGCTTATGCTGCAAAGCTTGTATGGCAAAATGATGAGAATATTATGGCAGTGTGCACAATGCACGCATTGCACAATGATTGCCAATCATTGCATTATGCCAGAAATACATGTGGCACTGTCTTACTTAGGAGACTTGGCCCCCTCAACTGCTGCACCATCACTTGTGTAGGCTGCACTGAATCAGGCTGCAATGGATTTGGCTGCACTTGCTGCAACTGTTGCAGATGGCGCATTGGATGCAACCCTAAGGGTTGCAAGGCTTGCAACTGCTCAATGGCGGCATGACTGCGAAAGCAAGCCTCTTGATGCTGTCCAGCGGCCCCTATTTCCAAAACACAACACGATTACAACGATGATTCAAGTAGTGCCACGTAACGGTTACTTTCAATTACTGTAATGTAACAATGGCGCATGCAACAAGCAGAGCGCTACCAATAGAATAATGACCTAAACCATGCACCATATATGAAGCATAGAATAAAGTATGTATGCTGCCCTTCGTCTTATGTCTTACCTATCGTGCTACGCCATTGTTGCGGCAACGTCTACTGCAACGACTGCTGCAACATTGCCTCTACTTGCATTGGCTCCACTTGCGCCAACTGCACCGATCCTGACTGAACTTGTTGCTGCTGTAGGTGGTTCAATGATTGTAGTGCTTGCAAATGTTGTATGGTATAATACCATTGGAATAATTCCAATCGAGAAAGCAAGCTTGTTGTTGCTGTCCATCAGCCCCTGCGCAGTGTGCATGCACCAGCATAACACAACGGCTCTAGTATACTGTTTAGGGTTTAGTAGTAGGGGTTAGTACGTACTGTTTAGGGTTTAGGGTTGTTGGTTGGTTGCAAAGAAAAGAGAGTGTTACACATGGGCATTTAGGCCTTTAGCTTATCACTCCAGGAGGTAGGACCTACCTCAGGGGCAGCTTGGCCAGTTGTATGCTCACATCTTAAGTGACAAAAGAAGATTGTGTTTAGTGGCATATATGAGGATATTCTTACTTGACGCACATGCCATCACTTGTTGCAATGGCTGCAATTGCACATGGTGCAACTGTAATTGTGCATCTACATGCTCTGCATGCATGCTTCTGTATGCTCCGGAGCATATGCGGATCCGCACCCTGCACGCTAGCGTGCAAGAGCTTAGCTAAGCTCTTGCAAGAGCCAATTGGCTAGCTGCATCAGGCAGTGTTGGAGGCACCTAATTCCTCGCTTGTCGACATTTTTGTCGAACCTTCGACAGCTTTGTTGGCATCTGCAGCAAAGTCACGGACACCAACCTTTGGCACATCAATTGATTGTTTGCAAACACCATACAGTATGCTACACATACTGTACAGTATGTGCAAGGAAACGCGCAAGGGCAACAGAGAAGGTTGTCGCTGCCGTGGACAAGAGTACAACAGCAGTTCAAGATCAAGACGTTATCAAAGTATATCGCAAGTGCACTGCTTGCCTTCAAACCATCAAAGCGCGAACTAGCGGATCCGCTAGTCCGCTGGTCCGGACCAGTACTAGTACTGCTGCTAGCTAGCCTATAGGATGCAGGATGGACACCTTGCAGCAGTGATTGCTGGTAGCGGGTATCAATTGTGTAGTATTACGCTGTATGTGCGCGTGGTGACTTTGAGACAGCAGAAACGTACTGCCAGATGCAACGCAGACTTGACACACTGCAGCTGCGTATAGCAGCAGATGCGCATACCAAAACGTCTTACGGATTGTTTTAAAACAAATTTGTTAAAGGTAAGAAGTCATGAACAAAGACCCGGGACACCGTCACAACAATTCAACTCATCAGGAAGCCGCTGCCACCCGGCATACGCAGCGAATAAACATAGATATACAGGGACATAATAAAATTTTTGAAAGTAGCAATTGCAATGGCGCTTCTTCACTATGCGATGGCTGATAGCTACAAAAAGGCAAATATGTCGGAGGCCTCAAGCACAGCGCGCCATTATGGCGCATTGAGTTTGTATAGTAATGTGATGTCGCCTTTGCGTTTGAGCCTGCCGTTGAGCCACCCTGAATTCTACTTTGCCCAAGGGGACGCAACACGCCACCTTGCCACAATCAAACATGTTTTCTCAATTATCATTCATATCAATGGCGCCTTGCCTGCCATGCGGACGCTGATCGCTACGAAAAAACCCACCTCTCGGAGGCCTCAAGCACAGCGCGCCATAATGGCGCATTGAGTTTGTATGGTGCATGCGCACAAAGTTATGTCGGCTTTTGGCGTTTGAGCCTGCCGTTTGGCCAAACTGGATTCTAAAATCTCCTAGACGACGCAACATGGCACCTTGCCACAATCGTACATGATTAATGTAATTATCGTCTGTATCAATGGCGGTTTCCCGGCCGTGCGGAGGTGTATTGAGAAGCGACCTTGGAAGACGAAGCGCGAGCGGACGTTTGGCGCACCTCAAGACACGCCTCTCCTGTCACTCCTAACGGAGTTCCAGGTATACAGCAAAGCGTGTTCCGAGAGAAATGGATGCAGTTTGATGCCTAGATACCAGGCGAATTCTCAAGTACGTCCTAGCCCGAATGCACAGCTGCTGGGCAGTGTTTGATCATCACTGCACACGTGAATGTCGAAAGCAACAACACACACTGATGTTAAGGATACTGATAGGGGCTGCTGCACAATCCCTGAGCAACACTTCTGTTCATCCTGCATGCACTCAACAGGCTGCATTGCTGACAGCAGGACATGTCCAGAAAGTCATCGTTTTCCTCCGGAATTAACAGTCTTGATAAAGATTCAATCAGAGAGACACAAAAAAAACAGACACAATTGCACGCAATATGATGGTGGAAAAAATAACAGCTTACCTGTATGCAAGGTCCCCTACTGTTCTATGACGAGAAAGAAAAAGGAGATGGTTACCCTTTACCCCCAGCCGCAAGGCCCTTGGAAAGAGGCAGTTGACATGTCAGACCATCATGCAATTGGACGAAACCTCCTTTGAGAGATGCCTGGCTCAGGGTGGTAAAAGCTGCTGCTGGAGTAAAGACCAGCATTAGGCAACTTGCAACTGAGCATAGCTGACTGGCACAGTCCGCTCTATTGCACATCAGCAACTGCCCAGTCTGTAGGTTTATATAATCTCCTATGCACCCTCAGCGAGCACTACTGCAGGTATACTCTGGAAAGCGCCTTTCACTTTGAGCCTTTTGCAGCCCAGTGCAGTCTGCCTTGCAATTGTACCTATTACATGCACACTGGCCTGCTGCTGAGCCCAGAGTGAATGCAGAGATAAATATACCAATATGGGTAATATGTAAGGACTTGTCAGACAGACAGAAGTTTACATACAGTAAGTAAAAGAAATTGATTGATAAGTGATATGTACTGGAAGTGTCTCGTATACCAGGGCATCATCCCAAGAGGGAGGGCTGTGACTGCTGGTGCTTGTTGGCCATGCTGCACTGGAATGAGCTGGCCGGCTTGCACTCTTTTAACAGGTCGCATGCAAGTGACACATTGTTTCAGTGTCAGCTGAGTCCACACATTTGCCGTTGCATTTCAACTTGCTGCATGGCTCAATTTCTTTTACTGCTGACGGCCACTGCGATCCAATCATCACAACCGATGTATGTCCAACATTGGGCCAGCATCAGTATCGGAGCACTGTCCAGTTGCTTGCTGCCTGCCGCAAGCCAACCGCCAAGCTGTCATCTGCTCTCTTCGGTGTTAGAATTGCAAAAATACTGGTTTTGTTTGCATCAGATGACCAATGCGGATTGCAACTGCAGATCATGACACCTTCATGCAGCATCTCATTTGATATCGCACTACCTGCTGCTGCTGCCCACATTGCACTGTGCAGGGGATGCCTGGCTGCACCACAAGACCCTGTATCACCCAGAGCTGTAGGCAGCTTGCCAAGCCACCGACACACGGTGCTGCTGCAGTGGGATTGTGATGCTAATTGCCCCGCCACAGTTACTGGGTATCCCTGACTGGACCCCCTTGCTGCCGCTGCTGCTGCTGCTCCTGGTGCTGCTGCGCGTACTGCTGTCAATCAAACTCTAGCTCATCCGGATGCACTGGCCGTGACATTGGCCGTATTGACTCCTTGTGCACGTCTCGAGGCATGGCTTTCCTCATGTCATATGCATCCTCATCCCCACTGTAGTAGTTGAGGACTTGCCGGTAGATTGAATAGCCGAAGCCCTTATACATATTGATTGCTACCAAATTTGACACACGCACGAAGAGGTCTACAAAGTATGCGTTGTGCACCTTGTAAGTGATCTCCTCCAGCATGTTCATCAGCTTGCGGGCCAAGTTCTGCCTGCGGAAGTCTGGGGCGACTGTGACGGCCGTTACATGGCCATGCCACAGTTTTCCTTGTCCTTCCGCTTTGCCCAGGATATAGCCCATCGCCTGCTTGCCAGGGCCCTCCGCCATCATGCAGTACTCCGGCCAGTTAGCAAGGTATTGCAGGTAAAAGGGCAGATTATACGTTTCAGTGAGGATATCTAGGTTAACATTGTTGAAAGTAAACAAATCATTGCACGTGAAGCGCCTGATAGTGGTCATGATCGGTATGGAGCCCCCCAGCCCAAGGAGCAGGCAGAGCAGACTGGAAAAATGCACACTGCAGCCTCAGATATTGGTGTGTTCAGACTGAAATAACAAACATCAAGCAAACAGCATATTGGGAATGTGCTTCAGGTAGCCTGTGCTGGGTACTATTTCCTGACAGCTGTTTCCTGCAGGACAATGGGTTTGAGCAAAACCCCGCCACAATAACTGCCAAGCAGCTGCAAATGTACTGCTGCTAGAGCTTTTTGCTTAACAGTATTGTACCATATGACATGCTCCAATGACAACCACAGCATACCTTGTAGACTGACACAACTTTGCAGTAGGTTCACTACAAGATGATGGTGTGCCTGGCTTAATCCTGATCAGCAACTGTGCATGGTCCAGGCAGGGCCTGCCATCCGGAGACCCTTCTAGAGGTCTGAAATATCTTTCACCCTTTCCCTCCCCTAATCTTCTGCTGCGTTACCTGCCTGCACAGTATCATACATGTGACAAGCAGTACAATCTATACTATAGCAATAGTATGGCATACACCTCATACCAATGGAGATGTGCATGGTGGCCAGATGCAGTAGCAAAAAGGCGGCCTTCAGCAGTGCTCTCTGCACTAGTTTCGTTCAGCAGGTCTCTGACCTTGCTGCAGAAGAAGCTGCTGTTTCATTGGCTGCAGTACTGCTGGCTTCCTCAAGAAGTCACCGGGGCCCACTGGCACTGAGTTGTGCAAATCACCATCAGCGTTCAGATCGACAGTGTTCCAGTTGCTCCTTTCCGCCTGCAAGACGTGCCACATCTTGTGCCTGTGACAGGTGCAACTTGCTAGTAGAAAAGCGTGTCAGAGGTACGGGCTCCTTTGGTGCTCACTGCTGATGTCCAACATGAGGTCATGTGTGAACAAATACAAGCGCCTTGAATGTCAGCTCTTTTGCCAGTTCATCCGATGTTGCATGGCTCTATCTCATTTACAAGCATGTCAGTTCATTTGTCAGCTCATCCATTGTTGCATGGCTGTGACAACTCTATCTCTTTTACAAGATTGAAGGCACAAGGGCAATGCCCATAGATACTGTTGAGTAGACTTTCAGCATTGATTATTGGAAGTTCGAGTCGGATGGGAGTGCTATCGCAGCCTGCAGTGCTCTACTGCAGCTGCGGCACATGCAGGCATCATATGATGAAGGGATTGGCGGTGCCTTGAATAAGTGTGTAACAGAGGGTAGGGGTAAGGAAAAATGATCAGAGTTTTGATTATCCATATTGTAACGATTGCTACACGGCGAATGCTGTGGCAGTATATGCACGCTCGCCCAACTGGTCAACACGTTGGTCAACACAACTGCTGTCGCGCTCACAGATGCTATTAGACTTTACTGGTTCTTTTTATGTATATGGGTTGTTTCAAGGGTCTACAAGGCGCACAAACGCCAATGCGCATAACTTGGCTGCATGCTGACTAGGCCTATGCGGCTGACTACTTGATGATAGCCTCTGCGGCTCGCTTGGAAGCCAGCTTGAGTTTTGTTTTTCAAGTAAACTGCATGAACGCTATCATCTCTGCTACTATAGCTTGTGCTGCTCAGCATATGCCCGAAATATTCGACTTCGTTGAGTAATGCGCAGTATGTGAAACAATACAATCAACGAACCTTTTTCCCGTAGACTCCTGGTTTAATGCTGGTATGCATACTTGCCTTCAGGGTAACTTCGGCAGCGCAGCGAATTTCCAGTACCGGGAACCAGCTGCATGGACCATACGCGTACGAAGCACCACAAGCGACCAGACGAGCTGTATCACAGGCATATAGGTAGCGTTTGTCATTACACTGTCCGGCACCTGGGGCACGGCCCTCTCTAACTCACCTGACCAGGTGAGGCACAGCAAGCTGCTGCAGACGCTGCTGTGACATCATACCGGCACTACGAACCACACATGCCTTCATTGGGCAGCTAGTTGCTCTCTATTCCACATATATATGTATATATCCGCAGGGGCTTTGACCGAAGACCAAACACAGTTGTAGTGGTGGTCATGGAGTTTGCCATCATGCCCAGGATCAGAGCTGCACCAGCAGCAATGCTGGGTGTGCTGCTGTTGGCAATGACAGCAGCTTCCCTGACACCAGATACTTTCTTTTCACCTGCAATGACATTGAAAGATCCATTGCTGTTTTGGCAGTCGGGCAGCGGCGGCAGCGGCATTTCCAGTGCAGTACCACACTGGGTTCCAGCCCATCACCAGCAGCAGCAACAGCAGCAACGGCAGCAACAGCAGGTCACCTTGCTTCCATTAGGCAATCCTTATACAGTAGCTCATAGAGGTGCTTCCGGCCTTCTACCAGAGCATACCCTGGCAGCATATGCATCTGCAGTTGCAGCAGGCGCTGACTTCATCGAGGTCAGCAGAGCATGGCTGTGTCTTTAGAGTACTGCTGCTTGTCAAGTAGACTGCAACAATCTGCTGAGCCTCTGTTGACTCTTCCAGCCCCTCACATTCGTTGAGAGCACTGGTGGCACAGAGCATCTGTGCAGTTGGAGAAACCCCAGTATCAATATTTTGACACCTGAGTCTGAGAGACCGGGTCAGGGCGCTGAGTTGTCCGTCCTCTGCAGGTGCACGTGCATGTACCATGCCAATCTCACTAGCTTTGTGCTTCTAGACACCTTGTCACATAATCCAGAGTAAGGAGGAGAGACCAGGCAGCTGCAAACATACCTCAGCAACATGCATGCCCCCTGCACATTTGTTGTCAACTGCTTGGATGTTGACAGACATACTTGCAATCAGGCCCCCTGTCCCCCCTATCTCAAAGTTGATTGCCCTTCATGCATGACCTTGCCCCTGCAGTGTGATGTTGTCGTTACAAAGGACTTACAGCTGGTTTGCCGACATGAATCGAACCTCAATAGCACCACCAATGCAGTGGACTTGTTCCCGGACAGGATCAGGACATACAGCGTAGATGGAGAAAGGTGGGCTTGGAGCAGGGCAGCATGCACTCAGTGGCAGCAGCAGCACCAGCACTTGTCCGGCAATGCTCCATCACTCTAATAATGACTTCAGCACCATGGCTCAGATCCAGGAGCACAGGCCTGTCACTCAGTCAGCTGCTCTGTTGCTGGTGCAGTAGGAACGCAATGCGGGCAGTCAATGCTTGCATGCTATAACGTCAAATGACAGATCTCAGATGAGAGATGCAATGCTCTCTTGTGTACTTGCAGAGTGACTGGTGTGTTTGCTGCTGATCTTACACTCGCTGAGATCAAGATGCTGAGGGCCAAGCAGCGATGGGAATTCAGAGATCACTCACATGATGGTCTCCACCAGATCCCAACCTTGGACGAGTTCCTTGACTTTGCTGACTCTGCGAGTGCAGCAGCAGGCAGAGCAGTTGGCGTATATCCAGAGGTCAAGAACCCCACATGGCATAATAAATTGCCGCAGCTGGTAGCAGCCGATACCACGATTGAGGAGTTGATTGTGCAAGTATTGCATTCCCGAGGGTACGCAGCTTCTGGACCTTTTGGGAGTGAATCTTGGCGACAGAGGCCTGTTTATCTTCAGAGCTTTGAGACAACAAGTCTGCAGAAGCTGGCGCAAATGACAGACATGCCGCTGGTGCTGTTGCTGGGTGGTTGGCCTGGTTATGTGGCACCAGACACTGGCTTGACGCATGAAGAGATGGTAGCTGACAGTTTCTTAATGGACTTGGCAAAGTATGTGTCTGGTATTGGGCCCTGGAAAAGCTCTCTGTACAGGGTTGTGGAGGCAGATGTCAGCATTGATAAACCCAGCAGTGAACTTCATGACATTCAGGCCAACAGCAGCAGCAACAGCACAGCTAATGCCTGTCATTCTGGACGATGCTCCGGGTTTGTACATCCTGACATAGGCCTCTCTGGTGCAAGCAGCAGCAGCAGGAGCAGCCAGTTCCAGTCAACTGGACTTGTAGCCAAGTTACATAGGCATGGGTTCCAAGTGCACCCGTACACCTTAAGAGATGAGCAGCAGTTTGTGCTCAGCAGCTGTAGCGGTGATGTTCACTGTGAATTAGCTTGGTTGTTTGAAAGTGAGCGAGTAGATGGTGCCTTTGCTGACTACCCGGGGACATTGGCAACATGGTTGCAGCAGCGGCCATGGCAGCAGCAAACAGGGAAAGCAGAGCCGCAGTAACAGAGATGGTGATGCCAGCTAGCAGCTGCACAGCACTAGACACCTCTTGCTGAACCTGTTGATGCTATTTTTGGATATTTTTGTGTCACAATCTGTGCTGCATTCAATGCACTGTTTTTACCTGATCTGTCTGGGCTTGTATCCACTTTTTCAGCATGTGCAAACTTTGCCATGGTCCTAGTGGCATGGCCAACTTGGCAGCTGCTACCAAATGCACCTGGTTTATAACGAGTCAATACTGCTGCTGCTGTTGTTGCCAACATCAGTTCTAATGTTGTTGCTACTGCTGTTGGTGTACAGATGAGATAGGGTACTTTGGGTTGCACATTAGCCTGGCCAGGCTGGCTGATACCCCATTCAAGGCATCAGCTTTGGCGTTACCTCAGGAACAGGCTCCAAGTCCTCATCGCATTTTTTCTACAAGTCATGCCGTGCCATCGCAGACTTTTTGCAAGTCATGCCAACAGCGTTGCGTGTACAGCCCAACTGGACAGTGTACCGTACTCTGAGAAGTACTCAGTATTTCATTGCATGTTTCTAATGTTGACCGTCAATGTCCCTGGCGCGGCCGTCGTGCTCAGCCCGGCCGCCAGGCGCTGGCAATTGCCCCCCGACAAATGTCAAACCGGGTTGTGCTGATCCTCCAAGGCTCGGAGCCCCAGGAGTGTGTGGCGCAAGCCTTGCGGCTGAGTCAGTCATGCCATGACTTTTGAGACTAGTGAAAGTACGGGGCCGATGGCAGTAAATGCTATGGCTGCGAAGTACTGATTATTATCTGTGAAAGTACTCTCGACTTATACCTTTCATTAGTGGTCACCAGGTTGGTGACCACCAATGAAAGATATGAGTTGAGAGTCTCAAAAGTTTCTAGAGTAACAACAGCGTGTTTGGCGAGCCATGGGCCTTGGTTGGTTTTTCCCCCTCATGGGGCTGATATTCAACAATTGCTTACTTAATATCAGCATCCTACCAGATGACCACTCAGGTTGAGCGAACAGGCAGCAGGTATCCGGCATATACAGCATCAACGCTATATGCCATATGCAATAATCTCCCCATCGTCCCAGCTGCAGGCCCTTAACTCATGACATGCAGCTAGGCGGTCATATCACTGCTGTCTAACGCTGTCGAACGCTGCTGCTGCATGCTTCTGAAGGTACCTTTCCCACTTCCTGTGCTCTAGGTGTGACAGCTTTGGCAGCTGTCCGACGAGCGTGAGGTAGTGCATGAGATACAGTAGCTCCTTATCCAGATGGCGTGTCAGATGAGCTTTCTTGAACGGACGGATCACAAGTCCCTGCTGCTTGTTCATGACATAGTTACGCCTGGTAAGAATCACACACACACAGCAGTAAAGCATGACAGCGCACTTGCCATGTATAACACAATGTCGCATGTCTCCATCCCTCTTACTAAGAGTAGTACGCTTTGTAAGAAACACACGGCAGCACGTTGAGACCATGAGTAACATATCTCCTTGATTGCAATACATTGCAGTAAGCACATGCCACTGGCAGTGAATTTATTCTGGGTGACAGCAGCTCAGTTGCTGTGCCACGGTGGCAGGAAAGAGCGATGCTCTTGGTCCTAGTTTGAGGTGTTGTGGACGGTTGTGAACAACATCAAGTTGCCAATGCCCTCCGAGATAATGATTGGTTCGTGAAGACACTGAAGCACATGACTGATGTTGACTGCAAGCCAGTGCACCACTGCAAAGCATGCCAAAACAAGACATCCCTATGTTTCCATACCTAAGGTCGTCCAGCATGACGGTATTGTCCTCGTTATAATCCTCAAACTTCGACCATATGAATTGCAAGGGCTTGCAGTCAAATACACCATACTTCTCTGTCTGTACAGTCACCATAGCCTGCAAGACACAATGCAGGGTTGATGAGATATGCTGTCACTGCTCTACCGGATGTCATGCTATATGATGCCAACTTGGTCCTTGGCCTCCAAATCCTGCAGGATACAGTTGTGCTTGTTGATGCTTGGTTGTGGTGACCTCCTGGGGTTGAGGTGGGGCATTTGAATTTTGATCTCAGCCCCAATACGTCTCTCTTTCAAGCATGGCATCCCATAACTATATGCAAGAAAATCTTTATCAACCATTTTGTTTGGGTAAGGAGAAGCCTTGTTCTGTCCCTGGCTTAGTTGCCTGCACTGAGCAAATCACTCTATAAAACCCAGCATCTATTGGTGGTATTCACCTTGTGGTCTAATAGGCATACGATCTTGTACTGGCTGTTGCCCAAGACACCGAGCTCCTTCAGCTTCACCTGGGCAGCATTAGGCACAAAGGACAGACGATTCCAGTGACTGTTCTGAACAAGATAGCGAGGGTGGTTGCCATCTTGGCAGGTAGTGTTGCAGCTGGTGATGCCATGCGCGCAACGAGACAGCTCGTGTATGAGAGGCCAATGCTGTTGCATCTGTCCCAACAGGACCATCTGCTTCAGAAGGCCAAGGGCTAAGGCAGCACGACTGGATCATCTTGTGAATGCATGTCCCTTGCAATGCATGTCCGCGAGAAGGTGCCTTGCTGCCCATACTCCCAAAAAAGGGCCTCAGCTGCCAGTGTGTGCCGTGCTTTGCAGGTAAGACAAGAAATCTTGGCTGCAGAAGATGTTACAGCCTGAAATGTCGCACATAAACTGGGATCGCAGTTTCAACACAGCCAATGGATGCCCATGCAACTGACGCTCACCTCCACCCACTTCATGTTTGTTGCCGACCAGAAGATTATGTCATAGTACTCATAACAGGCTGTTAAGAACTCATGCAAGTATGGCCGAGCCAGCTCATCTGGGTGCTCGGCACTGCTGTTGAGGTCAAAGATGGTGTAGTCTATGTCCAACACAAGGCACTTCTTGCCTGCAGGACACATAATCCAGCACAACCTTTCAGTTTATCAGAAGCAGGAATGGTCAGGGGTGTGAAACAGTTTCAGAGGCAGAAAGCACAGAAGGTGTTGCACACATGCACACATCCTGCACGGATCTAAGAGTAACATTTGCAGAAACATGCACAGCAACCGTTGGCTCTTGGGGGTTTGGAGTCAACCCAAGGTATGCACCTCACCCATGCCTGCTTGGTGGCAAGAGACATGCAGCATGAAAAACCTGGATGCAGGGGCCGATCAACACAGCAAGGAGGGACACTGCTAACCTGGTCTTGGTGGCGTGATGATCTTGACTTCAACACTCCTGATCCTCCGCTGCAGCTTCTCCAGAACCTCCGGCTGGTCCTTCACTTGAAGTGTCTGCTCTTCCTCTGCTCCTATATCAAAGTCGTCCTGCGACCAGAGCCACACAGCCATGTGTGATATTGGCAATACTGCATGCCTGGAGCGCTGTAGAAGGCAGTTCTTGGGATCTCACCAGCCTGAAACCAATGACTGGTGGTAGTGAGAGTCATATGATGTGTACCAGATAGACCTAATAGACCTTGAGGTCTGTGGCGTAAGCAATGTCCCTGGACTGCCACAGTTATGTTGATAGGTGGGAGCTGCCCAAGGGCACTAACAGTACTTTGCTGCTGCTGCTGCTGTGCACTCTGAAGACTGCAGAATGGTGTCAAGGAACAGAAAGCTAATGACTGCTAATGCTGGACTACTGCTGCCCATAGCATCTAAGTGCTCAACCAGCTGCTGTGCAATCAGCAACCCACCTGCACCTCTGGAGCTGCCTGGGCATCTGCATCTGTCTGCTGTATCACAGCTTCTGGCTGCCCCATCATCATCACTTTGCTACTTGGCTTGATGGCGAGGTCAGCTATGGTAGCTGCGTCAGTGGCCTGCTTCCCATCCTTCGTCTTGAGGCCAATCAACTTCTGACGTTTAGGATCAACCTGGCAACCGCAAGCAGTTGCCAGATCAGTCCATGTGCAAAGTCTATTTGGTGCATGATGGCGCTATAAGTTTGCATTCAATAACCGAACTGCTGAACGCAGGGCAGCAGTTCTGTTGAAGGCCAAGCATGCCACAGGTCGGTGAAGATGTAACCAGTTACAGTTTGCAGCTGCTGTGCATTGCTGATGCCTGAAATCAACACGTCACATGGTACAGATGCTGAGCTGGCCAAGGCTGCATGCAAATAATGAAAGCTCTTTGCTTGCCATCCCATTTACAGTCTTCTGACCTGCGTCTTCTCCTGCAGCGCTCTTTTCAACTGCTCTACAGTATCTGTTTCAGCCAGCTCCAAGGGGTATTCCTTGCCAGACCATTTGATCACTATCTCTTTTGCCATGGGCTGCGGCTTTGCAGTAATTTTCAGTTAAGGCCACCAGCGAACAATGCTACGGCCAATTGGAGCACAGTGAACACGCCATCAGCGTACAACCAAGCGGGTAGTCTGGCAGCGGCTAGATTAAGGCCACTCAACGTACTAAAGGAGGATAGTTTGTCAGGCACCATGATATCTTCGTTTAAGAGAGTGCTGGTGATCATACCAACTGACGGTAGGGATAAGTGTGACCGCGAAAGGTCCCGCCTGCGACAGAAAATAGCTAAGTATGGAGTTTGCTTTTGCTATTGTGGCAGCAGTCATGGCTGGACCAGTGCTAGCTACTGGAGGGTTTAGCCCATGTGGCAACTGTGGGGGCACTGCTGCTTTGCAAGCAGTGCCAGGGGTATGGCCTCAGCATTTTTACACCTAATACAAAGTTCTTCCAAACTGCAAGAGTGCAGCTGTCCTGAAGCAGCGCTGCTACGCCATGGCAGCAAAAACTGATGGCTACCCAGGACAGGCAGGGTGTCTTAAAAGCAGTTGGTGCAGCAGCAAGGAGCCACGCTTGCCCAACAGCAAATAAAGTTCTATATGTTTCCACACCTTCAGATCAGTTGCAGCCAGCCACCAGCAAGCAGCGTATGCAGTGCACAGCAGATAGCGCAACTACAGCATCGTTGACTCCAGCCAGCCAGCAGCAGTGGTCAAGACGTAGCAACAAATCAGCATGGGGTATCATCATTTGCAACCACAAACAGCGTTTTGGGCCAAAGGAGCAGTAATAAGAAAGAGGAGGGGCATGCAGAAGTGCTGCAGGCGGTCCTGGCAACAAGCGCTCTCAGCCCTAGCAAGCACATATTAATATTATTTGTCTATGTAGGAAATGACATATTCGGTTACCTGCCAGAAACAGTCACACTTTTGCCCACCGTGAGTGACGCAGTACACAATACTTCGAGGGAAAGCAATCTGCCTGGCACTGCGAGTCGATTTTTGATACGCAAATCATATACCGTTCGCAAAACAGTGAATCGGGCTTGCTTTCATGTAGGCTTATTCTGACTGCACGGCACCTCAGTGAAAGCAGAGAATATTGTCTAGAATAGATTCCTGAGTGCAATTCGTGTTGTCTGTCCCTTTTATGGAGGTCTGATGGCGAGAAGAGAGAGGTGAGGATATTGTCCCGCCCAGCATCAGCTGCTGACCAATCTGATCCAGTACGCAACAATGCCCCTCGCCGAACGAACTGCAGGGTTGGCTCATTGACAGCTGCCCCACCTTCCCAACAGCTGCAGACCCCTTGGGACCAGACAGATGCTGTTGAAACTGCGGAAGCTATTGCTGAGCAGCATACAGAGGTTGCAGCGTTTGCCCGCTCCCCCTCACCAACTGTAGATAGCACAAGCAGTCATCATGCAAACTTCGATCACCCTACAGACCAGGTGGACAATGAACAGGGGCGGGATGCAAGCAGGGTGGCTGGTCAAGAGGCAATCAGCAGCACAGTGCACTCATTGCCATTGGACAGCTCATTACAGAGGACTAGTGACTTGCTGGGAAGATCGCAGCAGCTGAGAGCCTCAAAAGATCATCCCGTTAAGCAAAACAAGGTCAGACTACATCATCACCTGCAGCCATAGCATGCAGCGTGCATTGCCCACCTGGCGGTGATGAGCTGAACTGGGTTTACAGGAATAAATCCACTGAAGACTACATGCATTCCACGAGCTACATTTCGACATGGTCAGGCAGCAGGCTCATGCACTGCAGCATGCAAGTTCACCTGCGAGCAGCAGCAGGACTGCACAGTGTACAACCACTTGCAACATTTTTTGCCTTTCTTGCAGGCCCATGAGCATATCCGACAGCACAAGCCCCACCAAACAGGCATGGCAGACATTCACATGATTGGAGAGATTACAGGCGCAGTAGGATTTGGCCAGCAAGCCCTGTACTGCACCTGGCAGCTGGTGTATGACTCGCAACTATGGGGAATCAGTAGAGGCCTGGCACAGGTAAGCAGGTGTGCTGGTTGATTGGAACATTGTGGTGTGATCCAGCAAACAGCAAGATTGCATGCCAACGATGAGTTTTCACTCAGCACTGCATCACAGTCTTTGCTGCTGCACACAATCTTCAATTCTCTGGGGTTGTATCACACTCAGTGAGCAGTGCCAACCGGCAGAACAGTCTCTACTTAGAGGTTCAAGTCACTTGATTTTGAGAATGATGCACCGGTCTGTCTGTACATGCTGCAGGGCCGCACACATGCCTCCAGCCCTCTCCTGCCTGAGGATGGCGGCTTATCAGGCATTGCCTGGGAAGCACCCCTCGATTTTGTGCTAACCACCACCAGCATGCAGCACTGGCCACAGATAGTGTTCAAGGTCTTTCACAGGAGCATATGGCTTGGCAGGTATGCATGCATGCGGTTGTTTATGTCGTGATGCTGTTGGAGTCAATGTTGACACCAGCTGCACGTTGGATGGCAGCAACAGTGCGTCCTTGAGCAGCTGTCAGCAAACAGAGCCAGCTTGCAGCCCCATGGCAGGGATTTGGTGCATCAGCTGCTGTATGAATGGGCCTAACAACTCGTTGATTGAATCAAGCACCGTTTAGGCCACTTATGAGGTATGCAGCACTCCTCTTGCCTTTTTCCTTACAGGGATGAGTTTGTGGGCTACAGTCTGTGCAACCTTCCCATGACTCCTGGCTGCCATCACCTCAGCTGCCCCGTCTGGGCAGCAGTTGAAGCCAGCAAAAGCTTCAAGCAGGAGATCACAAGTACGGCTGCCAGCAGCGCACATGTTCTGCGTACTAATGTTGCGTGGGGCCTGCCTGCCTGCAATGCCTGGTACAGATTTCTGCTGGTGTGAGGCATCAGAGTCCCTGCAGCCCAACAGGGTGCAACAGTAGCTTGGGCTCCTTGCAGGTAGCCACGCCAGATAGATGGGCAACTTCTGCTCTGTGCATGCCTCTCTATGCACATGCCTTGAGGCTGCTGGTGTACTTCCACTGCCTGTTGTGCTGCAGGTTGGTTCACAGGCCTTACCCCACAGCTCGTTGACGAGCGATTCATAACAGACATGGAGCAGCGGTACGAACAGGGCCAGCACCTCCACACACAAGACTGCAGCGGCAGCAGTGCCTGCTTGTTCAGCAGCACTCACACCCCGTTTACAACACCGTATGCCCTAGCAGCAGACTGCATCAGCACCAGTACCAGTACCAGCAGCAACAGGTTTTGCAAGAGTTTTTGTTCTGCTGGAGGCGGCGGTACAGCGGCAGCAGGGCCTGCTGGGTTTGCTGGTACTGCTGCTGGGGGAAGGATTTGTCTGCGGTTGCATGTGGTGACAAGAGGCTTGTCTCAATTAAGAGTTTTAGGGGGTGAGACTGTTGGGAAGGCATTGGAGAGGCTCAGAGAGAGTGTCGATCAGATGAGGAGACAGCAGGGGCACCATGCAGTGCACTACACCGAGGAGGTGGGTTATCTTGCTGCCACTGCCTTTGCTCTCCCCTCATTAATGAGCCATGGAAGAAGTCTATCATCAAAACAGGGGAACCATCTGTTCACTCCGAGTCTGCATCTTTTGCAATGTCTCCATGGGATCGATGATGCAGACGCCCATACATCAGCAGCTGCAGCTCTGTAAATGGCGCACAAACTCCATGAAACAGGCACAAGCAGGCCAACAGTAAAGTTGGCCCAATGTTCTGGATGCAAAGTTTCAGGGGTCCAGTCTCTATGCATGCATGTGACCATATGGTGTCTGTTGCCTGCAGGAAGAGGAGAGTGAGGGGGTGCGCCTGGTTCGAGAGGGTCGGGCAGCTCGCTTAGCAGCAGTGCAGCAACACATAGACGGCAGCAGAGACAGGGACCAGCAGCACCTGCGGGACAGCAGTGATACAGGCTCTGCTGCTGGCAGCTTCAGCAGCAGGAGAGGGGTGTCTCCTGGCAGGGCGTCCCCATCACGAAACAGCAGGCTGCACTACAGTGGTGGTGGAAGTCCCAGCAGCAGTTGGAGCGGCAACAGACATAACTCGAGCCCAGGAACCGGATTAGGTACGCCAACATTGTGCTCTGAGTTGCGATGAAAATAGGCCTGGGCCGCCCACCTGCGAGAAACAAATGTATACTTGAAGACTGTCCTAGCAACCATGCAACTGCTGTACTGAGACCACCACCAAAGCATATTGTTCAGTGATTATACAGCCAGTTGCTTGCGCCATGATGGTCGTTGAATGACTTGCCCTGTTGGTGTTATTGAATCATACAATACCGTATTATGGCACTACCACTGCTCAACTGGATTGAATCTAGCCCCTGAGGGGCAACCTCCAGGAGCCAGCACAGATGCTGACGGTGACACACAACTGATGGTACAACTAATGATGTGCAGATGCCCAATGCAGTCCATCCCGTGCTGGTCGTGCTGGTAGATTAGGCACCAGCACAGTTGCTACCACTGACAGCCCCAACAAGCAGACCTCCCCTGGCTGCTTCACAAACAGCACTGCAGCAGCCTCTGCCAGAGATGTGCAAAGTTTGGCCACAGCCGCAGGAGATGCCCAGGGGGTAGCAGGCGATTCTTCCAGTCTTGGAGGCTCCTGGCGCATGTCACGGGAGTCCTTGGACCCCAGCAGGCAGCAGTCTGGGTCACCCCTGCATGCAAGACTGGCGCCAGGCAATGCAGTAGACATGCAGCAGATGCTACCAGCACCCAGGTTTGGGGCTGCTAGTACTGCCAGTCAGGAGCTCAGGAGACATGCAGGCTTGCAGGAGAGCGGTAGTGGTATCAACGGCAGGGCTGATGCTTGAGGTGGACTCTGCATCAAGGTGGATTGTTGCTACATCTGTACAGACAGGTTCAACCTATGCTATGATAGCAAGCGTGCTGTAGTGACAGACTCCAATACTCTGCGGCAGTGTATGGTGGCCATGTAGGTAGAAGGCATCAGTGGGGCCTTCTACTGGAGGTGATAGACCTTCAGTAGTGTCGACATGTATGCATCAAGGCAAAGTGTCGCCGCCGGTGTACTGCTTAGTTCAGCCCAAACCAAGTTACAGTTCCCAAGGGCTTTGATGCGTGAAAGGGTAACTTTTTTCCTTCTTGATTCAGATCACAGTATACATTACATGTTTGCAATGACTCAGCACTGGGGCAGTGCTGCTGCAGCAGGCTGTACAGGCCACCAGCCTTTTCACATAAGCCTGAGGCTGTAAGTAAATTTACTATCTGCTCGGCATAATGGTATGCACTATCACAAACAAGGTGCCCCGCAAGTTGCAGTGCAAGGGCCTAGCAGTGGATATTGTGACATCAACGCTTATTAATTGGTTGACCGGGGCCGCCAGCTGCTGCCAGCACAACACTGCTGACTCAGCACCAACACAGCCTGAGGCTGCCAGCCTCTGTGATAAAAAGTAGCACTGCAGATGGCCTGCCAGATCCAGCAGCAAGTTGGTAACTTGCTGCTCAAGCCTCATGCACCTGTGGCTGCCAGTGGCACAGCTTGCTCATCCAAGTGCCGGAAGCCATCTTGTGATGCCTGCTGAGTTCCCGCAGCGCAAACCTGGCACAGTAGCTCACTTCACCATCTTGCCAAGCGTCAAACTTGCTTAATGCTGCTAGCAGTGGCACCACCTGAGCACCTTTAGAGGTAGCAAACAGTGCTGCTGCAGACTCCCATGAGGCGATTCCAACGACTGCTCTAAGACAAGGCAGCAGCAAGTCGGGGCTGCCGCTGCGTAAGCCTGCCAGTAGGGCACCTGAAACACCCTTCTGGCATATCAGGTTGGCTGGGGCCGCTTCAGCTAGGTTCTGAAGGGTTACTGCTGCCTGCACTGCTGCCTCAGCTTGATGGCAAAGGGGTGAGCCCTTGGTGCTGACTGCTGCTAATGGAATGGAGCGCAATGAGAGGTCCTGGTCGCTGCTGCTGCCAGCAATACTGTTGCTGGCACTGCATGTGCCAGCAGTTACAGCAGGGCTTGCTGGTCTGGGGCCCTTTGAACTCAGGCTTGCCTTGAGGGTTCTGCCTGCTGCCACTAGTGCTGAACTGTGGGCATTTGCAGCTTTCTTGACTATTCCAGCGAGCATTGTTGCTGCTGACCTGTTCTTGTGCTGTTGCAGGACCAGCCTGCAACATATTTCATGCTGCTCCTGATCCTCACTGAGCAAACGAAGGCATCTGGTTGTTGCAGCAACAATGGATGTCTTGGGGTGTTGTAACAGAGCCACTATTGCTGCTAATAGGGCGGTCGGTCGGCCCCATGCTGTGCACTGTGTGATGCTTCGCTTGCAGCATGATGGGCCGCTGGCCAGACATTGCAGGAGGGAGAGGCCAGACAGCAGCGCTGCTTCGCTGATTTGGAAGCTAACAAGTAAGTCATGTAGAGTCATCAACATGGCTGGCTCTTCAGCAAGTGCCAGCTGAATGTGAGGATTGCAGGTCACCATATCTGTCAGCCTGCAACAATCATTTGAATGGAACAGGGCATCATCAGCCATGTCAGCATCAGGAAGTCCATGAAGGCTGCAAAGTCACTTTCACATAGCATGCACCCGTTATCGTTGTATTCAATGTACACGATTGTGTATGTAGCGCTGGCAGCCTGTGTGGTAAGGGGACCTATCCATGGACCCACCGGTTCACAGCTTCCGTAATCTGTGGCTGGTGGTCGTTGCTTACAACAGAGAGCCTCAACTGCCCAATCAAATCGAGGATTTCTTCATCAGTGATGGTTGCCAGGGACGAAGATGCGCGGGCAGGTCCCATCGACAAGAGAACTTCAGAGGATGCACTGGCCCTGGCTTCTAGCTCAACAATGCTGACGCAAGCTTCTATTTGCTGCTATTTTATCAGGGCCGGTGCTGCCAACTAAGCAAGCTGAGCTACCCGGATCCTGACAAGTGCAAGGTCCCGGAAGACAGCAGCAGAGACGCAGCAGATAAACCTAATGTACATCATGCAACAATGGTAACCTCAAGGGTTGTTTGATGCTGCCCCTGCCCATTGGTTCGTCAAGTGAACAACATGAGCCGCGAAACCATGCCGTGACAAGCAAGTAACACGCGCCACATCCCCCGAGAAGAAGTCTCGCAGAAACGCATTTAGTTTCTCATCATACACAGGTCATGACTGCCAGCAATGGCTGCTGCATCGCGAATTGAAGGCTTCCGGGACCAACAGTGATAATTCTTGTTGATGCAGGTCAGGCTCGTGATGAGCTTTCTTGTTCTGAGCTGGCCCATGAGAGATTATGCATGGTAATGGCCCTTATTTTAACCCTTAAGGGATGTGCCAAGATGCGCCAGCAGGCATGTCAGAAGATTCTGCTTGCAGAATTGCAACAGCACCTCAGCAGTAGACACGTCTCAGACTGCCAGCAAGAGATCTGCATAGTCGTTGCAGTGCGTGTCGGTAAGTGACGGCACACGCAGAATGACTGGCATTCATCACGAGAGTACTAGTCCTGGTACAGTAATATCTCGAGATGACTGGGTTGACTAGACTTTCAGTGATCTGCTTGATGTGCAGGGCGCCAACACACCCTGGATTGTCCTTAATGGGGTCTTTGTATCGGCAACATCCTGCGTGGTAGCATCTTTTGTTCCACACCCCCCCACACACAGTCTCTCAACTGTGCCGGTTCGGTTGCGGCCCTGATCTTCGCACCAGACGGACAGTGATAGCAGTACGCCTTGACACTAGATATACCTTGCTTTCACACCGCTTCTAGATTCCAACCCCACACGCAGATAGTCGCCGACCAGTCCCAGGTGACCCAGCAGCAGCAACAGCTCTCCTTGTGACCAAGCTGCATACTATCGGTGGGTTGCAATGTGTCCGAGTCCAAACCAGTGTGCTTGCTAGTGGCGCGGTCCCTGCTGGTCGCGGTCTTGTGTTCGCATTGTGCCATCGCAGAGTTGCGCAAACTCCAGCGCAAGTGGCAAGGCTTACCGATCACCAACATGCACGGTGTATTGTTGCAGGGGACCGCTGCAACAATGAGCCAGGTATACAGACAACTTGCAGTACAGCAGCAGCAGCAGCTGCCTAGGCCCATTGCCCAGCAGGCCGCCAGCTTTGCACCTATCAGAGCTGCAGTAGCACGCAAACTCCAGCCAGTACAGTGTTCAGCAGCCACACAACACCACAGCAGGCGCCAGATGCTGCAACTGTTGACATTCGGAGTAGCTGCAGCAGTAGTGCCCACACCAGCCCATGCAGCTGCTGCAGCAGTCAGCAGTTCGAAGGCACTTGAAGAATACATGAAGCTAGAAGATGACAACAAGCTTAGAGACCAACGGTCATTAGACAATATCAGGTACAATGCTTAAAGAAAGGTACACAGCACCAATTGCCTCAACTGCAGCAACTACATGCAATGCAGCAGTGGCAGCACAACAGCTGGGCTGCTTTGTCAACAGGGTGATGCTGCCACCATATGGTACGTACTACAGTGATAATTCAATGCTGCTTGATTGTAGAAGAACAGTCTCAACGGTGTCGTTTGTGTGTATGTACTCTGTCTCTGTGAGCGCAGCAAATATCAGCAGTGTGATGGAGACCTGTTCTTGAAGCCTGATTCAGGGAGCTTCAGTGTTATCATCTTGTCAGCCTGTTGTCAGCAATGCTGTGCCACTGGGAAGCTACAGATTACTTCCTCTTATGCCTCTTGCAGGAGCAAGTATGGCATCAAGCGCAACATAGATGGACGCGTGCAGCTGAAGCGCAAGAATGGCACATGGATGTCTGTGCGGCTGGATATGGAGGTGCCCGGAGCCATTCTTCTCAGGGATACCAAGAGCAATGGAGTATATGCACTAGAGACAGACAGCCTGCCACAGGTAAGGCATTGCCTGCATGTCAGCAGTGCTGTGCTGGTGTGTTGGATTGATCATCAACCAAGTTACACAGGCTACGTAATCTGTATGGAGCTCTTATCAGGGCAAGAGCCTTGTGTGCAGCCAATGACTGATCTGTCCAGCAGATGCAAGGGCGCTGTCTTTAGGATTAGAAGGCAGCTGTACTCATTCTCAGTTCAGTGAACAAGAAGCTAGCATGTCTAGAGCTTAACCTTGCTGCCCCTTGAATCCGATTTGGTAAACATCGTTCATCTGTGAAGCCTAATAGCTTGTTAACCACTTTGATCAACGCGATAGACTTGTGGACTTCATCAGTATGATGTACCTGACAGGTATACCAGTTGCATACCAGCACTGGAGCAAGAACTGGACAGGAGCAACACATGCCCTGTGGTAGGTGCATTAGCACTTGTTGCAGGCTGCCATCTGTCGCTGTAGGTATGCTTATGCATCGTGGATCTGGGTTTGTTGCAGGTGGACCTGTCTGATGACTATGTGCTGTTCATGATGTTTGCTGATGGCCAATGGGAGGATGAGATGACACCCATTGAGTTCGAGGAGAACGGTAAGGCACTGCAGCTGACCATGACAGAGAAAGAGTTCCACGAGTTTGTCGGTGAGTAAAGTCCAGAGAGCAGCTGTGGCGCAAAAAGCAGGATTATGCAGATGCAGTTCATGTGCTGCATTGTTCAGCATGCCTTGATGTATAAACATATTCAGCAGCATGTCTGGTTTTGTTGTCCTGATCCAGCAACATCAAGGCAGCAATTCTTCAGTGCTGTCCTACATTGCCTGTTTGGATCTTTGTTGCTTTCATAAGGTGCTGTTGCCAAGACCGCTGCCGAGATAGTTCTTAGTAGGCAGTATGCTTCGACTATGCTTTGACCAACCTGCTACTCCTGGCTGCATAATGCACCTTTGACTGCACACTGTCTCGGCAGGTTTCCAATGTGCTGCTGCTTCTGCTTGATGCAGGTATATTGAAGGAGCCTGACGAGGAGCCCAGCAGGAAGTGATTGGAGTTCAGCACCTATAATTATGTAACATGTACATGACGTGGGAAACGTGGATGGCCCACGCTTTTCTGCTGGGGCAGCATTCCACGATCCCTTTAAGTGTGTACTTTGTTTTACTGACGAGACCTCACACATGTGCGCGGAGCCTGCACATACGAATACATTGCAAAAGCATTATCATCAGGGGAACAAAACAGACAATCAACTGTGTCTACGCTGGGGGTTAAGGGTTGTGCCCTGTTTTGAATTCTCATCCGTGCCACGAACGACTATAAAAGGCACGTCATTATCTACTAGTTCCCGCAAGAAGTAGTAAGTCAAGATTCAGCTTTACTCAAGTCAAAGTAGACACTACACTATAAGCACATAAGCTGCGAGCAGCACTCTGTGCTGCGTAGAAGCATAGACCCAGCTCCAGGTGGGTTTCTGCATCATGCACGACTTTGAAAGTGGTTTGTGCTACCCAGTCTATCGACATGCCCTGCTATTTCGGAGGAAGGCGTACAACAGATTCAACTGACGCCAGAAGAGGGCACGCACATTGCAAGGCACATAATGCTGCAACATAATTTGTATCTGTGAATTTTAGGGCCGCTTGGAAGTCGCTGACGCTTTACAAGCGTAATCACAGGGAGGAGTAGGCGCCATGGGAGGTGCAGCTTGGTTTGTGCGGGCTGCGGCCTTCGTATCGCTGATGATAGCTGTTACAGGTGCGGTCCTGGTAGCTTTCAAGACTCTCGTTGGTCTAGCAAGCCATATGCATCATGCGCTGTCAGCAGTAAATGGCACAGCGCTCCTCCTTGGTGTACTGCGACTTTGTCAGGCAACTCGCTGCTCTTCCCTACACCTGATATACGTGTTGCCTTCCTTACTGTGCAGCTACTGCTGGATGTGTAACAACCATAGACTCAAGCAGCCATATGTTTGGCGCTGGTTTGACAAAGCCTTTCAACAACTCATGGGTAAGTAAGGAAGGGCAAAGTACGTATTATTGGCTTTTGGTGGCCTGCTTGGTGGTGCTCAAGGGTGTTGGCAAGCTGCTGCTTGGTCTTATACCTGGCTGATTGGCGCTAGGCAGCTGGTGAACCAATCTATTGCTGCACCTGCCACTTCAGGCGCTGTCAAAGCCTTTGCTGGGCAGCACACGACTTAAATGGAGACAGGCATGTGTTGCATGGGCTAGATCTCGTGTGCTTGTCTCCTGGCTGTCACTGCAGGTGGTCTATGAGCAGGAGACCCAATGGAGGCAAAAAGGAGATCTCACAAAGGTCAACCTCTACTACGACCCTACCACACTATGCGTGAGAGGTATGGATCATCCTGAATCATCTTGAACCATCACCCTGCGAAACATCTTTCGTGTGTCGTCATGAGCTGATGCATTGTTGCTAGCCAAGTGCCTGAAAGAGATGATCAGCTGCGTAACAGCAGCTACTGCTGCAGTATGCTTGCCCTTGCCCCATGTGCTGCTGCACTGAAGGCTTCAGCTGTTTGTGTCACATGCATACAGGAGTCAAGGCCACCTATGGTTACAATTCCACAAATGCAAGACGCATCGGGACTGAGGGCACAACTGCTGGACCCTATTCAACCGTTGACATGAAGCTTCAGGCCTCTGAAGTATTCATCAAAGCAGATTATCGCTACAGTGACAGGTAAGCTTGCTTTGAGTTCCTAGGTGCATTCCAGGCTGCCAATGGACGCAGCCAAGAATTTTCCGCCCACACTTGTGTGTTCCTGCAAGACTGGCACAGGCTGCATGGTGCTGATTGTCAGCATGGCTCGCACCAGTAGTCATCAGCGCAACGGTACCAACTTTAATTTCTAAGCAACCACATATGACATTGCTGCTTTTTCATGTTTGTCACACAGATGCGTCGAGTACCTGAGGCTCTACACCGATAAGAACCGCATTGTGGCAATTGGAAACACCAACAGCAACAGTCCACTTCTCACCACCTGGCCAATTGCGTCAAAGGGAGCCTTCCTTGGTTTTTTCAAGGGCTTCACTGATGTGGCCAATGTTAATGCAAAGGTGGGACAAATGACACAGCTTCAGCTGATTTGGGTGCTCAGGACATGTGACGGCACAACACCCCCTCCTGCAAATCCTTCAGCGCCACCCTCGTCAAATCCAAGTGCACCATCGCCACCACCCAAGTGCACTCCTGCGACAAAGCTTGGTTGCAATGCTGCTCTGGGTGAGTGAGTGCTGCTTTGAAACCGTTCAGAAGGGCTATTTCGAATACACTTGAGCGTCATATGATGTGCTGTTATGTTACAGGCATGCTTGTGTACAGGCTCCACGAAGCTATGTTCTTTCAACATGTCCAGCGATCTACCCCGCATCTGCTGCTAACATGTACGGCCTTAACATGCTCAGGCTGTGTTCTGTCAACAGATACGGCATTGCATCATGTCGGTCTTGCTTGCTGCCTTTGCAGGAAAATGTCCCACCTCCACGTGCCCCCTCACAGGCCTTGGTATGCAGGTGCCTATGCTGTGCTATGGGGTCAACACACAGGTGAGCTCTCCCAACAACCTTTTTGCTACTTCACATGGCAAGGGGGCGGTTTGGCCCGGCCCAAACTTCATGATGCCATCTGGCCATTGCTACTGCTGTAAAGGTTGACATGGCTGCCCAAACGTTTCAAATCTCATACTTGAAAAATGATTGAATACACTGACTCTTCGATGCCAATCTTCACACCTTGCTTAGTAGTTAGTGGAGACCATTGGCCACACCTGCCATTTCCTCACCTGCTCAGCAATGCATGTCACTGTGCAGGTATTGCCATTCCAGAATTATTTGAAACCGTGTACCAATCTAGCCTGCAAGTTGGACAAACCCAACTGCCAGTCCTTCGGTATCCTGGGCATTGGCAGCTACTGCACAGGTAACCAGCTGGATAAGGTTTCACCGCAAGGCATGCTTATGGATTGTATCCTATGTGCTTGCCCCTGCACATAGCATTGTTGCCCCTGCAGACTGCTCCCAGCATGACATGTATAAGCGATGCGTGATTGCCCTATGTGTGGACAGCAGACCTGCAAGCAGCATAAGGAAGGATGCAAGCTGGGTGTGATGCGTATCTGAGCACCAATGAACAACCGTGCAGGCACTGTTGTCGCCATGGCTGATGACTCGCAACTGCACCCCATAGCAAAGCTACTTGTTGGCTTCCCATGTGTGGAACATACTGGCCCTCTGCTGGATGTCATCCCTGCAATCAGCAGCACTAACAACACTGGAATCTACATGGCAAAGGTGAACTTATGGCGGTCAGCAGTCTTGTCCGAGTTTGTTGCATAGGCAGCATGCATCAGCAGCATTGCATGAGAGCCTCTGCGTTGGCATGCAACTTGGAACTTACACCACTCAGTAACCAACCTGGAACACAGCTGATGCATTATGTGGACCACTTGAAGCCTTTATTACCTCGTGCTTGCTCACCTTCTCACTACCCTTCTCAACAAGAGAGTCTTCTGCCTGTCAGCAGCAGCTGGCACCGGGCTGACATACAACATGCTGCAAGTGATCTGCCTCCAGGCATCACCGATTGAGTATTCTCCTGAACCCTCATCCTCTGCTGCTTTGCACAGGCCTGGAAGACTTGCGACTGCATGCAAGGTGCAGCCACTGTCATCCAGTCAATGCTGAGCAAGAACTCAACCATAATGGCAGACTTGGCAATCCCTGACATGGGCTCTGTCCTTACCAAGATCTTCAACAAGTCCCTGGGAGAATGCAACCTGGAAGATATGATAAAACAATGGACCTCTGCTGTTGCAATTAAGCTGCCCCTTCCAAAACTGGTTGTGCCAGATTTCAATGTGACTTCACTCCAGGCCATCATCCCGGGCTTCCAGGTTCCCTGCCTTGTGCTGCCAGGTAACATCGTGGTGTGCAAAGCAAGCAGGGTCTGCAAGGAGGCTGTTTCATGCTGCAGCTACGGCTGCTCATACTGTGGTGCGGTTGCATGTTGTCATCTGGCGCCACTGTACAAGTGCTTTGCAAGGAGCTAGTGCACAGCCAATGCTTGCAGAACTCTGTGCTGGTCACACATTTGGCTTCTGCCCTGCCTGCTAGCATAATTCTGCCTCTTAGCAACCTGACAACATCTGTGTGTGGTGTTCTTGCTGTTGGCAGATATCAGCTTCCCACTTCTGAAGCTGCCGGATGCACTGAAGACCCTTCCAGTGTTCAGCATCCACGCCAACCAGGTCACTGCTGTCACCCAGCTGCTCAACATCACAACCCTGGCCACCCTCCTTGTTCCTGCAACTGGCACAAGCGCTGTAGCATCAGCCGCAGCAGCTATGACTCTGCCCGACTTGTCTATCAATGGACTCAAGGTAAGGGTTGCGAGCAGACAGACTTGCGCCTTCTGCTTGACGTGATCACTGCACCGCTGGCTTTTCAACATGGCTTGCCATGTCTACACCATTGCCCAAACTGAGCCTCTCACAGGCCACATAGACCAATGCTGTACCAACTGCAAATGCTTACGGTGCCACTCTTTTACTTCTGATCTGTTGCAGGCTCTGGCAGCCACCTTCACTGCCACCAACCCACAGACGCTGAGCCTGCCCAGCCTGCAGTCACTGTTGAGTCAGTTCAAGATGGCAAACTTGACCAGTCTGTTGACTCCAAGCACCACTGTGGACAAGTTGGATCTAACAGCTATTGTGTCTCAGTGGGTGGCCGCTAGGAGCTTGAATATCACACTGCCAACCATTCTGATTGGCAACACCAAGTTGACTACTTTGCAGGTAATGCCTTGTTGGTGCTTGTCAGATCCAGCTTTTGAGCATTTAGGAAAAAATGGGCAGCCAGCAAGCCAGTCATGATATCATGAACTATCAGAATAGGCTAGCTCACACAGGAATGCATGCCATTGCTCGACAGTTGTCTCAGTGGTTTGTTGAAGCTAGTAGCTAAGAGCTTATAGTATCAGGGGCACCGGTGATGTCCTGTCACGACGGTCTATCCACCCAGCAATACCTCGCGCCATGACTCTCATCCCCATGATCGTCGTGACAGCCCCTGACTGCATAGCACTTTGGTTTGCTCCAAGCTGTATTCCTGCAGCTGGCATAGCCACCTCGTTATTATGTCCTGTAATGCACCTGCAGGCTCTCATCCCTGGATTCACACTCCCCTGCGTGCTGGTGCCAAAGGCTGCGGCAGCATTCGTGACTGCCGTGCATGATTTGCCGCTGTTTGTCATTCCGGATGCAGCTCTCAAGGGTGTTGGTCAGCTGCTGCCTGGCCTCACATCTGTGGCTACCGTGCTCGTTGACAAGAATCAGGTAAGGAAAATTCCCTGATATAGCTGTGTCAAGTGATGCGTCACAGCTGTTAAGAATGTAAGACTCTGGACCCCATTGCTGTTGGCCAATATGCCTTGGTAGCGGAAGCAAACGTACTGTACTGCAATGGCTGTTTCAGTTTGACACCTGGAGCGAGTGGTCACTCTCAGACTCCTGCAGACTCAGAACATTTGGCCATAGCGGACACCTTGTCGGGTGCTTGACATGTGCACTGCCTCAAATGGCTGTCCACTGATAAATTTCGATTTTGCTGCCGTTGCTTGTGCGCTGCTGATGCAAACAGACAACCCTGCCGACCGTCAAGATTGGAGCAATCACTGTGCCAGACTTTGGCAAGATAGCCCTGAAGATCAGCTCAACATTGCTGCCTGCTGTGGCCATTCCCGGGCTGCCCTCCATGCCGTTACTACTCAACGTCCAGAGCGTCAACTTGAATGGCATTATCAACTTCTTTGACAATCTGGAATTAGCCTTCAAGAACGTCACCACACAGGCAACTTCAGCAGCAATGCAACAGCTGCAGGCAACTCTTGGTGAGGTTGCCTCGAAGCTGATTCCTGATCAGTTTGAAGCTGCATATGCCAACTTCACTGCTGCTGCTGTAGCAACAATGCAGCATTTGCAGTCTGCCCTGGGACAGGCTGTTTCGGCGGTTCTTCCAGACTCTGTTGAGGCGCTGTTTTCGCCAGGAGGAGGTGCTGCTTAAGATTGCATGAAAGTGGTCGTCATCATACCACACATGACTGGTTCGGAGCAAAGCATGGTGGATGCCTTAGGAGGCCCAAGTCGGGCTTCTACAGTGTAGTGGTGGTACTGACACCAAACGTTTGCAAAATGACAATGGTGGGAAACGAGCATTCTGGAACCAATGTACAACAGCAACTGCAAAGTTGCTGGGCCAGCAGGAAAGGAGAATGGCCTACTTTGTGTGGGTTTCTTTGTGTTGGTTTCAAGCCTATATGTGGGTCAGCAGGCAAGTGCGGGCCAGGAGGCAACTTGTTGCCAGAGCCTGCTTGTGCAAGTATGTACAGCAGCTGCTTTGCGAGGAGTGGAAAATGGTTCAGGCATGCAGCCGCACTTGACCGCAACATTTGGGATCTGTTTCATCAGACTGATTGTGTTTTATCTGCTTCTGATTTTTCATGCTACCAGCTGTTTGTTTGGTGGCAAGCAGTGCTTTAGGCAGGCATTCCATGATTTCTATCAGCATCAGGAACTTCTCTTTGTCCAGCAAGTGTTCACTAGACTGGCAGTTTTGCTATCAGGGTCACAAATTTCTTTGTCATGGCAAGGGGGCTGTCCATCATGTTCATCATCCATGATGGTAATAATGGTGCAAGAGTGCATTGACGTCAGCATGCAGGCCACTGTAGCAATCTGCTGTCAAAAATACTTAATGCATTCACGCCATGTTGGTGCTATTGTTGGGTTTGTGCTGGCACCCTGGCACAGCAGAAGGGTTTGACTTCTGAGCTGCCACTGGCAGTTTTCCTGAAGCAGGTGCACAGTAACCCACAGGACGCTTGAATCTTATGGGGTAAGGATACCGGTGTTTGATGTATACATCAACTCATGTTGCAAAAAACCGATCTGCAAACTGTCAACTGGGCAGATGGGTAAACGGACTGCAGGTCAATGAAGATGAGCCACCAACAGCTAAGATCTTACTTAGTGCAGGCTCTCGCGACTTTCACTCGCATAGGCGGATGCTAAACCAAAAGTTGGCTTCAAAGGTGCGCTGGTATGTACAGCGTACGGTAACAAAGGTTGGTGGACTGTGCACTTCAGCATCCTTGGATCTCCTCATCAGCATCCTAGGAACTCCCCAGAGCAGGTCAGTGTATGCCGTACTGGTTTATGTGCATGATGTAAGCACACTCCACGGTGGCGGGCTTGAGGTTGAGGCGCGCACCGCAGGTCCCCTCTGCTGCCATGTGGTACGGCCCAACAAGGGATGCAGTCGACATTTGCGCACTACATACCGGAATCGCGACCTTTCGTTTTCTATCAACTCGCTCTCCGATCAACGACTCAGTGGCTTCCTTGCCAGCATGCGATGTGGTACAGTCAGCCTAGGCATGGCGTCACCAATGTCAATGGCCCGTCACAGCGACTCACCAACGGAAGATCCCTGCGAGGAATGTATATAAGCCACAGCACATGCAGGTCTACTAGTTACTTCAATCGCGATTCAAACTTTTAACAAAGCAAGTACAACGATCTTCAGCAACCCTCTGATCCCATCTTTTGACTTTCAACCAACGCAAGCATGGACCGTCAGGGCTACGAAGGCACAGGTATTGACACTGCTAGAGAAACTTGTAAATGCTGCTACATTTACATTTACAGAGCGCTTCATTGGCTAATGCTCAAAACTGGGCTCCGAGCCAGACGCTGCTGCACACATGCTGCGATCTTGTCAGAGGGTGTGCAAATATCTTCTGCAGGCGTTGCAGTCGTGAACCCCCGTATACCGGCATGTGCTGAGTTATGCTTTGCCGCGCTGTACAGCGAACACGTACTGCCAGCATTCATGTCAGCATAGAATATGCCACTCATACCGACTTCAGCGGTAACTGTCAGGAATATCATGTAGTGTGGCTGATTAAACCTGTGCTGCTGCTGCTGCTGCTGTGTGGCAGGCTACCAGACTGGCACTGCTGGTGGCTACCAGACTAACACTGCTGGCAAGCCTTTGGGCCAGACCATCAAGGAACACCTGCCAGGTACAAACGAGTATCAGGCAATCCACGGCACCACTCCCGCACACAGTGCAGTGAACAACATGAAGACATACGTGCCAGGTGCTGGGCCTAATACATCATTGCCACAGACAAAAACAGCGAGCAGAGTATGCCAAACTAATTTAATTTGTATCGGCTTGGTAGCTGCTGCCTATTAGATGGGTATGTTGCCGTGTCACTGCTGCTTCTCTTGAAGATGTGATTTCACAGCACTGGTGTCTTGGAACATAATAATGTGAGATTCATGCATCTCTGTGGGTGTTGTAGGTACTGAGGAGCACCGCATGGCTCGGGCAGGTGTGACTAGCCATGCCCATGACACAGCTGGCCAGGGCATTGGTAGTGGCATGGGCACAGGGTACACTGGCACCGGCACTGGTATGGGTTCAGGCTACACAGGCACAGGCGCAGGCTATACAGGTGATACGAGGCAGTGATGATGTTGCAACTGTACTCAAACACAGTGACATGCACTGTATGCAATACCTGATGGACGGTGTAGTATGTGTTTGAGACATATGCTGCAGATGTTTGTGCTCCTTGGCATTTTCTGCAGTGTTATTCCATACAGCAAATGCTGCAACAGCAATTGTTGGTATTGAAAGGATACAATATGACATGTGCTGCAGGGACTGGTGGTCCCACCATGGGTGAGCGTGTGAAGCAGGCCATCCCAGGAACCAACGAATATGAGGCAACTCACGGCATGACTGGAGCTCATAGGACAGTAGAGCAGGCCAAGGCTCACGTCCCAGGTTAGTGTGCCATCTATGGTCTGGCTTGGAGCATAGACTGTTGTGTTGCTGATAATTGTGGCTGACAGTGAGCATTGCTAACAGAGTCGTGAGGATTTATGACCATGCTGCAGGTGAATTTGCATTTAATCATCTGTGATTGTGGTGTATATCCTACATCTGCGTTGTGTACCACCTTGGAACTTGCTGTAGCTCCAACTGCTGTTTTGCTGCCTATTGACCAACAGGTACTGAGGAGCACCGCATCCATGAGGGTACCCGCCCAGTTGGTGCTGGCACTGGCATGGGCACCATGGGCACTGGTGGATACAGTGACACTGGATATGGTGCTGGCTCAGGTATGGGCAACACTGGTTATGGTGCTGGCTCAGGCATGGGCACCACAGGCACAGGTGATGACTACGTCGAGGGTGGCAAGAAGCCCTTGGGCCAGAAGATCAAGGAGGTCATCCCAGGTGAGCCGCGGACACCCCACTGCCATTATTAGTATGGCATTATCATGAGCAGTTGTGCAGCAACACAAGCAATTTGCACAATGTGGCAGCAAATGTAGGAACTCGTGAGGCTAGAGAAAAATTATATAGTATATAGTAATATGACCTTGTGGGATTTCAACTGCAAAAATAATATACAGATATATAGTATCCGCAATGCATAGAATGATCTAGTAGTATGGTGAACACTAGCCAACAGTATAACAATGTGACAATACTGCATCTGTGACCATTGTAATGCTAATCTGTCTTATGAATAGGCAATTTATTTTACACAGTGTGATTGTTGTTGCTGTTGTCCAGGTACCCGTGAGCATGAGGCAAAGAAGATTGAGCAGGGCAGGTTTTAACTCAGTTGCACTTAGTTCCCTTCCTGTCTACCTGTCTGTGTACTGCTGACACCTGGGGGTGCAGCAGTGACTACTGCAGCCTATTGATTTCACTGTACCGCACTGTGCTCATACCACAAATGGATCACACCATCATGTGAAGGTGGAGAAGTTCTGAATTTGCTGTGGATGTGAAGTACAGAGGGCAAAATGCTTGCTAAATGCTCATACAGTATGGAGAGGAGGTACACCTGCCCTTTGTAATTTACTAATTATTCTATTTCAATATTGGCATGCAGTCAAGGTGACAGGTGATTTGCATGTAAAGAAGGGGGAAAGCAACACGGTTGTTCCATGATTTTGACTCGTTGTTTGTGAATGTCTATTGTAAGACTGTATAGGAGCTGTACTGCAAAAATATGGACATATTTGTGTGCATTTGATCGTTTGAAATATGGTATGATCATCATGATGGGAAATGTGGATGACTCATATACAGTACTCTGGAGAGTTTTATTTATGTCACTCTATCATATCTACAAGGGGGGCCACTGCCTTGTCTTGTAGATTGTGGGGTGTGCTGGAGTTTAAATGATGGATTATTGCAGCTGTGACCAAGATAGCTGTTAGTGAGGGGGTATAGAAGTTGCTGTGCAACTTCTACCAAAGTGATGAAATTGTATGGTGTACAGTAGTGTGTTTGGAAGCATAGTGGACTCTTGACATGTGCCATGTAGGACTGTACATGTTATCTGCCCTATAGCGCAAGGTGGAGTTGTAAGAGTTGGATATATTGTAACTTGCTCAAACACAGGACTGGACTTATCAATGATACAGCAACAGTACCGTCTTATATACTGTGAATGAGGCTGTCACATATAGGATTGGGACGATGAACTCAGCATAAAGTAGCATCATAATCTTCATCGACTGATGATTATGGTCTTGTTGCACGTAGCCTACAGTATAGGTGAACAACAAAGACTATGTACACTTCCACTCGCACCAATGATGCAGAGATGCATATGTGCAACAGTCTTACATTCTCATACTGTTATTACAATTGTTGTAAGCCTGTCAGCAAGCAGAGATAAATAGTGATAACAGCACCAAAACATACTCCCTTTACCCATGCTCCCCAAATGTAAAATGGGTTTAGTTCTGGAACATGTAACTCATCATGTGAGTATTCCTCAATGTCCCTACACCTGTAGTGATTATAGCACCCACTCAATACAGGTGATCTGTCTTATTCACCACCATGGTAGTTGGATGAGCAAGCAAGGCAGGCACAAGCATTACACCAGGATGGCACTCCCAACACATGGCAACACATTCTCCACAGCTTTTCAACTTGCTCATTTTCTTATACACTGCAGCTTCACACAACGCCTGTCACAGACGAACTACCCAGCAGTTGCCCATGAGATGAGATCTTAGCTACTGCAGCTGCTCAATCATTACCTCGTACCACAATTTCTAACTTCCCTAGCCCGGCGCTGCTGACTCAGCACTGTTGGCCTACCTGGCACACCATCACACACCGAAGTAGTACCCCTGCTAGCAGCTAACAACTTATCCATGTCCACCACAGGACTCTGCCTACCCCCTGCTGGGTTATTTGGCTCTGAGGAGCAATGGTGATGCAGAAACTGCTCCAATAAGTTGCTGCTGCTGCCATAGCTGCGGTGGCTGTCGTGCTGGCCTGCTGCAACACACTCTGCTACTGCTGCAGATGCAGCTCCTGTTGCTTCTGCGGCTAGTGGGCCATCAAACAGGTGCTGCTGCTGCTGCCTGTCAGGCTTACGGGCAGTGTCTTCTCCTCCTCCTGATGATGAGGCGGGTCGTTTGGGAGTGGCAGCAGCCAATGGCCTTGCTTGCCTTGCTGCTGTTGCAGCATCTTCCCGCTTGATTTGACCAGCAGCAGCAGCAGCAGCGGCCTTCCTGCTCTTCTTTGCACTGACTTTGGGGCTGAACCACTGCCAAATGCTGCTGCCACTAGAGCTGCTGACAGCAGCCTCGCCAGAACGCCGCACTGCTGCGGCTGCTGCTTTGTTCGTGTCTGGGGTGCACAGATCTATGCCCTCGGGACCTCCATTGCTGCTGCTGCGATTGCGTTTTACCTGTGGTGTCACACAGCCAACATGTTGGTGTACATCAGCATCTCCTCTTCCTACTGCTGCTGCTGCTGCTGCCATGCAGACAGCACCTGGAGCAGCTGCTACATCTTCCCAACAGGGCCCAGGAGTGACGGCGGCAATGGGGCTGCTGCTACTGCCTGCTGCTGCAAAAGGAATTGGACTGCTGCTGCTGCTGCCATTTACTGCTGATGTCAATTGATGTGTGTACCAGGCCATTAGGTCTTGTATAAGCTCATGCTTTCGCTTGAGCTGATGGTACCCCCCCTCTCTGCAACAGGCACACACACAAACAGTCCGCAGTACATCATTATGACTCATAATCAATGGCCTTGAGGTACATCAGCAGCAGGCCATGGTGAATCTCTGTGACCTGACTAACCCGAAGCAGATACATTGTGTGTGTGGCATACCGTGTGTGACTGGGCTTCTGCAGCAGAAACCTCCAAGGTGTACAAAGTCTCCAACAAGGTGCAAACTGATGCACGGGCCATAACTTAAACTTGATACAATACAGGGCAAATTAAATAGTACTGGGTTCAAATAAAATGAAAAATCGTCTGCCAGGCATTCATGCACAACAATGACTAGTCCAGTGATGAAGAGCACTCAGCAGCAGCTCACCCGATCCTCAAGCAGTGCAGGTGACCGCCCATCTTCTTATCTTTCAGGAAAGCTCCCAGTGCCTTGGCCAACAGCTGCCCACCAGTCAGGTCCTGAAACACAGCAGCAGCCACCAGCTCATCCACCTCCTCCTTCGGCCTGTACCGCTGAGGCCAGGCAGCTGCCACACTGTCAGCGCCTGCTGCTGCCACCGCAGCTGCAGCCTTGTCAAAGCTGGCAGCCACTGCCGCTGCCGCTGCGGCCGCAGCTTTGAAGCCAACAGCTGCTGCTGCATTTGCAATAGCTGGAGAGATTGCTGGGATGGGAGATGCCAGCATGCTGATCCGAGGCACAGGAGACAAGCCCACAGTGATGCCATGAGAATTGTGAAGAGGTGCTGAGGCGTCCTCATCACCCTCCTGCTCATCCTCTTGCTGCTGCTGCTGCTGCAGTGCTGGTGACAGTGGCTGCATGTGCAAGTGCTGCTGATGATTCAGGTAAGCATCTGCCAATGAACATGAAGACGGGCATTCTGAGGTGCTGCTCACACTGATTGCCTCATCCTGCTGCTGCTGCTGCATGCTGTCCTTCAGTGCATGAGGCTCCTCAATCTCTTCCTCAGCATCATACCCTGATTCACTGGGGTCACGCTCACAGCCGCTGTCGCCGCTGCTGCTGCTATTGGCAGCTACCCCATCAGGGTCTGCTTGCTGCAAATCAGGGACAATAACTGAATGGCCATCTTTGCCTGAGCCTTCAACAGAGTCCTCTGCGGGCGGCAGCTGCAGGTCATCATCTGAGTCTGACCCCTGCTGTGACTTGTCATCACTGCTGCCTGCTAACACCAATTCAGAGACAGATGCTGCACCTGCGCTGCCTGTGGGTGTTGCTGCAGGCGTGTCAAAAGGCACCTGGACACCAAGACTGTTTGAAGCCAGTGCCTCAGACAAGCTCTGAGCGTCCGCCATCAGGTTGTGCACCTGCAGAGCTAGATGCTCCTTGCAGCGCAACTTCTCTGAGTTGACTTTCTGCGTGCTCTTGTGCAGAAGCTGGCCCATCTCCTGCTTGTGTCTCTGCTGCAGGTCTGCCAACTCAGCGGCATGAGCTTCAGCATCTGCTGCTGCTTGGCGCCTGAGCTCTGCTGTGGCTGCTTCAGCCGCTGCTAAAGCCGATTGCCAGCGATCTCGCTCCTGCTGGTGCACGGCTGCCGTTTGTGCTGCCTGCTGCGCTGCTGTTGCACACTGTGCCTGTTGCTGCTCTTGCTGCTGTTGTAACGCCAGTTGCAGTGCCTCTATTTCCGCTTGCTGGCCCGAAATCTGCTCCTGAAGACATCTTGCATGGTTAGCACAGATTCCACAGCTGCTGTTTGCTAAGGAGCTCTGCATTTGCTGATTATTGAGCTGCTGCTGCAGTGCACTGCACTGCTGACTTACCTGTTGCATGCTGCGCTGTGCTGCCGCAAGCGTAGCAATAGCCTGCTGCTTCATTCCCCTTTCAAGCTGCAGCTGCTGCTCCAGCCTTGCTGCAGTTGCCTGCTCATGTTGCAGCTGCATGTTCAAGTCCTGCATCTCTTCAGTACCATTCTCTATCCGCTGCTGCAGAGCTTCCACTTGCTGCACAGATTGTTGGCGGCTTCTTAAAGTTTCTAGTTGCTGTGCTGTTAGTTGTTCTCTCAGAGCCAACACCTCGCTGCTCCTGTCAGCTAGTCGAGACTCTGCTGCCTGGAGTGCTGTTGCCGTGTGTGCTTCAGCAGTTGACAGCAGCTGGATCTGCTCCTGCTGTTCTGCAAGTTGTGACGATTGCTGCTGCGCTGCCGCCTGCTCAGTTTGCAGCTGCTGCTGCAGCTGAGCAAGCTGTGAGCTGGCTCTCTGCTGCTGCTGCACTGCTGCAGCCTGTTCTGCCTCCAACTGCTGCTGCAGTGCAGCGGACTGTTTCAGCATATCTGTCAGCTGCTGTGCAGAATTGGCCTCCGCTGCTGCTAGCTGCTGCTGCAAACGCTCTTCGCACTGCATGGCCCTGGTTTTGAAGGCAGCAAAGTCTTGGGCTGCATGCTCAAGCTGCTGCTGCAACAGGCGGTCAGCTGACTCTGCTGCTGCTTGATGCTCAGCTGCAGTGGCAAGAGCAGCTGCCAGCTGTTGCTCCAGGTGCTCTTCACGCGCAGCTGCTGCTGCTGCGTCTGCTGCAACAGTGGTTTTGAGTATGTCCTGCAGATTACAGCAGGCATCAGTTGTGCACTGCATTTACACAATCCTGCTCATGGGCAGTCAAGTGGGGTGTCCCGGGTGTCAAACATGTTGGGTGTAGCCAAGCAGGCAGTATCTAGGGCAATTGATTCCATATGCTTGAACTTATTCCCCCTCCACACCTGTTGTTCCTGCAACTCAGCATAAGCTGACTGCATGGTGTGCAGCTGCTGCAAGATCTCTGCTGGCATGCTGCAGCCCCTGGTTGCCTGCTGCAGCTGGTCCTGAAGCACTATGATCTCCATCTCAAGCCTGCAGCAGGGCAACATGAAGTCATAGAGTATACACATGTTCTGCAGTCATCATGGGGCTCTTGCTTGCATGAAGACACAAACTGCAAACACGAGGCGGCCATGCAAATCTGCTATGGAGCCAAGGATGCAAGCTAGCATGTCTAATCTGACAAAAGAACAGTTCCCTGGACGCTCCAAGACAAAATTAGCACACAGCACAGCAGAGAGGCTCCAGCATACCTCTTGATCAGTTCATCCTTGGGCTGTGTGTTCACCACAGGTGTGTTGGTGATGGATCTGGCCATCTCAGCGAACCGCAGGGTTTCTTTTGTCTCTGTCAAATTGCTTCTGGCCGTGCTGATGCAGGCAATCACCAGCAGTTTGCTGTTGCCGCCACCCAGAGCATCTTGCAGGCAGTAGGTGAGCTTGCTGTTCCTGTGGGAGCGTCGGAGACGTCCACAACACCATCAACATCAGCGCAGGTTGGATGCAAACAGCCCAGCAGAACATCGTACAGACAATAGGTTCATTGCATGAAATGATTTGGGTAAGTCAATTGTGCTGACAGTATGCTTGCACACCACACACCAGCATCAGACACATTGTGTAATGGACCTTCTGCAAGTGGCAGAGCTGAGGCAGTGGAGTCTTACCTGTATGTTGAGACTCTGTCCCCTCTGAACACCTCCTCTATGACAGTCTTCAGGTGGCACAGGCTCTTGTTGATGAGTCCTGCCTCCTTCTGCTGCCTGCCCTCTGCACCACTGCGTTTGATGTTCTCAGAGCCAGCAAGATCAACCAGGTAGAGCTTCCTACAGCAGCACTGGAACATTCTATTATTGGATCTGTCATGAGTGCTTGCTACGTGCAACCTACATATGCAACGAGAAGAAGGAGCTTCGGCAACTGCTGCTGTCCCCCTTCACGCTCAACTCACAGAACTCGACACATTATGCATAACACTGATGCTGTGTCTTGTCATTGACAAGACACAGCATGATTGCACCAACTTGCTCACCCAATGAGATATGTGGTTATTGGAGCCATATTACCAGGCTCGCTGCTGCAGTCACTGGCGCCGTCCTCCGTGCTACTGACATCATCATGCGGGCTCAGCCCTGGGCTGCTGCATCTGCTGATGGGACTGTTGCTGCTATTCACACAGGCACTGCCACTGCTGCTCCCGCTGCTGACACTTGCTGCTGCATGCTGTTTACCTGCATACTGCATCACTGGGATGTGCTGCGTCAATGTCAGCGTGACCACCACATGTGATCTGCTACTGAGCTCATTGAGGCAGGTCTGGGCGGTGCGACGCTTTCGCAGGCTTCTATGCAGGACAGCATTGAGCTGCTCTTTGTTGCTGACTTGCAGCTCAGTTGCTTTGTACTTGTTCGTTTGCTGCCTTGGTGTGCTGGGTGGTTTGCCTGGTGTGGCAGTACTGACAGGCCGCTTTCCAGGATCAGATGCCACCAACAAGTCAGTGAAAGTTTCCTGCATGTGACATCACCGCACCACCGAGTCATGCAGATACTACTTTATGAGGTTTGCCATGGTGACGGCAATGTGCTCTCACATGCAGAGGTGTCTAGTTACTTGTAGATGCCACAACATTAAGGTGATGCATGCTCAGCTGCCGGCCCTGGCGGTGCTCAACCAGCTCAATAAACACTGACAGGTCCAAAGGTCAACAGCACTGTGCCAAGGAGCGCAAGAACTCACACAGTATAGCTCTTCAACCATAACTGATAGCTTGCACGTGTGTGCATCATATCTGTCAAACAGGTCTTCTGTCACATGATCTACTATGCCCCTGTGCTGCTGGCTGCCAAGGACAGTATGAGTCTTTCCAGACCCCGATGCCCCTGCGATGGAAAGTGAAATGAACGTATGATTGTCGTATTCAAAAATTCAGTGGCCGCATGTGGTGCAAGAGTTCGGCTCTTTCTCTTGAGGTCCAGTTCGCACAGATCTGCTGTTGACAGCTCAACATTGGAGTGTGCACACATGCCATATAGCTATATGTATTGCCAACAGCAGCAACCAAAGTTGCATCAGCACTTACCATAAGCGAATACTGTGGCGTTGATGCCCTGGAACAAGCTGGCCACCAGTCCCTTCACCTCATCAGTGTACACACAGTCCCCATCAGCTGGCAGATACACCCGGTCAGCCTCAAATGGGTTTGGCCGTTGCAATTCGATCTGTAAAGTAGGCATGTGATCGTGTTGATCATGGTAATCGCCGTGAATGTGCTGCAGAAGTGGGCTGCTAAAGACATCAGTTGGTAAGGGCATACAGGTACGACGGTGCCCGGCTGTAACCGCATCGTCACAGCTAGCTTGAATACACCAACCTGATTGGTATCTAACACCCTTATGACATCCCCAAGTGCTTCGTCTTCCTTGCAGAACGTAGGTCTTGCCTTGACGACCACTCTGCAGCGCTCGCTGCGCCCTGCTGCCTTTGCCATGCTTGTAAATGTCAGCAGGTATATGTGATTGACAAATAAATGGTTTGTTGTGCTGCTTCCATGTGCATCAGTCGACAAACAGTGAAACTGCCAACGCTGATGGGCTTAACTAGGCAGGGTGTCCATATCAAGATGCTACAACGCTATCATTGGCATAATTAACAGTGGTCCAGGGGACAGCACAGCAACAACCAGTTTCGCGAATTTGAACCTTGCGACTGTTGGCCTGCCCCATCTTTCGCACAACAGCCGAACCAGATACAGGTGCTTGCTGACAAAAACATCTGAGGAAGTGATGTGCGAGCAGATATATGGCAGCAGAGGGATTCCATTAGAGACTCTCAATTGAAGAGTCTCCAAGCAACCCTAGGGTCTACGGTCATATTGCTCTACCGTACACTGCCGGTAAACGAGGCCTGGGCTGCAAGCGCAGGTTTTGGACCCTATCATAGTTACCCCAATGAGCCCGATAGGACGTCTCTAAACCAGAGCTGCTTACTAAACCCCGCTCATCACCAACCCTGATACAGTTCACCCATATATTTATACCCTTCACTTCTTTCCGCCCTTCTGCTGCACGCTCTTCTCTTTCTGAATTACGACATTGAACACGCCTGTGACATCTGGGTGCAACTTCACGCTGCACTCGTATGTGCCTAGTGTCTTAATGTCTGGAATTACCAGCTCCAGGTCTGCGATGCTGCGGCCTGTCTGCTGGTAGATGGCATCAACAATCTCCTGCTTGGTCACGCTGCAAAAACACAGCAGCAATACAACCGCAGTACATCTGTCAACCGTGATGTACTGTATTTTATTCTGTCTGAAAACCTTTAAAATCTGTCATCCGCACTCCAGGAGTGCAGGACCTGCAACAACCTTGGCAAAGATTCTGCAGACTGCGCACATATCATGTATCGTCCCCCCTGAAACAGCCCTGGGCACAACTCAGCAGATCGACCTGCTCAGCTGCGCTCAGGGCGATTTCAGGGGGCACGTTGTCAACTCCTGCAAGGAGCATCCATTTCTGTACATGTGCAAGTCATTGCAGCAGCGCAGCTGTTCACATATACACTTTAATCTGACATGTGTTACGCCATGTTATTTATCATCATGACTAGCATACCACCTACACCGCTGCAGTAGCAGCTCAGCTGACCTGCCAAATAGCTGGTCCTTGTCACCAGCCTTCTTCTTCAGAGCAAACTTGCCAATGGTTGCCAGGGCATTGGCAAAAGCCTGAGCCTGGGCTTTCTCCTGCAGTACAGAGAAGATATTGCAACAAACGATCTGTGAGTAGAGCAAACACTGCTTGTGCTGTAGCTGCAGCTGTCTATTCCCAAGAAGCAGGCCTGTGGCTGCAATGATCCTTGTTTTGAGGCGCACACAGATACCACTCTTCTGGCAGCACCATGGGATACGGCGTGCTGGTGATGTGTGGCATGAACAAAGTGGCAAATGGTATATATCGCCATCAACAAAGTGGCCACTGACTAGAATTGTCAGCACTCAACCTGGAACCTGCCTCACTGAAAATTCTGTGCTATCTTGCAGCAAATGCACACATCTGCTGTTGCTGCTGCTGCTGCCGCTACTGCTGATGCTGTGCTCAAGATGCATTGCACTACAATGCATCACTGCTGTTAAGCACGCGTTGCTAACTACTGCTGGTTGTGCTGCTGCATTCATGCAATGGCCACACTGTGTTGACTATGATGGTTGACTGCATGTTGGTCACTTTCAAACCCACCTCCAGCTTGGCCCTCAGAGCATTCTCCTTGGCCCTGCGCAGATCCCTGCAGCAGCAGCGGCAGCAGCAGCAACGCACACAGGATCAGAAGCAACAAAAGAGACGATTAGCAGATCTCTGCTGACCTTGAGCAGTCACAACCGCATGACCTTATTCTTCAAGGATTGCTGGCTGGGGCTTGAGGGAGAAAGAGTGCCTTTCATGCTCCAGGTCAGCACTAGCTTCAAGATCTCAGGCCAGTGGCACTGGAGGACTTTGACTGATCTAGGCACACTGAATCACGTGCTGCCCAAAGGGGAGCAAAGAGCTGCGGAACTGCTGATGATGTTCTGACCATGCGCAGTCATTGGGCACAACACAGTAGGCAGCTGTTGTGTCAACTGTTGGTTGTACTGATGCAGGCGGCTGCTCTGCACTGCCACAGACGGATTGACCCTGCTGAGTGATGCGTTTCTGATGTCGCCATGTCAGCGTGCAATTGTGCAATGCTGGAACAGGCTTGCAGGTCTGGCTGTGGCCCGGCTGCCAATGCTACTCCATACACCACACTGGCACTGAGCTGTGTGAGCAGCTGCCGCACAGCTGCTCCCTGTGTGAGCGGTCACAGCCAGTGGTGCGGCTCACTGTGTGACTTGAGGGGCCTGCTAGGAGCTTTTGCTGACTCTGCTCTGCTATTGTATGCTTTCTCTGCTATTGTATGCTGAACTTTGACCCAGAGAACCCCTTAGTGCCCATGTTACTGGGCATGAGCCCGTGTCTATGGCCTCAACAGCTTCCTACTCTGCTGTGGGCTGCTGCAGACTCCCAGCAGTGCGGTGCTCACTCTAGGATACGCTCGTTTGCGATCTTTGCAATGTTGTTTGGCAGCAGGTAGTTCCTCCAGTAGCCGATTGGCACAGACAGCAGCTGCCCCTGTGTGCCGAGCTTCTCAACGTCCTCAAGGAGAATGATCTGCAATGAATGACGTTGCAAGAGTCGTGAATATCTGGTGTCACGCAGGTAGTCTGCTGATTGGGTAGTCTATTGCTGTTGATCGCTGCTGCTGCCGCTGCTGCTTATATGACTGCTGTTTACTTCAAGGCCACTAGGGTGGAGCACTTCATGCTCTTAGCAAATGCTGATTCCACCAAAGTTGCGACGATGATGCGCTTGGAGTGAGAGCTACACAGCGTGATCAAAGCTGTGACAGCTGGGTGTGGTCCTTGACTGGCTGATGTGTTGACAACAGACATCGCACACCTTCTGCTTTTTCTGCACGCGCTTGTTGGCCTCAACACGCAGAACTCCGCGTGACATTGCGGGCCTGACTGCGCCAGACTTGAAGCATGAAGCCGCATTCTGCGATACGAAGCACGACAGCCAGCAAATTCAGCCTGCGTCCTCTTATGCATCCCACATTGTAAAGCTGAATTTGTGCCGAATCTCACCACGGATGACCTCTGCATAGTGGCGTTCATGGTGGCTGCCCTGGGGTGTGTCTGCTAGGGAGCGATTCTCGTGGTCAAGCGAGTTCGCAGAGAACAGCTGGTAACTTGTGGGCACCTATGACTTTAAACTAGTTATGTATGTTGTAGTCAGATGCGCATAGGAGCCTTGACAGGCTTGAGAGGAAAATTTGTCGGAGCCAATTGATGAACCCGCAGCCCATTAACATGCACACTCGGCCTGTCCTCCTGGCCGTCTTTCCCCTTCAGAAGACGCCCACAGCGCCCAGCATCGTCAAGCTTTTGGTAGCAGCAGCATTGTTGATGATCGGCAGAGATTCAGCATCATTACAGAAGCCTTTGCAGCTGCAGACTCGAACACGTTACGGTAATGCACAAGAACGGTGCACTTTGGAACTACCTACTAATACCAACCAGCCGCCAGGCGAGTTAGTGCTCCATCATCTGCTCTAGTGCACCCTCGACCAGCTTGATCAGTGAACATGCCTGCTCAGGAAGGAGGTATATACATGCATACAAACATGCAAGCAGGGTTTAGTGCCAATCCACGGCAGGAAATAGGCAAAGCTGGGTTCGTGAATGCAGTGCCTGCAAGGTGCCCGTAATGCCCTCCAGTGCACTGCATGCAGGCATATCTAAATTCACTTGTCTACTCCCTGCCAGGCCTCCGCAGCTACTAGTGTTGACCTTTTTCTATGCATGAGCAGGTGGTCGTATTATGCCGATTGCAATCATAAGCAATTGCTTATTGACCTTGATGCATGGTGACGCTTTCTGGACTGTGCACTGGCTGTGGGATGCTCCTAAGTCTGTGAACCGAACCAGCCTGGCAGCAGCAAGTTGCCAACTTAAAGTGCTGAAAGGCAGTAGAATACAGTGAGCCTGGCACAGCTACTGCAACTGATCCGATCTGAGAAACATTCTGGAAGCCCACATACTGGCTGTATGGTCCGGACCTCAGGCTCAGGAGCAACCCACAGCCAATGCACAACCATGCTGAGCTTTACCAGCACTAACCAAAGCAAGCAGCAGCAGCACACTGTGAGCTGGCAGCCCGCTGCTTGTGGAGCAAGTAGGGCAGCATTGCTGGCAGCAGCAGCAGCAATCATGGAAATCCCTGTGCATCTGATGCAGCTTGCCTGACGTAAGCTTTTGACACAACAGCAGGCAATCACACACACGCCATCTTTAAAAAAACCATCACAAACTTATCCCTGTTCAGTCCCTTATCGACTGCGCTCCAAGCTCTGCTGCCACAGCACCAGGGCCCCGTATTGTACTGGCACTATTGATTCCTGAGAGCATATGCCGTTACTGTCTGATTCTGTGTCCCAAGCATGTCAGCGCATTTGCAACAGCATGCCAAGCTATTGCGCATTAAACCCACTAAGGCATTTCAATGCATGGCTCTGCCACTTTGACAAGTTGAAAGTTCCATGAGCAGTGACACCCTAGCTGCTGTCTTGGCAACCAATGGTGGTTTTGACTAAGGATTAATCTGGATCAGGAGCCTTGAATATACAGTATAATACGAGACTCTCTGTTGGATACGTGGATCAACTCATACATTATTGGTATGACAAAGCATGTTTCAATAGACATGCTGATGCCAAGCGCATCTTTGTGGACCAGCAAATGCTGCTCCAGCCCTCTACTGACACTGTGCTGCTACAGGACAAGATCATCTAAGATGAACTTACCAAGGGCGGACTCTGCTGAAAAGTGCACCAGGGCTGTGGCATGTAGGCCACCTGAGTACCGGTGGCTGCATTGGACAACCAGGTCGACTCAACCCTGGTTTTTCAACGAGGAAATTTAAGAGCAGGTTTGGGTACGCTACAAGCTAGTTTGGCCCTGCAGATTCAGCGACAGCAAGATGTCACAGCAGCAAAGTCCAGCTGCTGTGACATGACATCACATCACACATCCAACAGCCGCATCAAGCTCAAAGTGTATGATGCTACGGCAAGGCTTTAAACGTATAAGCGGCAAGCGGGTCTTAACCTTGGGGGAGCTGTCCTGTTTGTAACTCGGAACAAACGGTTCCTCTGATTCTCACCAGTAGTACCACACAATCAGGCCGATCCTGATTCAAGTTGCAAAGAGTTTCACATCGGTGCATTATCAAGAGCAGTCCCAGCCTTCGATACCAAAGTGCTAGTTCCTCCCCAATTCGCAACAACACCATCACCGTATTGATCAAGCCCCACACCACTTTTAGATACACACTTACTGTACGTACCCTGTGGTTGTGACGACCTGGTGACTCGCCAATTTCCCTCCAGTGCTTAGGGCGCCATGTCAGAGCAGCAACTGTCTGGGCAGCCTGGCTCGTCTACATCTGCCCAATATCAGGTAATGTACAGATAAAAAATAGTGTCTCGGAGTTTGTTGCAGATTTATGGGCCTTTTGCTGTGCCCTTGTAAGATACCCATTGCATTTGGCCTTCCATCAACGGTCTTCAGCAGTCCTAACCCTGGCACGCCCTTTTGTCTGCGCGCAGCACCAACTAGCAAACGCCGCATACGCAAACCAGCAGTACGCGCAGCAGTACGCACAACAATACGCGGCAGTTCAGCAACAGCAGCAGCAAGCAGTCCACCATCAACAACAGCAGCAGCAAGCACAGCCATATCCTGGATACAGCCCACACCTTCGTCCTTTCTGGGAGGGTCAGAAACAGGAAGTCAGTCAGGTCGGACGAGATCCCGCGGAATTCAAAAACCATCAATTACCACTTGCAAGGATAAAGAAGGTAAGTCTGCAGAGACACCTCTGCACCTTTTCTTACACAGCACCTGGTGATACAGACCACACCAACAGTGCAATGCAGGGCCCTGCTGGTCGCTGCTCACTTGCTTGAAACCTGATATTGGGAAAAAATCACCCCAGCTGTGGTCTAAAGTTATCCCATCAACCTTATTGGTCATCTGCCTCGTCGGTGATGCTGGCTGGCAAGGGTGCTCAGCTCGCTGGCTGCTGCTGCTGCTGCTGCTGCTGCTGTCAGATTATGAAGTCAGATGAGGATGTCCGCATGATCAGTGCGGAGGCCCCAGTGTTGTTCGCAAAGGTACGAGCAATCTTAAGAAGAAATGAGACTGAAAGAAAAGAGACACTTAACTGCAACACAGGGAGCTGCACCCCAGTCTTCTGGAGCAGCGTGTCACTGCTACTACTGCTGCCTGTACCGTGCTATGCTGTGATAAGTAATTAGTACAGAATGGTCCACTAAGTAGTAGTGTTATGATGGAGTTATAACATGCACATCAATCAGCAGCGGCTTCAACAGACCCCAGGTGACATTTGGTGGGATCTTGCACATCATACTGCTGCCTCATGCCTATGTACCGCTGCTGCAGACAGCTCTCAATGTCAGTCGACCAAATCTTTCTCAACCCATTACCGCTGCTGCTGCCGCTGCTGCTGCTGCTGCTGCTGCTGCCGCTGCCGCTGCTGCTGCCGCTGCTGCTGCTGCTGCTGCTGCTGCCGCTGCCGCTGCTGCTGCTGCCGCTGCTGCTGCTGCTGCTGCTGCTGCTCGTCGAAGGCGTGTGAGATGTTTATTCTTGAGATGACTCTGAAGGGCTGGGTGCATGCAGAGGAGAACAGGCGCCGCACCTTGCAGAGATCTGACATTGCAACGGCCATACAAAAAACAGAGATATTCGATTTCCTGGTGAGACAAATGTACTCATAGACGATAATCATACTCCTAATAATAATAAGAATCAGTTCTTTGCAGCCATAGCAAGTCTGCCATTGGCCCCACACCTCATATTTACCCAGAGACATGCACACACATAGACAGACACAGCATCATCAACAACATGTCCATGTGCAGCAACACCAGCAGCAGCAGTCTGCTTGCCATACAGTGTGAGCGCCAGAGCTGGCACCAGCACCACTACCAACAGCAGCAGCAGCAGCAGCTTTTTGACAAACAGTCTATGATGCAAGTAAACGTGATGATTAGTTGCTATGAGTAAGCTTGCTGCTGTGGCCTGCTGGCTGAGAAGATTTTGCATATCTGCACAGCTTGCTGGGTTGCATAAAGCATGGTCAATCAGCAGAGTTGACCTGTTCTGTCTAGACCGCATTTGTGCTGTATTGCAATGCTCAGAATTGTGCAGCATCCGGTTGATTAAGTTGATATGATTGTATTGCTATCGGCATATGACTTGACTTTTCAAGGCGGACATCATACCAGCTGAAGATGCAAACCCACCAACAGAAGCTGAGGCAGCAGCAGCGGCAGCAGCAGCAGCAGTGCCCTCAGGAGCTGCAGCAGCAGGAGCACCAGCCGCAGGCATGCCGGCCCAAGCCATGTATGGCTATGGCAACACATATGCTGCTGGAGGTGCAGCAGATGCTGGTTTGATGTACCAACAGCAGCAGCAGCAGTAGTTGCAGCAGTGACTACGATTACAATCAGGGCTGGTGGCAGCATTGGCAGGTGGTGATGTGGGGATCAGCAGCAGCCAGGGCGGGCAGCAGCAGCAGCAGCAGCAGCAGCAGCAGCAGCAGCAGCCAGGGCTGGCAGCAGCATTGGCAGGTGGTGATGTGGGGATCAGCAGCAGCCAGGGCTGGCAGCAGCAGCAGCATAGTAATGCTGTTGTCGGGTGAGGGCTTGTGGCCCATCGTGGGACCCACGATAATATGCAGCAGCAACAATACAGCATGTCATTTATGTTATATTACTAATAATACAGTAATAGTATTACTGTATGAAAACAACCTAAAACCAGGCTTTTACAGCTTCTACACAGGGTTAAGAAGGTGTGAAGCCTGCTGTACAGTACATGTACTGTTACTGCTGCATACTACACAGTGGTTCAGTAGCACAGCCAGGGTGGCGCCCCCAACGCATGTCAGCGCATTTGCCAGTTGCTGCATGGCTCAATATCTTTTGCAGCCAGTGGCCACTGGCAGGTCACTCACGCAGCAACGAGTAGCAACCGAGAAAATTATTTCGTCTGTGGCTGATTGCCTACTGACTGCCAGGCAGGAGGCGAAGAAACTTCATAACGATACATGCGCCCCTTACAGCTCCTCACCCTGAGTTCGAAGTTCGCCAGGTCCAACCATACGCTGAGTTTCAAATGCCAGGATGCTTATATGTATCACATAGTGACTCGTCTGCCGCATGGCATTGCCCAGTAACAGCTGGTCCTGTTTGGCCCAGTCTGACTGCAGACTAGCCTAGTGGCATTGGCCTAGCAAGCCTAACATTGCCACCAAAGGCTCCGAAGCTTTGAAAGCCTTATGAGCAAGCATTGGCAACTTGCACTGAGTGCGTTGTCACCACCGCCGTGCACACATCTCATTGCAGGCGTCTGCTGCCACCGTCACAACAGCTGCTGCCAGCAGCAACGGTGTCAGTGGCGTTGTTACAGATCTAAACCGCTTCACATGTCTGGCCACATGGCATCTGCTTGCCTTGAAGTTTAACCATCAGCTAGCCGGCAACTGCCCAGGGTTGCTGATACCATATCCATTGGCAAACCTGCAGGTCTTGCTGGGCAGCACAACAGAACAGTATCACCTTTGTGCCACTCCTTCCTGATTGCCTGCTGTGCCTGTCTTTAACCTGGCTGCTGCTGCTGCTGCCGCTTCTGCTGCTGCTCCTCCCTCTTTGGCCTGCCACTTGAGAATGTGGCCAATTATAGAATCGGCAAGTTGTTCTGCAGGAAGCATAAACACCAGCAGCAGAAGATCAGAACAGGCTTTTTACTACTGTCTGAATACCACTCAACAAGGACGGTGACATTTGCCTCGGCTTGTCCGATGCTGAATGGATGATTGAGAAAATATATATCAACGTCAGGAAGAACGTAGTCGCATGGCCAACCTGCTGAATGCAACTTTGCAAATGATTCAACCACAATGAACCACAACCACATTGTTTGTTGCCACTGGCTGCTGCCACAACTGACAGCTTACTACAGATATGCTGTTTCAGCACCTGTTACTTGAGACCGTATGAGTTAATGATGTACGCTGTTTTATTTATTTTATTTATTTGTTTGATCAGCTCAATCAGCAAACTTTGCTTCCAGTCACGGCACCAAGTAGCAAGAACAGTGCCAGTCAACCAGCAGTCTTAGGCACTGCCAGTGGTGTCTGTCTGTCTGCTTGTCTGCCCTCTGCCTGGCCTGTCTGTGTAATTTCTGTGTAATTTGCTCACCGTTTGTGAAGTTTTTGCCGTAGAAGGTGACAAACTCTCCTGCTGGGTCTATGAGGTACATGATGATGCTGTGGTCTACCAGGTAGTCAGTATCACTGTCACCAGTCTTGTGAAAATACACCCTGCAGCAACCGAAGCAGCAGCAGCAGCAGCGGTAGGAAAACACAGGTATGAGTCAATACCTGATAGCACCAGCGATTGGGAACAGAGATTGCAAGCTATGACATGGCTAGCTCTGCACAAGGCCTGGTAGTCTGTGTGAAAAGGTGAGTTACCCTGGATATCACAAACTAGGACTTGCTGAATAATACAACGATTTAAGATGCTGGAATGCCCTGCTTGCATGAGAGCAGGCTCGACATGTGCCGAATTTTCTGCCACTGCTGCTGCTGCTGTTGCTACCTGTGCCTGCTGCTGCTGCTGTCACCTGTAGGCTTTACTGCAAGCCTTGACGGCCTCTTCCGTCCCAGTCAAGCCAATCAAACGTGGATGAAACTCCTTCACGTAGGCTTTCACTGCTCTAGGCGTATCCCTTTTGGGATCTACACTGATGAAGACTGGCTGCACCTGATAGCTGATCTTTTTCTCTATCATGTCCAGTGCTTCTGCTAACTTTTCGAGCTCGTCGGGGCAGATATCTGGACAGTGCGTGAAACCAAAATACAATACGCTGAATTTGCCAAGGAGATTTTGCTCCGTGAAAGGCTTGCCATCTTGGTCTGTAAGAGAGAAAGGACCACCCACTGCTGCTTTGCCCACAACTTCCTGGCTTTTCTGCATCATGCCCTCCACTTTCTGCTGTGCTTTATTTTGCGCAACTGCTACCAAAGCCAGAAAGGCTCCAACTCCGATCAGCATGCTGTTGAACGTAATGGGGCTCTTTTTACCGCTCCCACCCTTCCCTGCTGTCTGTGCTGCAGCTGCTTCTGCTGCAAAGCCTCGCAGCAGCTGGTGCCTTGCCATGGGTAATTCAGGTAATCTTAAATGCCTAATTTGCAATGACGGCTGACATGCTGCTGCTGTTTGCTGCCATGAATTACTGCTGGATGCTAAACCTTCCAAGCTCTGTAGGACTCTCCAACCTAGCCGGCATGTCTGCCGCCTCAACGCCATGCTATACGACCTGTAAAACTTCAGAAATGCGCTTGGCAATCTGGACAGCTGCGGGACAAGCGACAAATTACGAGTGAGATGGTCACCACGTCGAGAAGTGCTAGCCTGTTGAGCTGAACAGAACTCCTCGTTAGGACCACACGAGAGTATAAATAGTTCACACCAACATTTTCTACAACACGGTCGAGCCGTGCCTGTGAATCAGCGTGCTTGCCTGGTTGGTGGTTATGACAGGGTTATGCCGTGGCCAGACCGCATGCACTTCCAGACAAGGTTGGGGGCAAAATCATTACCTTGGCATGCACATGTTGCATTGCCACACATTGCAAGCCCGTATCACTGCATGCCTTTGGTGCTAGGCATTGCTGCTGCTGCCAGTAGTGTTTAGACCAGATCTGGTCTATCACCACTCCTCTGGCTTGCAGCAAGCTGACCTAGCTAGGAAAGCAGCGCTACTCAATTGTAAAGCACACGCCTTGGGCGTACCTGTAGGCTCACAGTCGGCTAGCGGCCATTCTTTTGATGATACAGAATCATCCACTCGTGTCACTTGCAGGCAGCCAGAAGCCTCGATTTTCTCCTAGGAACTGAGACGACAGGACTTATCACAGCCTTTGATAAGCTCGTGTTAGCATCAATTCTTACTGGCTTTTAGCAGTCGCAGCAGATGTGGCACCAGCGAAGCGGCAGCAGCAGTAGCAACAGCAGTAGCACTAGTTGTAGTTGACTGCCCTTACAAGCCGCAAGGCCCTCAGGAGCCTCCTTCTGAGAACTTTGGTGGCTGAGCGAACCATTACATACTCAGGTGAAACCTCCTTCAGCTGATGCATGTTATGCCCTGACGGCATAGCTTGCTCTGTGATGAGGCAGAAGACGCACGGTGTAAAAGTTTCATGCATGCATGTACTCAAACGCCTGACAGTATCTGCAGTTGTGATATCGTCTGATATCGTCTGAATCTCCTCAGGACAAACTGTGCAGCAGCTTCTGCCAGTGGGTCGTAAGAAACTTGCATGCGTGCTGTTGTTTGTCTTCACATCTATTTCACAATCTGATCGGATCACTGGTCGCCTCCAAGTTTAAGCACTTTCTGTTCCAGCTGAGCAAGATCAGGCAATCGCACGCACGTACCATTTATATAGCACATCACATTTTTTTGATCAGTAACTGCTGCTCTTGCTCGGCATGTGATGATCCTTCATTCACGTGCCACAGTGCTGAGCACTTGCATGTACTAAGATGTCTTAGCAACCAGTGCCCTGGGGGTGACCACTCTGCCACTGTCTTCTTGTAGTGTGAACATAGTTGCTGTTTGTATGTTCAAAGTAGCCCAGCAGTAGCCCAGCAGTAGTTCATCAACATAACGTGAGCAGATAAGGGTGGATGGTTGGTGTGTTTTCCTGTTCTCTTTCAGAAAGTACCGTACGGTATACTTCCCATTATGGGCAGTGATGGGCAGTGATGTGTGACTTATCACCATCATGGTATGTCATTGTTCATTTCTGGGACACGGGGTCCATGGCAGAACTGCTCAAGCTGATGGCTGACTTGTTCATGAACTTTCATCACCACCACACGCTCCCCCTTTTTACAGGCAGTGCTTGGTGCAGGACATCAGTGGCAGCTGGTGGGCAGCAAGGGCAGCCAAGACAGGCGCAAGCATCATACCAGGGTGGCGCCCCCAACGCATGTCAGCGCATTTGTCATAGCATTTCAAGTTGCTGCATGGCTCAATTCCTTTTACATGCCAGTACATTGGTACATGGCAGAGTCACACGCCAAGGTTCTGGCACTACCGCATAGCTAGCTATTAAGGCCTGGTGGTGCTTCCTGCAGAGCTTATGGGCTGATAGGCTTATGTGTATATGTGTACCAGCTGCAACCAAGCTTTTTTCATGTTGATCTCTCACGACTGCCACAGGCTTTTGCTGCTGTTTTTGTTGAATAGGGGCCAGCAGTAGTTTGCTCTGCAGCGCCGGCAAGGGATATGGTGGTCTTACGAAGAAGCAGTATCAGCATATTGTGTCTTATAGCTGTATGAAATATCAGCCGCGATCAAAACCACGTGTGGGAAGCTGGTTAGGCGATGGCAGCGTGTTTGACGAGTACTGCTGCCGCATGCCGTTGTGCTGACTAGCTGAGCCTACAGTCGTATTTGCATATGTGAATGTCTAGTGCGTGTGTCTGTATTTGCTGTCTGATAAGTCCCATTGCTGCCTGTACCTTGTCTCGAGAAGCGACAATGCAGCTTTCACGAGCATCAGTAGCAAGCAGTAGGCCAGCGCGCGAGATAGCACATACCAAGTCTGTTATGCCCACAATCAGGGCTGTCAGGCCGTTCACGGCAGCACAAACTAGACAGCTCTCGTTCGCAGTGCCGAGCCAGGGTACTCAGCAGCGGCTGCGCCATGTATGCAGAGCAGAGGCCACAGAGCAGGTTGCAGTCACCTTGCCACGCACAGGTTCATTCATCTCCAAGACAGAGGTCCCAGCATTCATTCAGCGGGATGACATGATGGACCAGATGGTACGCTGGGCATTGATAGAGGCAGAGGAGGGTGGTCAGCGGAACTTCGGCATGCCCATGAAGGTGCATCAAAGATTTAGGAATGGTATTCTCTGGGGCTTTGACGTCGAGATCATCAAGGAGGGCGTAAAGCAGGCAGACTTGTCCATTGGCTTTGATGATGAGGCCACTGTCAAGTCAGAGTGGATCGGCCAGGACCAGACGGGCATGCCAACCAAGGAGGGCAAGCAGGAGGAAGTAGCTGGCAAGCACTTTGAGATCTGGTGAGCCCATGAGCACACACCACCGCAGACATGAGCGGAGACTACTTCATGCTGGGCTTTCAGCAGGATCCTGCCAGCTGTGCACAGTTGTGTGCTGGGAGCATCATGTAGCCTCCATCACCGTGAGCTCCTGCACCCACAGGGCACGGTATGTGGCGATCAGGGCGTTACATAGAGGACAAACAACAAACAGCTCCCCTGTGTCACACCCTGTGCTCATGGGGCTTGCCTCAGAGGGCAACAAGGACCTGGCTGCTGTGTCAGGACCATCATCAAGTACATCCTCTTGATAATCTACACCTTGTTACACACCTACTAGTAGTATGGATACAATGGGCAGACCATTGCTGGTTCATTCATTCCTGAAAACATTGTTGTTTCATGCCAATCTATGGCACATGGCTCTGCTGTACTACGATACCTACTCCTGCACTTAGGACAGCGTACTGTCCTCCTCACAGCACCGGGGCATTTAGTTGCAGAGAAGGCACATATGTCAACTATAACAACATTTGAAATAGCAACAGCTGATAAGTCACAGGTGCATGGCGGCTGCGCGGACTCGTCTGTTGGTGTGGTGCTGGTTCATGCAAGCAGCAATACTTGCAGCGTCAGAGCACCAGCAGCAGCAGCAATGGTCATCTGCAGATCCGACCTGGTCAACGGCAATGATCATAAATGCAGCAGGGGAGTGGATGAAAACATGTGTGATTCATCATACTCAATTTTTATCTTAGGAACTTCTGGTTGGCGCCCTGAACGCTCAGGTAGCTGCAGCCAGTTGTGATACCACGCCTGAATCAATCATGACGTGTGATCAAGCACTCTGAACACCACTGCAGGAAATTCAGGAGCCAGCAGAAGCGAACCGACATATCAGAGCACACTCTTTCAGCTGAAGCACAGCTACTCAAAAGTATCTACTCTCGCCATTCTGCTGTTGCTGCTTTGCCGCCGTTGTGACGCCTGCAGGAAAAGTTGTGACCGGAAGGTTGATGAAGACCTCCGTGCCACCCTCAAGGCCTTCTGCACAGGACTAGTAGCAGCGCTCAACAAGTACTACGCATTCGGGTCAGTCTTTGCAGAGGAGGTGTAGGCCTGCGCCTATAGTCCAAGTATTCAGCAGCAGCAGTGGCGGTGGTGGTGGTGGTGGATCGTGTTGAAGTGCGTCCAGCAGCAGCAGCTTATGGCAGTTAGTGTGGGCGAGTGCAGTAAGTTGATGATCTGCTAGGGAAAAGAGGTGGTGGTTCTTGCACACCCCTGATGCGTGCAAAGACACACATCTCTAGGCAGGCGGGCTTCTGTGCAATGTATTTGAGTCCAAATATGATGTCAGGTCTGTCCAGCACCAACATAAGATGGAGACAGCAAGTCTCATTTGTCACCCAAGCCACTGGTCAGCATATAGCAGGGCTGATAATAACCCAACATTGCAGTGTCCAGTTGGTGTGTGACTTATTTTGGTCAGCTGGTATGTTCTTTTATTTTGGGAATAATACCCAAGACAGTGTCCCATTTGCTGTATGGCTGTCTAGCTGGTCCTGAGTATTGTCACATCGCCAGCCAGTACTCTTGTGATTACTGATTATGAAGTGGTAATTCGTCTACAGGGATCGTTAATGAGCTGATTACAAGAGTGTTGGCTGGTGATGTGACAATAACGGGTGCAGTGGGGCAGTTTATCAGTCTCTTTGGGCAAGTGTTTCTACTGTTTTTGGTCTTTCAGATGATTCTTTGTCGATCTGTTTGGGCTGGTGCCACCAGCCCAAACAGGTCCAGTGGACTCAGATGTGGTACACTTTGCTGGAGCTACAACCATCACAGGCATCCACTGCCGGCATCACTGAGCACATGCAAGTCATATGTAAGGTGTTAAAATATACAATAAACGACCTCACTTGAGGTTGCTTGCGAGCTTCCTGTTGCCAGCTCCTCCAGAGTGCTGCCCAGTGCCCATATGTAAAAGAAATTGAGCCATGCAACATATGCAGATGCCATGGCAATGTTTGAATTTGCCATGGCATCCCATTTGAATTTGAAATTCAGTTTGCATCCAGTAGGATGCAAACTGAATTCAAACTGGATGCAAATCGAAATTGAGCCACGCAGCAAGTTGTGATGCTATGGCAAATGCGCTGACGTGCGTTGTGTTTGAGGCTGACATGTTTGCAAGCCGCAGAGCCTGGGTGCTGGCTTGTATTGCAATGGCATCAGGTGCTTGCTGTTCTGGGTGGATCCGCCGTTGCTGCATCCTTAGCAGCCTGCCTTGCACCTGCCTTGAGCTCTGCGGCAGCGCCGCAAACATTCTAGGCGCGACCGTTCACCTGCACTGCTACAAGTAGCAGCACGGAGGCCATAAGGAGGAAGGACTCGCTGGTTTCCGCCCCTGGTCCCCTGCATGTTTGATGTGTGGCTGGCCAACTGGACGGAAACTAACGGGTTCTCACTGTGCTGCTGGTCACACTAGTAACAAATAGAGGATAGAAGGGCACAGGAGCATGATCACATAAGTGACAGCTGCACAGCGAACAGTAGGGTACCCTGCATACAGGCAAGCTGTATCTTTCCAGCATCATTTGCGTGCAAATGTGCCTGCTGTTTTTATGTCTATCTGATTGAATCTCTATCAACATGCCGCGCACTCTGAGCGCTACGTGTCACCGTGACATGCAGGCTGGGTCCAATTCCCACTGGACTGGACGGTGGCCCCTCGGCGGCTGCCACACGCCATATACCTAGCTATCAAAACTTTTCTCTTGCCAGTGACTGTTGAGTGGCCGTCGACGGCTGTTAAATGCGGGTGACACTTTTGAGGTGACTTGCCGGTCCATGATGTGGTCAACGATTACGCACTACACATGAGACTGCGCAAGGCATATTCTGTGCTCTCATTAGTCTGTCTACGGTGCTCAATCCTGCTGCGATATCTCCGTCAGTTTCAAACAGTCTCCCATCAGCGGCACGCTTCAACAAGCAGCACGATCCTGATACCCAAGCGTGCTCGTCACTAGACCATCCCATCACTCTGTTTTCATGGCCTCTCCAAATGCATCAAGCATCGGTGTAACCTACCTCAACCCAAGTCCCAGTTTCGCAGTCAACAGCACGAGCCTGCCCACGGCCTTGCGTGACAACACCCTGGGAATTGGCTTCAGCGGATCCGGATTCCTTGTCTTGTGAGTGATGTTCATGTGTTGACGGCTTTGACGATACCATGAGCGATCTGTACATGTATGCATGGCGTGTCTTTTCATGCATGGGGAACAGGTATCACTGCCGCAGCTGCTTATGCATTTTCGCCAATCCTCTCCAGAACTGCATTACTACAAATCGAAAGTGACATATATTCATCATACCATAAGCGCATGCACTGACAGGATCACATAAGCTGATATTGCATGCCAGCCAGAGTCCAGTGGCAGCAGCAGCAGCAGCAGCAGCAGCAGCAGCAGCAGCAGCAGCAGCAGCAGCACTGCTGCTGGCAGCAGCGCCTTGGCGTCAGGCATTCAGCCACCGCAGCATGCATTCCATTTCTTGCCACAGCGTCTGTTGGGTATCACACGATAAAGCGTCTCATTAAGCACCAGCTCTGGGCAAAGTACCTTGTGATGTCCTGATCAACAGGTTCAGAATCACAGTGACCTTTACAGTTGCACACCCACAAACTTTTGACCCACAACATACCCACAAACTTTTGACCCACAAACTTTTGGTGGTAGATCACCACAAAGCAGCAATATACAGCTGTAATGCGCATTCAGCATCTACCCACAATCAGTAATAATAATAATCAGTACTTTGCAGCCATAGCATTACTGCCATCGGCCCCGCGCCTCAAATCTACCCAGTACCCACAATCAGTAACATACTTATGCCGAGTCTGGGAGTTGACTTTCAGCAGCATGGGGAGTCTTGCAGGGCACACAGCAGTTGTCAGTATTTGCAAGTAGCTGGTACCTGAGCTTGACATGTCACAGGCTGCATACAGCTGGAAAGCCCTGTTGCAGCCTACTCAGCACAAAGAGTGCAGTAACTTGTTGCCTCAGAGACAGCTCTAACAGCTGGCAGCAGCACCAGCAACAGCAGCAGCAGCAGCTTTAGAGGACATGTGGATTCCACTGTGTAAGATCCCCTGACACTCTGAGCTGCACACTCCAGCCAAGTAGCCAGACAGCTTCTGAATCACCATGAGCACCCCACTGCTGCTGCTGCTGCTGCTGCTGCCCTGTTACTTTCAGTTACTTCACTGGTGTCATCGCCATCCTCCGGACCCTTGGCGTCATCAACAACAGCACTACCCTGGCCGGCAGCAGCGGCGGCGGAATTATATCAGTCGCAACATGCAGCCAGATAAATGTGGCCCAGCAGTTCACAGACAACCTTGAAATTGCAACAACATGCCGGGCTAAGCTCGGCTGCCGGGGCAATTTGGGCTCAGAAGTCGCCAGAATCCTCAACAAAACCCTGCCGGCGGATGCAGCGGAAGAATGCCGACGACGAGTGTTTCTCACGCTGACGCGCGCCCGGCCGCAGAACCAAACGGACGTCCCACTGCTCGTCACGAACTTCCAGAGTCGGGCGCAATTGATCGCGGCGGCGGTCGGGACTTCCTGGCTTCCGTTCTTTAGTGGGTCGACAGCGACGACGGACTTTGCTGGGATGCAGGTGTATGATGGCGGCTTCTCGAATCAATTGCCGTGCCCACCGAGCACCCCTTATCCTGGTGGTGAGTTGGTTGCTGCTGCTGCTGCTGCTGCTGCTGCTGCTGGCAGCATGTAGCAATGATCGCATATCATATGCCACTGGTATTCTTGTATTGTTTCCAACCCGACTCTGCAGCAGCCGTGTATCACCGACAGGCTGCTCCTCCCAAGCAGCAGCGAGCCAAGGGATCCTGAAACAACATGAATCAGCCCATAATCAGCATGTTCCTGGGGTATAGGTCCCATAAAGCAGCACTTTATGCAGCTATTTTACACAAAGATGCATGGTTGACACACTGCTTGGCAAGTCTGGTGATGAAAGTGTGGCTTGTGGCTTTCAGGTGTCACATACTGCGTGAAGGTCAGTGCAGTGGTGCCCACCAACACAGCGGGTGTCAACCGGGCAAAGAAGAAGAAAGCCCTCAGATTAAACCAGGCAAACAAGAAAAACTCTAACACGAAGTCAGCACCTGCTAAGAACGCAACAAAGCCCTCCACTCTGGAGCTCCTCACTGCAACAGCTGTCAAGAGAAGCCAGGCGTCTGGTAAGTTCGCTTACCAGCAATGCAACAAGTGTGATGATGCATATGCAACCACGGAATTTACTTGTTGTTGTGAGTCCTCAAATCATAATCAAAATTGTGATCTGTTGTCACAGTACACCATCACAATATATGTGTATATTAGGTATGTGTATCAGAAGCACTCAGCATGTTTTGGTTGTTACCTTCTCTCTGGCCCAGAACAACCTTGTAACAGTGTGATAACAAGCTAGGGTTTAACGTATCTGCCTGCAGATGTCTATCTGCCCCTAAACCCTGTGGTTCTACCAGCACCCAGGCCAGACATCTACCCAGGTCTGTCAGGCTCCATCAACATTACTGCAGACACCTGGAACAGTTTTGGCCTGCTCATACCTGACAACGCCACGCTCCTGTACATCCACAACACTGGCAGAAGAGACGCGGCGTTCTGGGCCCGGAGAAATGGACTGGCAACAGATGCTGAAGTTAAAAGAGTGATGGCTGCTACTGAGATCAAGTTGTAGTGGCTGCCAGCCACTGTGACGTTCCCAGGCACGTGCCATCCTTGCCAGCTGCCGCTGAGGCTGGCAGCTAGTAGCCTACTAGTGATGATCACTGATACCTGTGCATAGAATCTGGCACCTGTGTGTGGTGTCTACATTCTGCTGTTGGCAGGCTGTCACAGGGTCGGAGTCAGACTCAGGGTGACTATGTTTGAGATCTCATGCTGCAACATCCAGCAGAGTAAGATTGTTTTTTGGCCTTGCGGCCCACCTGCAATGGATGACAGAGTCTCTGAGACTGATGAGTAGTACTCATCTTCTGAGAGGGGTGTTATTGTTATAGCTGTAGCTATTGGTGCTCACTGACGCCAGCAGGAGTTGGAAAGTGTTGGCAAGTATGGATATGGGCTTGTAAGCATGCGCAGTATGACACACTCATTGTGGCGTACCGTATAAAAACTTGGCAAGTCAACCGTGATATGCAGTTTAACATTTGTTGCACACGGTGTGCATGACCAACGTCCGTTATTTCATACATATTTTCATATGTATGATACAGCACTTTGATTGATATCGTTTCATAATGGGACTGAGTGATTGATGAGGGCAATCACTGATGTTGAACCATGGTCAAGATGGCCTTTGCTCACAGCATGATATAATCATGATGGCTTTTGCAAAAGCCATCAGCAATTGCTCACAGCATATAAGCTCAGCTTGAGCTTGCCAGGCCAGCGTTATCAGCTGTTGCATTACTACACTCTGTACTACACTCTGTAGTAAGTAAGTCTTGTGATTACTTATGATGATGTACCAGTGCTAGCATTGCGTCACATGCATGAGGGGTCTACTCACTTGGCCTCGGAGGCCCATGTGAATCATTTGGATTAAATTGTGTAATCAGTGCGCACTGGCATGCCCCTGCTGCTTGGAGACTGACAATGACCCATGTTACACCGTATCAGTGGTCACGATGACTGGCCCGGCTGGACTCGGAATGGTTCAACACCGCGTGACTTGATCGGATCAGTTCGAACTAAGAATTCTTGCAAGGTATTCATATTAGTAATAATGAGCAGCGTTTCACCGTTCTTCCACCGGGATCCTGTGGCCCATAGGGTAAAAATCCTTGCCATCTTCCAATGGCTTTCTATATATATATAAGTTACCCATTGACCATAGCAATTCTGCCATCGGCCCCGCGCCCCATTTCAGAAGCGGACAACAACAATCCATGCTGAGCGGTTCGACCGCCATTATGCTCACATTGACACCGTAGTTTCCAAGCAGTAGAGAGGTATTAGACAGTACTGTCTTAGTAACTCATGAGTGTCTTTACGAATGAATCGCGTACACTCATAGAGACTTGTTAAAACTGGCATACAGCCGCATACAGCCGCATACAGTTGCATACAGTTGCATACAGTTGCATACAATGGCATACAATGGCATACAAAGTCGACTTCTTATACCCCTGCGTAGGGGTATAAGAAGTCGACTTTGTATGCCATTGTATGCCATTGTATGCCATTGTATGCAACTGTATGCAACTGTATGCAACTGTATGCGGCTGTATGCGGCTGTATGCCAGTTTTAACAAGTCTCTATGAGTGTACGCGATTCATTCGTAAAGACACTCATGAGTTACTAAGACAGTACTGGCTGTTTGTTTGATGAACACTCGGTTTGTATGGCGTTGTATGCCGGCATACAGTGGCATACAGTGGCATACAACGGCATACAACGGCATACAGTGGCATACAGTGGCATACAGTTGGCATACAGTTGGCATACAGTTGGCATACAGTTGGCATACAGTTGGCATACAGTTGGCATACAGTTGGCATACGGGTTTGCATTGATTTGTAACATAATTAGATGAAAAAAATGAGTATCGGCGCGGAAGGCAGGCGTAGCCTGCCGCCCTGTGAGGCTTGCAAAGGCGACAATCCTAATTTTCGGAGCGCAGGTCCCATTTTACCTTCATCGCCAAGAGGCCTTCGGCTCCCTGCCAATCAAATTTGAGTAGTGTTCTCCGAAAATTAGGATTTGCTTCAAAAGGTTTACGTGATCGCTGCCTGTCCAGCAATCCTAATTTTCGGAGCGCAGGTCCCATTTTACCTTCATCGCCAAGAGGCCTTCGGCTCCCTGCCAATCAAATTTGAGGTGTGTTCTCCGAAAATTAGGATTTGCTTCAAAAGGGTTACGTAATCCTGCCTGACTGCCCGAGCGATGCCCCTTTAAGCCCCTTAGCGGAACAGCAGGTCACCCTTAGGGGAGCCCTAGTAGGCCTACTCAAGGCACAGCTGCTCATGACCTGAGCCTCCGATCAAAGCGGACTGACGCGCTATATATGCAGAAACATATTTAGCTCTATTTTATTTACAGAAGGCGGCGCCATTCGCTGCGACTGACACGGCACTGCTGCTGCAACACAGCCTGTTACACCGCCCCCCGCCTAAGAGCGTCTGCTGCCGCTCAGCGCTCGCCGTGCCTCAGCTGGACACACAGAAACACGTCTAAAAGTTCATGAACTGTCATATGAATCATCTGCGACTATCAAACGAACAGCTGCGCCTCTTGCCGCCCTGTCCGCAGGTGCCGACTTTGGAGCTCCAAAGTCTCCCGCCACCCCCGCCTCTCAGGGCGGCCTCACGCCAGCCCTGCCGCTGCCGCTCATTGCAGTACAGTGCAGCACACGGAGGCCACACTGAAGCACCGGGCAGAAGCCTCAGAGCGCAGCGGGAGCAGCAGATGATGAGCGTTGCCGCTGCTGCCCCGTCAGATGTAACATTAGAGCTCTAGCAGCGCCTCTGCTGCGCCTCTGCGCACAAGGAAGCGAGTGGGGCAGAACTGGCAAGGCGTTGGGGCACGAAGGTGCCCCGTTTTGCCCCATCAGACCTCCCGCTAAGCATCGGTAAGCGGGCCTTGCTACCGAGGGCCTTTAGCGGGAGGTGAGGCGTCTGGGGCACTGGGGCACTGGGGCACGGCTTTTTGGCAAAAAGCATATTTCCCATAGACCTCTTTCTGTAAAACACTTTCCCCCAAAAAGCCGTGCCCCAATGCCCCACTCCCGATAACCTCTATGAGGTCCCCGTTAACTCTCTCGAAGAAAGAGGGATTTACCGAGGAAATCTTGGGGCACGACTGGGGCACGACTGGGGCAAAAGCCCGGACTCCTTGTGAAGTTTCTGCCCCAGTCCTCATGCCTGCCACAGGGGTGGATCTGCCGAGGCCATCGCGATATTCAACAGAGTAAAAACACGTTGAATTTAGTAAAGTGTAATTTTGGTCATTGCCTGCAACCGATCGTGCAGTCTATATAAAGATTCACGGGATACTTCTCGAAGCACCACGCGTCCCCGCGTCCCTAACACGCGGCCCGCCCACCGTGCCCAGATAAAGGATCAAGGGCCTATCATGAGAGCTCAAGAAGCTTTCTGTACACTATTTACTTTGTTTTGCACACGTACAATGGACAACATGCGGCAAATCAAGGATCTGTACACTCACGGCTTACGTTCCGTTATACCAGCAGGCACTCCTATCAACAAGGAAACGTGTAAGAAGATGGATGAGCCGACGAATCAAGTTGGTGCTATGGTTGCGTACGCGATGATGAAGCTGACGCCTGAAACTCTTTCAAATATGACGTTCTGCTGTGCAACAATGTTGGAGGATCGACCTGGCGCGTCAAGCAAAAGCCCCACGAGACCCTTGAGCGCTTCGTAGCGCTAACGCTGGGCTCCGTGAGGCAGCCCTTGCTAGACTTTTTCGAGGCCAGCATGCGCGAGATGGAGACAGGGGACGGCACCACTCCTTACATTGGCACCGCGATCTTCTGCCATCCCAGGTGCCCGGGCCTTGTGCTGATGTTGTACAACAAGGAGCGCTTGGTAGAGGCTGCCGACATCCTGGCATGCCCTCCGCGCCAGGTCCCGAAGGAGATTTGCAAGCTGGTTAACGCCACGCATCATGGCGGCGGCGAAGATGACAAATACGCCTATCACATGAGCTTCACCACATCCCAGCTGCGGGCACTGATGGTGGTGAAGGCGCACCTGGAGGCCACCTCCAGGGAGGTCGGCCCGGTGCCGCTGGGCTGCTGGGCGCTCAAATTTGAGGGGGGCAGCGAGGGAGACAAGGAGTTGATAGCCGCTCTGAAGCAGTTGAAGCTGGGTTGGGCACTACTGTAGGTGGTTACAACAGCAGCCGAGCATGTTGTCAGCATATATATGCATGGGCCTGTTGGATGGTGTGACATGCCTACTTGCAACCTCTTCATTACCTCACACCAGCGCCAGTGATATAAAATCTGTACTGATATGACAGTGCTTTATTTTATTTGCTGGCCAGAATGTCCCAGCACGTTCTTGTGAAGTAGCAGTGTCACATCAGTGACAGTGAGCCTGGTGCTCTGCCCATCGGCCTGCCAGCCATTCTTTTTGTTTGCTGTTGGTAAATCAAATGAATGGCTATCTGTCCACCACTGCTGATCCCCTTTACGGTGATTCTGCGAGTCCCCAGCAGGTCTTCTTCGATGCACAGCAAGACATCATCTATGCCGACACCCAGTCACGCCGAATCGGTATCGAAACCAATACTCCTACCCATTCTTTACAAATAGCAGGCAGCACTCGCACATGCAACCTCTTGGTTGACCAAACAGCCCTTGCATACAGCATCTCAGCTGCTGAAGTAGACGCCTGGCACATTACAGCCTGCAATTTGCTCATTGCACCCTCTATCGCATCATCGAACATCACCACCACCAATCTAGATGCAGCAGCGCGCGTATCAGCCTCGAACGTGCAAGCCGTGGTTGTGAACTCGGCTGACCTGCAGTTAGGTGGTACCTCACTGTCACAGCCCTTTCCTGGCACTGGGTTTTGGTCAGATTTACAGGACCTCATCCCTTTCGATCCGGATTCAGTCGGCTTCATCGATCGCAGCTGGCTCAAGTCCAGCTTAACAGCAAAGCAAGTGCTAGATGACCTTGGTACCCTCATTGATGCAGGTACAGATCTGGCCCAGCTGGCCACTGAGCTGAACAACTGGCTGAATGGAGATCAGGTGAGCCAGCAGCTGAAAGATGCCATTCAGCAGCAGCTGCAGGAGGCCCTAGACAATGATGATCCAGCCAATGGTGCTTTCAAAGTAGAATGGGACAATGTCAAAAGCAAACCAATAGCAGCAGCAGGCAGCGGTGACATAGCAGCAGCTGGTGATCTGCTGGTCAGTGCCGCTAAATCCCTGCGTGTCCTGCCTGCAGACCACTTCACCACTGACAGCACCTCCAGCAGCCTGGCAGTCAACCCCTTTGGCTCCACACCACTGCTGGACTTTGGGCAGAAGGCAGCGTACCTCAACACTCTACAGGTGGGGTCCAATGTCAGCATCACTGCATCTGACCCAGCTGTTCAGCTGCACAACTGGACCTTCTGCAATGCCGCCCTGTACAACAGCAGCACCCCTGCGTGCAGCGTGACCTTCAGCAACAGCGCACTGCAGCTCAGCGCTGACCTCAGTGCAGCCTGCAACGTGACTGCAGCGGGCTCAGTGGTCACAGATGCCCTGTGCAGCAGGAGGCCCGGTGCTGGGCAGCTGCTTTTCGCCGCTGACTCAAACGTGCTGCGCTGCGTGCAGGTGCACTCCAACGCTCCCAGCCAGGACAGCAGCAGCGCACTGCTGCAATGGTCAGACACGCTGGAGTTCACCACCACAGCCTCAGCGGCAGCCTATGGCAGCACACCAGTACCAGCTGTCGTGCAGGCCAGCGTGAACAGTGCAGGTGCGATGTACGTGCGCAGCAACGTGTTCATGGACCAGGTGGCAGTGATCAGGGCATGCAAGACTGCTGGGCTGGATGGGGTGTACAGCGAGGGGCAACTGAGGCTCAGTCCAGATGCACTGAGGTATTACACACTGTCTAATCCAGGCATAGGGGGGGATCAGTCGCAGCTGATGCTGAGTTACAACAGCAATGGTCTCTTTCTGCTGCTGCGCAACGCACTGCTTGGCCCTACTCAGCAGGTGCAAGACCCTGACCCACTGAATCCACTGCAGCTGGTGAACCGCACTGCCTTCTCAAGGTTGGAATGTGATATGCTGCAGGGACTGAGGTGGGGGTCTGGGCTCAGCAATGACCTGGCTGCCAACAGGGACTACTTTCAAGTGGACAGATTTGGTGTGCTGAGCACCTTGAACAGGTCAAATGGGCTGATGGCAGCACACACAGACAGCAATGGCTGCCTCCGCAAAGCCAACACAGTGCTGGACACACAGGGCAATCTGATGGTGGCTGATAGGGTGGTGGTCAGCAGTATAGGTGAGCTCATCAGAAAGGTGGATGTGAACAGTGCAACTGGGTGGAAAGTCACACCATCGGGCTACCAAATGCAGGGTGGTCTGAGGATCAGCCCAGAAGGCATCCTCATCAGCGCCTGCAACGCCTCTTTCTGCAACGTGTGGCTCGAAAATGGTGCTGTCAAATTTATGGCAGGGGGCAACTCTAACTCTGTGCTGACCAGCAACCTGCTGCTGCTGCCTGCAGGTGGCACCTTCACTGTGAGCAATGCCAACCTGGTGTGCAGCTGCAACGTGGCCGCACCGACTTTCACTGAAGGTGGGCAGCTGCTCAGCAGCAGGTACATGCTCAGCAACGCACCTATCGCAATGTACAGCAGCAACGCGCTGTCAAATTACTGTCTGAGCAGCACCTACACTGGTTTCAGCAATCTGATCACCCCTCAGCTGAACTACAGCAGCAATGCACACAGCAACTACTGCCTGACTAGCACCTACAATGGTTTCAGCAACCTGATCACCCCTCAGCTGAACTACAGCAGCAATGCACACAGCAACTACACCTTGACCAGCACCTACGCCAGCTTCTCTAATGCCATCACCTCGCAGGTCTCCTCAGCGCAGTCCACTGCAGACGCAGCGATGGGTGCAGCATCTGCTGCAGGGGCATCAGCAGCAGCCAATGCGACAGCCATCACCAGCCTCAATGCTCAGCAGGTCACGCAGGACGCAGCGATAGCAGCAGCGCAGGCCAGCGCCACCTCAGCGGGGACGGCTGCCAGCTCAGCGCAATCAGCGGCCACAGCAGCGCAGAGCTCAGCAGATGCAGCTCAGAACACTGCCAGCCAGGCGAACAGCTTGGCGCAGGCCAACAGCAATCTGCTGTACCCCACTGCAGCTACTGCTAGTAACCTGGCAAGCTTCTGGCACACGGCCAGCTCGAATATTTACACGATGTGTAACGTGGGCATAAAACAAACCAACCCTTTCTACACGCTGCATGTGGCTGGCACTGTGTACGG